>JACRUU010000007.1:19198270-19270770 GCA_030449085.1 Kryptopterus vitreolus
TTTTCTTTTTAGAAAAAAATCTGCATTTAATTGGGGAAATTGCATACAAGTACATCAGAACTAAACCCATGTAGTGTATTTAATTGGCATAATTTCATCAAAATGCAAATACAGTGAGTTCAGAAGCCTCCTCCGCAGTGTCCGTGTAGAGTAAGTCATGGAGAACTACTCATTATTTTTTAATAACTCATTATTATTCTTACTTATGTATGTATGTATGTATTTATTTATTTATTTAATCTTGCACAGTATAGTAATGTGGTATTCCTGTCTCCAGAAAAGCTACTTGGAATTTTACATGAACTAAATCCATGTATTTATCTCAAATTTCAAAAAACCTTCTCCACTACCTGCTCTACAACACGCCACTGTGGGGGGACACCAGTGCTAAAAAAAAAAAAAAAAAAAAATATAATAAATATATATATATATATATATGTATATAAAAATTAGCCAAAACGTTCCTCCACTATTTCATTCTGCAGGCTCCTCTATTTCTCCCAGCACTCCAAGTTTAGCAGGTGATGAATGAGTAATAAGATCCGCTGAAACGCAGTGCCCTGTATTTAGTTAAATGGACTTAACTAATCATCGAGGCACATTCATTTGTCTCAAGGAATTTTTGTAATTGAGGAACTGTTACAGCGCTTACATGTATGCGTTTCATGTAAAAACGATTGCATTAAGCCCTCTACCGAATGTTTCGATATGAATTGCGTGTTCTGTAACACTCCTAGTGTGAAAAGCGGCATGGATTAAGATTATTTAACAATTTCTGGAAAAGTCTATGAGGTAAACTTTGTTGGTTTCCTCAGTTATTTATTATTTAATAAAGTTAAACTTATTTTGCGACATTTTCTTCTATATCTTTTTATCCTGTTCTGTACATCACGGCCTTAAAATATACCTCCATATATTTTGGCCTGATGAAGCCACAAAAGCAGATTTCAAACCCATTTCTTCCCATTTCATCACAGTGCAGAGTTCACGGTTTGCACGACATAGCACGTGATTTGAATTTGCAGTCTCCCGTTAATATGATTGCATTTACAGATTGGGTTTGAACTGCTGTTCGACTTCCTGTCGGCGTGTAAGCGTGATTCCTGATTTCAAATTATTATTCATGAGGCGGACACTTAAAATAATCCTGGTCTAGTGTTCTATGAATAGATTGCCATTTCATTTGATTTCTGTCCTTATTTTGCAGGAATTGAGGGCAGAGTTGGAGGAGAAACAGGAAGTGATGCACTCCCTTCAGGAAACCGCTGATCAGCTGTCTCGGGAAAACCATCCCGCCAAACAGACTGTAGAGGTGAGGTGTCAGTCAGCATTATATAAAATAAAATATTATTCCCTTACACATGTAAATCAGTATTCATCATCTATAACCGGGATGTCAAACTCATCACCGTGGGCCACATCAGCATTTTTAGTTGGCCTCGAAGGGCCAGTTTTTCAATGTAATTTTCTCAATGTAGGATACACTGCAATCTAGTGGCGGGATGCATTGTGGGAGATGTAGTTAGTCTATCGATGCACACTTTAAAGCAACATAGCCTAATTTTAAGACAATCATGCACCTTTTAAGCTCTTGCAGGCCACATAAAATGACATAGCGGGCCACATTGAGCCCTTGATGTTGACATGTGATCTATACTATCGATGCTATTATTAGCCTCAGTGCTAATTCCGCTCTCTGGTCACAGGCCTACAGAGCTGCCCTGCAGACACAATGGCAGTGGGTTGGACAGCTGTGTGTATGTGTGGAGCAGCATCTCAAGGACAACACTGCCTACTTTCAGGTACCTTTGGCAAAAAAAAGATTTCACAATGCACAATCTGTATCGACTGTACAATGCTGTAACCATGGTAACCGTTTTTAGTTCGTGAGTGACACACGGGAATGTGAGACGTACCTGAGACAGCTCCAGGACACCATCAAGCGGCAGTACACATGTGACCAGAACAGCAGACTAGGCAAACTGGAGGACCTGCTGCAAGACTCCATGGTAAGGCAAATTTCCTCTCATTAGACACCCATGCACACACACATGCATATTGATGACCTAAATAACACTCAGCAGGTGGTACAGTGAGAAAGGGGAGGGAGGGGCAGCATGTTAAGGGTATATATTTTTAATGAATTGAATGGTTGTGAATTCAAATCCCGGGACACTGTGGCTTAGTGGTTAGCACGTTCGCCTCATACCTCCAGAATACGGGTTCAATTCCTGTCTCAGCCATGTGTGTGTGGAGTTTGCATGTTCTCCCCGTGCCTCAGGGGGGTTTTTCTCTGGGTTCTCCGGTTTCCACCCCGTCCAAAAACATGCACGGTAGGTTGACTAGAACCTTGGAAAATTGTCCCTAATGTATGAATGCATGTTTGATTGTGTGTGTGCCCTGCGATGGGTTGGCATTCCATTCAGGGTGTATCCTGCCTTAATGCCCATAGACACCTGAGATAGGCACAGGCTCCCCGTGACCCCGAAGATCGGATATAGCGGTAGAAGATGAATGAATGAATGAATGAATTCAAATCCCAGCACCACTGGGAGCCCTTGAGCAAGACGCTTAACCTTCCACTGCTAGTGTGTAAAAATGATGCAATTCACACTCGATGAATGTAGTAAAGGGGTGTAACATAGGCTACGTCTCCATCCACACTTTAGTTTTCAATTGTTCCCTAAAAGTACACAATCCACAATGAAACACCTGCTTCTATCTGGAGATGTTTCAAATGCGTCTGTACTGCTCATGAGCGAAATATAAAGTTCAGCCCTCGGCATTTCCTCCTGTCGTTTATTTAAAGCTTCCAGCTCTTTGAAAAATCGCGGCAGTGCGTAAAAAATATGTGATCATTTTTAGTAGCCGCTGTTTTAACAGTCTACACTAGGGGGTGTTTTAAAACGTAATCCAAATGCTACGTTTTCGTGGAACAGAAACGGCGTCTCGCCGTGGGCGGAAAGGCAAAAAGGCATCTGTTTTTCTTAGAGTATTCACTCATAAGCTACTATAATGGTATGTGCGTTAATTAGAATTAAGTTTATTGACAAAATGCTACCCGCGATCCAATCGAGATGACATTCCTGGCTGCTGTGACTGCGGCTCAGATCCCTCAGGTCACTTTCAGATGGTCGACTGAGACCGATTTTGAAAATCCTAAAAGAGACTTCTAATCCTAGGCTAAAATCTCGAGTGCTTGATCGCTGGTTTGTCAGGTTGACTGACAGCCGATTAATAGCCGTCGCAAGATTTTTTTTTTCTGTCAGTGTACGACTCTTTCCTGCAGTGTGACTTGTCTTGTGACGACCACCAAACCAAGAACTAATATAAAAGTGCTGAACCTGCTGATATAATTAGTGCAGTAAATGGGAAAATATCGGGAGGAAGCATGTGAACAATACAGCAAGAAGACAGGAGTGTTTGTATGGCATTTTTATTATGGAAAATGCCATAATATGCAAAAATACAGCCAAAATACAGGATTGATTTCACCAATTCAGATTTAAACTAGTATGCATGAAAAAGATGTTTTGGGGGGGGGGGGGGGGGTTGGGGGGGGGGGGGGGGGGGGGTTGTTTTGTATACCGATTCATCTAATTCAACACGCCTTCGACAGATGTCTGTGCAGCTGTTTTTAATTTGTCCTCGAGAAAATAACACATTTGCTCTTTCTGACTTGATGTTTTTCAATTTGCTTCACGACTCTCGCATCTGCCTACTTATAATTCTCACCTCGAATTGGGGGGGGGGCATACACCCTGGCATTTGAGCACCGCTCAACCGTTAAACCGAGCGTTAATTTCCATGACTCTCAAAACCACTTCCAGACCGGGCTGTAATGCCTTTAGCACTGTCTCAGTTCATCAGAGTCGGCGCTATAATGAATCTCTAATGAACACCCAAACTCGTGCAGGTCAGGGAAAAGGTTACGGTTTTGCTCGTTATACCAGTATGCAACTGCGATGCTGGTTGTAGCGAGAAAATCCTATGCTAATGTTCACACAAAGATCACTTGTTGATGTTGTTGAATGGCAGTGGTAGCTATTAATCCAGATCCTAGGTAGAGAAAATCGGTGTGGCTTTTTATTATTGGCCATTATTGTGTGTAAAAATGCTTACATGTCTGAAAATGCTCAATTTCAGAAGGAATGGTTTTCATGATCATTTATTTAAAATGGAAAAAGAGAAATATTAATTTGACTATAAGTCGACTAGACTAGTTGGCGGTCTGATCCAACTACTGGGAAGTTTATGGAAGGTGGGAGGAAACCAGAAAATAAGAAGGAAACCCACACAGAAATAAGAAGAATATGTAAAACAGGTCCCACGGACAAGAAACCTAGTTTAGGATGTAGGTTTAGGATTCTGAAGCTGGGAGCCAGGCTGCCAGAATAATATACTTAATTTAAAGATTTTGCCCAGAAACATTATTATTAGAAAATAAAATAAAATATGGTGAATAATTAGAGACCTCTATAATGTTGTCCTGCAGACTGTATTTTGTCAGTTGTCTTCTATTGTACTGGAAGAAGAAGTTATTTGCTGTATTAGATTTTATTCAGCAACAGCGTGGCCTTAAAATTTTGCATCGTACATTTTCATACTGTAGGTGTTGTATAACAACTATTTTCATAGAGCATGAAAACAAAATATTCTTGTGATTTTTTTTCAAGTAATTAAACATCTTGGTGGATTTTGGTGTTGATTTGACACTTCTCCAAATTTTTTAAAAATAATTCAACATTTGTGGAGAGTTTATTTATTTATATCTGAATAAAGAAATGATGTGAATAAATGTATGTTAGCTTTAATTTCATCGCTTTTAAATGCATTTATTTATTTATATTTTTAATAAAAAATGTTCGGACAGAAAGGTGCGCTCCGGTAATCACACACTAATTAAATCAGAGCCGTTACAGTCAGTTTGTGTTCACGCATAATAATAAACGTGTTCATTTTGATACACTGGGGGCATTGTGTTCATTTGTATTCATTTGTATACACGGGGGTCAAATGATCTAAAGTTTAATTTAATAGCATCTGTAAACACATCCTTAAAGAGTTTAAAAATCGTTTTCTGCAGTGTCACAAATTGAGGAAATGCTGATTGAATAACATGCCATCGTTTTTTAACAGGAGGAAAAAGAGCAACTGATCAAGTACCGCAGTTCAGTGGCAAGCCTGGTGGGGCGGGCCAAGACGGTGGTCCAGCTCCGCCCACGTAGCGCTGACTGCGATCTGGCGACCACCACGCCTATCCGTAGCATCTGCGACTACAAACAAATAGAGGTATGACCCATATCAATGATTCACTTCCTATTCCCAAGAGATCATCTCTGTCTCTCATATCTAATGGAGCCTGCTTGGGCCACGCTCTCCAGCCCTTCGCTATCCACTTCATCGCGTCGCACCTCCGTAAAATCCACCTCTCCATAACGTTTGCCCATTGTAGCTCTCATTGCAAAACCCTGTTGTGTTCTCATTGCTTACCAACATTTCTACCCACTTCCTACCCAAGTGCTCCTGAACCTATTTCTATCACTGCAGTAGGAGAAAGTGTTCTTGCTGCTGTCAGGTTTAGCGAGAATTTATTTATTTATTTATTTTATTTTTAACTCTCTTTAATATTCAATGCTCTGTGAAGATGCGGCTGTGCAAGCAGAGCTATATATTTCACGGACGCCGCATAGAGCGTTTGTATTGGCTTCCTGTACCCCATAAAGCAAAAACAGCATTTACTGTGCCATTACGTATCCCACTCACCAGTTATCTGCTGTGTTTTGCATACATGAGCCCACAGCATGCATGCGATTGTTTCTCCAGGCAACTTAAGTGATGCACAGTCACACTTTCCCCTCACCCCCCTGAGAGTACAGTCGGCCTGTCCGTGGAACGCTGTAACAATTATCCACCATTCAACCTCGCAATCTCCCCATCCGTTTTCCTCTGAACACTCATCAATCTGTTCTCCCACTTCATTTGATCAAATACAACCAAGACCATATTTTAGGTTTGAGAGCTCCATCAATCATTTATTCTAAAAAGAACGTGTGTTGATTGATTTGAGATTACTAGACAATTTCCTTGGGCCAAGGAATTAATATAGTTCAATGTAGCATCCAAAAATATCGAGGGTATTTTTGTGACGTGCCAACAGATGGCAGCAGAAGGCTGCACGCGCAGTAACAAGGGGCACCGACCTCCATCCTGTGTACATTGAAAGCTGTGCATCTGGCTGCAATTCTGACCAAGTCTTTGATTTAATCATGGACAGCAAGTTAGAACAAAGAGCGAAATGTGTGAAACAGGGCAAATCTACTAGAGAGATGTCTGACTATGATACGGCAAGAATCAAGAAACAGGTTTTAAATAAATATTGAATATTTAATGTCTAAATTTATTGGAGAAGACAAACTTTTCTTATAACTTGGGACTTTTTAAACATTTTTGTGTCATTGGGAAATTGAAATAGAAGTAAGAAACAAAAGTAAGTATAAAGAACTTGAGAAATGAGAATTATTAGCCTTTTATTGTTGTGTGTATGTGTACGTGTGTACTCAATAAGCCAGGGACCTTGGTCAGGTGAAGGTTCTGTGATTACTGTCTGAGCTAACACTGCTACCATGCTACCACACAACAACATGTATCTGACACACCCAAATTGAATAATCTGCTTCGCTTTAGGCCTCATGTTTGAGATCCGATGTTTAGTCACGAGTCGATTTCAGTCAGGCTTGCATTCACCATGCCGTTAGTCGCATTAGTCCATCTGTTTTTCCACCCATAATCACATTTTTGCTAGTCAAGCAGGGTCTTAAGAATGCCCAAATTAATCTTTGTCCTCCTTCTCCCTTCCTCTTATCTCTCTTTCTCTTTTACACTCCCCCCCTCCCTTCCCTCCTATTTTTTCCCTCCCCATACACTCTTCATTCCTCTTGTGTATCTCTTCTATGTTGTCGGGGCTGGCAAGGCCAACTCACAGGTACTACTAATAAATACTGCTCATCACTCTTTCCTCTGCCCTGCGCTCTTTGTCCGGCTCAAATCCAGCAACAGTTAATCCCTTCTGTTCGCTTCCCAATCATAATCACACACAGCAGCATCAGATCCACTCTCTAAACACGCATAGCTTCCCACATAGCGATTATAACGTCTTAATTGGAAACGCAAGTCAGCAATTATGAGTCATCGGAGCCTAAAAACATCCTCTCGCATGCAGATTGTGGGCTTGCGGCGGTAAAACGGGGGCGAGTGTTGTGACACTACGGCATTCCGGCGATCCGTGAATAGCGAGTGCGTGTCAGCAACAGACAGATGGTAGCTTTGTGATTTCACACACCTGTGTGTAGTGGGCCGGGTACCACCAGTCCCCCTGTTTCTATTCTCTCTAATAATAATTTCCATATTGCAAAATAGATGATGTCAGAATAAACATCAAATAAATTGATGACATATGACAGGTTATAATGTCTGTATCCGTATCAGGGGATCAGAAAAGAAATCTTGTTTTCATACATAATATTACTTTTTTTAGTTGCCCATGCAACCTCCATTAGCGTTATCATTTAATTTCTTAAATATGATCTACTGAAATCCGCTTTTTTTTTTTCCTTCAAAACCTTTGTATCTCCACTTTTCCCCCCATATATCCATTTCTTTCCCTCTGTCTCTGTCAATCTCACTCATAGATCACGGTGAGTAAAGGAGAAGAGTGCGTGTTAGAGGATAACTCGCAGAGGACGAAATGGAAGATCATCAGTCCGACAGGAAACGAGGCCATGGTGCCGTCCGTGTGTTTCACAGTTCCGCCACCCAACCTGGAGGCCATTGATACTGCCAGCAGGTAAAGACCGTCACTAGGGCTGCATGATTAATCGCGGGGGGGGGGGGGGGGGGGGGGGGGGCGGGGGGGGGAATCACGGTCTTGATCCATACATGCAAGCGATCTTATTTCTGAATGACAGCGATAAACTTCCGATTATACAGTGGTTTTTACTTCTTTACTTCGTCGAGGTAACGTTAGCGTAGCCTATGTTAGCGTTGACACACTGATTGTCCTTGTCCACACTGATTCTACTTGAGTGCAATAAATGTGTGAGAGAATTGTGATCTCCATTCCCATGGAGAAAAATAGTCATTGACATTTTAACAAGGAGCATGCAGCCCTAACCCTCACACAATGTAATGTATACCGCTAAACACATATTGCTTGTTTTTTGTTTGTTTGTTTGCCACATCTTTCATGTTAAATAGCATTATAATTCTAAAAGCTTAAAAAATGTCCCAGGTTAATGATAATTATATTACTGCATGAAACTAATTGCTGTCTAATTAGAACATCTTTTATTTCTACTTTAAATATTAAAAGGCTTAGCAAATCACACGACCTTCTTCGCGCTAATAAAGCACTTCCTGTGTCTCGGGCATGTAGAATGGAGCAGCTCTACCAGAATGTGATGTCTTTATGGCACCAGCTGCACATGAACATGAAGAGTGTGGTGTCCTGGCACTATTTACAGAAGGACATCAGCAACATCTCATCCTGGACATTAGACACGGTGACTGTTTTATTTCATTTTTTACTCTAGTTCTCTCATCCTTCGTTATTGTAGACACTCCTTAGACAGTCCCTGACTCCGAGTATTACTGTTTGTTTAGGTGCGCTTCCAGTCTCCGTCAGACAGACAGCAGGCCCTGGATCACCTGGACACCCACCTAGCCGATTTCCTGGCAGACAGCCGTGAGAGTGCCTTGTTTACGGCGGCCGAGAGGCGCGAGCTCGAGCGGGGAGCACAGAAATGCCACGAGCACTGCCAAGCACTGCTGATCTCTATGGAGACAGGTAAACAAACGCGCCACATGCTGATGTAAGTACGAGTTAGGTAAGAATTAGTCAGGATTAGTGATGGATCTGTAGAATCTGTAGAATAGAAAAGCGAGTATACTACTGCTACTTGCTTTGTGTGTGTGTGTGTGTATATATATATATATATATATATATATATATATATATATATATATATATATATATATATATATATATATATATATATCCTATCTATATAGATCTATCATCTAGATAGATAGATCTATATATATAGATAGATAGATAGATAGATTAGTGTTATAGTGTAATAATATAATCATCCATCATCATCATGTAATAATGTTTTGATAATGCAGATTAATTTTATCCATCGAAATTTAATTAATGCACGATTAATGCAGCATTTTTATTCAAAATACAAATAAAGAAATATTAAACACATTATAAAATATATTAACAGTTTTAAAGTATGCACTTTTATTAAAACGATCCATGTGGAAATGACAACAAGTTCCCTTTTGGTGTCCTGATGATTTATTATACTTAAATCACCATAATTACTTTCAAATAGGGATATTTTCGTCTTCGTGCTCTATGTTGAGGTGGGTTTCACTAATAATAAACATGCATTTGGATAAAATATTGATTAGAGAGTTCACAAGCTGAACGGAGGTTAATTTAAGGTGTATTGAGAACAAATAAATTCATGACAATTATGTGATGATAATTAATTATGATGAAATGTTTTGATAGATAGATAGATGGATGGATTGATTGATTGATATGTATTTTCCAAATTATAAAAATAAAATTATGCTCATGTTTGTCTCATTTGTTTCTCTCAGTGGAGAAGGATGAGTCTGTATCGCGCTCCTACCTCTCCGAACTGCAGAGCATAAAGGCGCATCTCCAGGAGGCAGAGCAGAAGCTGATGACTGGCATGCAGTCATCGCCCCCTAGTGGTGTGTCAGGGTATAGTTCAGGAGCAGCCGTTCATATCGCAGAGCAAGAGGTAAGCAATACGACGGTCAACAGCGCCCCCTTCTGGCTGAGAATTTCACTTTCGGTTGTTTTATTCTTTCATATCCTAAGTGTCTGTAGGTCTTAAATAATAAATAAGACAACCGACAGCACAAACATCATTGTATTTATTGTCCAGAAGCTGCAAGAGGACCTGAAAACACTGCAGTCAGACTTGGGCGACGTGTCTCGTCGCTGCGTGAGCTTCTTCGAGGAGAAGCCGTCTTCCACTAGTGTGCCCGTGCTTCGCTCCGAGCTCAATCTGACCGTGGAGAAATTCGAGCGACTCAACTCGCTTTCCTCTGTCTACCTGCACAAGTCAGTAAATACACAGTCTCGGCTAACTTCTCATATGCGCTCACGCTGTGTCAGTCCTCTCATTTTGTCACTGTTTCTGTGCAGGCTCAAAAAGGTAGACGTCCTGATGAAAAGTTTACAGACTGCTGAGAGTCAGGTGAAGAAGTACGAGGGGCGATTGAGCGAGGAGGATATCGTTCCCGCTGACACCACTGCCATCCAAGCCTTGAGAGAACAGATAAAGGTGAGTCACTCTAAAATACACAGTGGCATTTTTTTTTATCTCTCGTTGTCGTTTCATCGTATATATAACTGCAGTCCACCACAGAACAGCCTCAGCTCGTCCTCATTCATGTGCAGCTTGTTCAAATGAGGTGTTTACATCACTTTAATGGAGTCATTAAATGTCATTTGTGTGATGATGCATTGTTTTTAAGCTTTTTTGTATCCGTCGAAAATGGTTTATTTTTATATAACATTGTTAGCGCATATACTTATATTCTTTAATAACGGTTTTGTATAGTGTTTTGTTTTGTACACCGGTCACCTTAAACCGGATGCTTTACACTATCTATCTATCTATCTATCTGTCTGTCTGTCTGTCTGTCTGTCTATCGATCTATCTATCTATCTATCTAATATAAAGATGTCATTTTTATTCTATTTATTTTTTTTATTCTACTTTATCTTTTTTTATTTACATTTGTTTAGAATGTCTGCACTATTTCCTTTTCTTTTCTTTCCATTATGTTTACATGCAGGCGGTCGTTAAAAGTATTTCACTGCATGTCGTACTATGTGTGTATGTGTATGTGATAAATAAAATGTGAATTTGATTTGTAGCTCATTCTATTGATGATGCTCAGTGCATTTGTTGCATTATTGATGTTTATCTCGAAAATGCTGCATGCTTTTCACTTGCTTTTTTAAGAACTGGCACTCGGAGGTCAAGGAGCAGGACCACATCTTCCAGTCTCTGAGCCTGGAGGTGCAGCGGGCGCACGAAGCAGGTTCCCAGCTCAGTCAGCTGCACGCCGAGCGCAGTCCCGAACTGGAACGATACCAGGAGAAATCCCAGCAGCTTACAGAGAGATGGAATGGAATACGCAGGCAAATGGAGACGCGGTGAGCTCTCGGCCTTGTAGGGACATAGTGAAATAGAATAGCATAGATATCTGCTGTTTAAAAAAAATTGTTTGTTCGGACCATTAATAAACATCTGAATCCTTTAGGCAAGCTGATCTGGAGACGATAGGCTCAGTGCTGCAGCAGTACAGAGACGGTCACTCCGGTCTCATCCGCTGGATCGAAGAGACCACGGAGAGACAGGAGAACACTCAGCCTGAGCAGACTGACAGCAAAGCCCTGTCTGAGCAGCTCGCCCAGCAGACGGTCGGTCACAGCTTCAGAGATGATTTTTTTAAAAAATGTGTAATAATAATAAAAACAATCTTTTTTACTTAGAAATTGTCCCTGTTCACTCCCGCAGGCTTTGGTGGCTGAGATTGAACGGAACCACGAGAAACTGGACGCATGCCAAACCTACTCTAAACACTACTGCACCGCCGTCAAGGTAAATGCTGAAGGGACTGACGTTGGTCTGAGCTCGTTTTGGCAGGACAACAGGAACGGATTGTTTCTCTTTGTAAACAACCGAGTTCAAATAGTTTTAAAGTATTTGTCTGACAATGCACTGGGCCTCCTTGTTTTCCATCAGGACTATGAACTACAGCTGATGACATTTAGAGCTTTTGTGGAATCGACTCAGAAGTCGCCGGTGAAAAGGAGAAGAATGCATTCTTCATCAGATGCCATAACACAAGAGGTATGAGAGGATAAAAGGAATGGAATGGAAAGCACACACAATGCCACAACGTCTATTGTTCTGGAGACCACTGTGTGTGTTTGTCTGTGTGTGTGTGTGTGTGTATATATATATATATATATATATATATATACACACACACACACACACACACACACACACACACACCGCAAACACCATATACATATATATACATCTCCATGTGTATATATGTGTATATATATATATATATATATATATATATATATATATATATATATATATATATATATATATATATCTGTTTATTTGCACTAGATTGTAGCTTGTAATCATCGTGTACAGAATTGGATATTTCAAATAAACACTTAAAAATGTAAAGCCCACTTTGGGTTTTAATTGAGTGTTAAAATGTGTAATATTCATGGATCAAACCTAAACTTGGAATGATGCACAAAACTAGTACATTAGATGGTGATGGACTTTTCTAGTGAAGTAACGAAAGCAGGAAAAGGAAAAGTTTCTTCTAGTAGTAAAAACTGGATCTTCTTCTAGGTGCACTAGATGTAAAACATGAAAAATGTTATTCCCGTGCAGCCATTTACAAGTTTTGAATGACCAAAAAAAAAAAAAAAACAAGGATGATGAAAGATCATGTGGAGTTGCTTCTAACTAATAATATTACATATGTGTTCACATCTTGTTTCGTGCAGTTCATGGATCTCCGCACTCGCTACACGGCGCTGGTGACACTGACAACACAACATGTCAAATATATCAGCGATGCACTGCGGAGACTTGAGGAAGAAGAGGTAAAGGCAGACAAGGTGCTCATTTTGTATTCTATAGGTTTTACATGGTTTGTAAGTATTCTTCTTTTCTTTCCTTTTTTTTTTTTTTAAGAAACAAGTTGAGGAAGAGAGACAAGCCTGTGTGGGTCAGGTCTCAGACCTATTGGGTTGGGTTAAGGGACATCAGGAGAGAACTGCTGGACCACCTGAGACATCGCTTGCTGCCCAGCAGGTCGGAAGACATCATTCACTTTTACCCTTTTCAAATTACGGAGGCCATTTTTTTTTTAGATGGTTTACATTTCTCCATATTTCAGGCGATCAGCGAGCAGCTCGCGTCGAGAAAAGAAGAAGTTGCGGAAGCAATCCGAAGCACACAAGCTTTCCTTCGTTCTAAACAAGCCAGCAAGTGAGTATAGACTCTTAGTACATACCAGGCATGCTATAACAGGGATCTGCAGTTTTTACTTGAATTTGGTTTACGTATTTGATGAACACTATCAACAATACATAGATTTAATACATAGATTAATATCTTTAATGAACAAGCCAGAGGTGATGGTGTGAAGAAAAACATACAGAGGAAAATCATACATTTCTGAGTGACGGATGAGTGAGATTTGACATCTTTACAGTATAACGGTTTAGAAGTGTAAAGACAAACAGTAATTAGTGCCTTAGTAATTATTTATGAAGAAACATTCTGTAATTACTGCATTACATTGGTTAGGATCAGAGTTCTAGCGCTCAAGTTAAATTGCTGTATTGTAATTTCAACCACTGTTGACTCCGTAAAGTGCAAACGGAGCAACACAAAGAAGATCACAAGTAAATGATACTGTATAACGAAAAGGATGTTGTGTTTAATACTAAAATAATGTTTGTAATTATTTTTATGTCTTTTTCTGTGTTAAAAATGTCCTATACTGATGGCACTGTGCTAATGGAAGGCGATTTCATAATTTCTTCTATTGATATTGTATTTATATATATATATATATGGTGGGCCAGGGTGGCTTAGTGGTTAGCACGTTTGCCTCAGATCTCCAGGGTCCGGGTTCAATTCCCGCCTTGGCCATGTGTTGTGTGTGGAGTTTGCATGTTCTCCCCGTGACTCTGTTTTTTTTTTTTCTCCGGTTTCCCCGGTACAAAAACATGCACGGTAGGTTGATTGACACATTGGAAAATTGTCCCTAGTGTATGAATGTGAGTGTGAATGTGAGTGTGTGCACCCTGTGATGGGTTGACATCCCAGACAGGGTGTATCCTGCCTTGATGGCCCAAGACACCTGAGACGCACAGGCTCCCTGCGACCCGAGGGAAGATCAGATAAAGCGGTAGAAGAATATATATATTCAGAGAGAGAGCGTATATAAACTGGTATATACTATATCCTGGATTATCTATCTATCGATCAGCTAGATGAGTACTCTTATTAATATCTAGTATCCTATCTGCCCAGTAGCAATGCAGATGCCAGGTTTTATTCCAACCAAAACTAGACGACCCTAATAATACTTACATTATTACTAAGAGCAAATCATTGAAAATGTGAAATGTTTGTTTAGAATGAAATCCTACAGCTCTTTGTTGATATGAACTTCTAAACCCCTATAAGAACCCCTAAAATCCATTCATACACAATTCTCTGACACGTCCCCTTCTTTATAGATTGTCTCCTGAAGAGCGTGCCCAAGTTTCATCCCAGCTGGATGAACTGAAATCCACCTACAGCCAGTTCTGTGACCGCTCTGCTGCCCAGCTTCAACAGCTCGAAGAACAACTGGCCAAAGAGGAGAAACGAAAGGTAGAACTAAAGCGAGAATTCCACTCAGCCAGAGCGAGCTCTCCAAAGCAAATCGCTTGCATTAAAACAGTGCTTCTGACGCGCGGCGCTTTCAGCGGTTGTCTTTATGATCTATATTTACACCCACGAAAGAATTTCTCCAGAGCGCTGTGTGTGTGTGTGTGTGTGAGAGCGTGTGAGTGCTGCATGTTGTGTGTTGCCTGTCACGTGTGTTTTTGACATCCATCACCATCTCCATAAATCTCACAGGTTTGCTCCAATGTAACATTTAGATTTTAATAAGCATGGAGTGAAATCCTAACATACAAATCACAACATGCCTGTAATCATCACCATCATCATCATTCGCTCATCTTCATCCAACACATCTGCTTATTGCTACGAACTGGCCATGGGTTTCCAATAAGTAGAAATCTTTAGTAGTTTAGTAGTTTTTACACCGTAGGCACCTATATTGAGTTTGTCCTATCTCATTCCCATAGTGTTAATCTAGTTTTCATTGCGCACAATTATTCCTGATGGTGTTTGCAATATATATATATATATATATATATATATATATATATATATATATATATATATATATATATATATATATATATATATATATATATATGTATATTATATATATATTTTTTTTCTTTTAATCATGAAATACATTCACATATACATTTTTACATTCATCTGTAGCGATGATTAGACTGCATATTGTGTAGTCATGTATTTCCTATTAAATATATCATGCTAGTGTGTGTGTGTGTGTGGGATTGTGTGTCTGTCTAAAAAAAAAAGTAAAATAGATTGTGCTATGAATAGTTATGAAGTTTTTAATTACTTCTGTGAAAATATTTGGATGTAAAAAGTGGGATAATGTAGAGGCCTGCTATGCATACTGTATTTCTGCTTGTTTGAGCATGATGTGTCCAGATCACAAGAGCATTTATGTCTGTGTGTTTGTGTGTGTGTTTGTGTCATATTGTCTGTCTTTCAAAATAGTAATATTGTGTGACTTAATCAGCATTTTGCTTTAAAATCACTAACAGCTGCCAGAAAACATCTGAATCAGAAGAGAAAATATATTGAGGGAAATTTTAGTCAGTATATGTGGGAGTATCTCTTTCAGCAGAAATGTAAATTAGCAATTTATTTAGAGGTAAGTCATGAATCAAATACTTCGATTTTGATTTCAAGTCTATACATACACTGATATTAGAAGCAGTGTATTCGTAATATTAAATTTATTAGCTGATAGGAATGTGAGGTAGAGGTAGATAGTGTAAGTGCTGGCAGCGTCACAGGCAGATGGAGTGTGGCATGCCGAACTCTAACATCCAGCTTCTCACCTTGTTGCACCTCAAACTGCCGAGCCGTCGGCCTATCTGTGTGTGTGCGTTTTACGGACCACCTCGCCGCACGGTAAGTAGTGCTTGCTTTCTATCTTACCGTTGGCTTAGTATTTTTGCCTTTTTTCCCCCTCTTCTTTCTAGTTGCTCAACGTTTTGTAGCACACTACAGTCTTGTTTTCGCTACGGGAAGCTTATGCTTTGTTGATGATATATGCAAGTAAATTAATGTATATTAGTTAATCTACCAACTGTATATTCCTTTTGCATGCTTAGGTTTGTGGGTCTTTTCTAAGATTCTTTACTCTCAAGTTCAAATAATCAAGCTTCTAAATTGACTGGATGGGTATTTAAACAGTGTATCTCCTTTTCCAGGGCCACGAGATCGTCGCTGGAGTAATTGATCTTGGTACTGTGGAAACCTTCCCAGTTTTCCAGTCCGCACAGCGAGGCCTGATAGACCAGGACACGTGTTATGTGCTTCTGGAAGCACAGCTTGTTAGTGGTGGTCTCTTGCATCCTGATTCCCCGCAGGGTCGTACATTAGAGACTGGTTTCACCCACGGTCTGATCGACAGCCGAATCTACCGGTCGCTGTCAGAAATCGAAGCCGCCCTCCGTCTTGTTCAGCAGTCACAGTTCGGGAAGAGTTATGCGATACCGGTTGCGGCAGCCATGGACGTGGGTTACATCAAAGAACAAATCGGGCTTCGGATCTTGGAGCTGCAGGCGAGCACCGGAGGCTTTCGGGATCACAACAGCGATGAAACACTTAGTCTTGAAGATGCCAAAGACAAAGGTTTCATAGCGGACGTGGTTTACGATAAGTTACGCTCCCGCCTTAATAGGCAAGAGCTGATTGATCCTAATACGGCCGAGAAACTCAGCCTGTCCGAGTTTTATCAGCGCTGTATTTTGAATGAGGAGACCGGTCTGCGTCTGTTGCCCGTCAATCAGCAGTCAAGGGGAACGATCTGCTTACGCTCAGGGATGAAGGTGGGCATTTTCCGGGCACTCCGAGAGGGACTGATCGACCGGCAAGTTACCATTCGACTCCTGGAGGCGCAGTTGTTTGCAGGCGGCATCACCGATCCCCGCACTGGCCACCGGCTGACAACAGATGAAGCTGTGCGGCATGGCCTTATGGACCAGGACCTGGCTTGTGCCTTACTGACTCACCAGTTAGAGTCAGGCGGAATCATAGACCCCGTCAGTGGAGAGCGTCTGGATTTGGATGAATCGATTCAAAGAAGCCTCATCTCTCCTCGCATGGCATTAAGAGTGCTGGAATCTCTCTGGGCTTTTATGGGCATTTTATGGCCAGAGTCAGGCGAGCTTCTTCCCATCACTGAAGCTCTACAGCAGGGCGTCATTTCAGGTGAATTAGCCCGCAATGTCTTGAGCAAGCGCCATACTATCGGCGAGATTTACTCCCCCGAAAGTGGTCATTTGATTCCCATGAGCCGTGCCGAGATGGTTTTGGGATCAGAAGCAGCAGAAGTCCTCCAACACACACCGATTCCGGACATTCTGCCGGTCGTGACTCAAACAGGATCCCTGAACCGCCGGGGCTCTTCCTGTCCTCCTCTGTCCCCTTCAGCCGCCGGATCACTTCCACGTCTGCAGTCTTTGGAGGAATCCCAGCCACAGGAGCAAGATCTCCACCGGCTCCTCTCTTACCTCATGACACACAGCTACATAAATGTACACTCAGGAGAGCGTCTGGTTTTGCTGGAACCTGAACTGATGGAGCTTGTTAATACAAGTGGAACAACAGAAAATATAAATAAACTACAGTCGAAGGCGGCCTCTGCAAAAGGAGAACAAGAACAGCAAATCCTTTTGGAAAAAGATGGAGGAGATATACCTGAGAAGAGGGCACTTGACATTGATGCTCAAAACATTGCAGGCGTTTCTTTAACCCAAACGAGCAATTTCCATAGAACGTTAATAACACACTTAGATGGAGAATCCAAAGTATCCGAAACGGAACCTGAAACGTCAAATATGTTAATAAAAGAGGAGAATATAAAGTCTAGTGATTCCACATTCAGATCATTAAATGCAGACTCTGAGGAAACCAGTAAGGAATTCTTTGGGCGGCCAGAGCCAAGCTCTTGTCATGAGATTGAGAAATCCGTCTCAGATAAGAATCTGCTCGATGTAAATGAAGTGGAAAGTGGACCATCTATGAAGAAATTGTTAGACACGAAGGATGGTCACAGTGCTTTCACGACCACACGGAAAGATTCTGTAGAAGAAATTCAGCCTGAGCAACTTTATGAAAGAGCCAAAGAACACCCAAGAGATACCAGCAAAAATATGGAATGTGCAGACTCAATGCCTTCTGAAGACGCAGAACTTGATCGCATGGCAAAAGAATTGCTGCAAGGAGGATGTTTGAATGCTGGAACCCAGAAGGTTCACCTTGATCAGGCTGTATACCAGGATCTCCTCTCAGGCCACGATGCTGTAAAAGTCATGTCTAAAGCTGAGCTTTTTGGTGGTTTCCTGGATGCACATTCTGGCCAAGCATTGAGTCTTGGTGATGTCATGCAGGAAGGCGTCATAGACAAAGACTTATTCACCAAGGTTATCCAATCGGACAAAACAGTAGCTGGTGTGTTTAATGTGGAACGTGGTCAAGTATGCTCGCTCCGAGAGGCTGCTAAAGGAGGGATTTTAGATACGGATACAGTGTCTCGCCTTCTTGAGGCCCAGGTTGTCTCTGGGGGGATTGTGGACCTTGAAAAAGGCCAAAAAGTTTCAGTGAACGCTGCAGCCAAACTGGGACTTATAGAGGAAGACCAAAAAGATGAGCTAATCTTATTCGAGAAGTCGTATCTTGGAAATGATAGTGATCCAAATGTGATGCAAAGAAAGTTGAAAGTACAACTACAGATGGATGGAATAATAGATCCCGAAACGAAACAGCCCCTAGCTCTTCAACAAGCTCTTCAGAAAGGTCTTGCTACCCGTGAGGACATTGAACAGATCCTACTGGAACAGGTAGCCGAAGGTGGAATTGTTCACCACAGGTCCGGCGTTCGCCTCAGTGTTAACGATGCGGTACATCGTGGCGTTATTGACAATTCCCTTGCTCCGAATCTTGAACGGTTTGAGAACTCGAGACAAAATCAGTTTAGTGTCGATCCGGATGCTGCTGTCCTTCAGGCAGAAGTAGGCTTCATTTACGATGATGCTTCAAAGAGCAACCTTACATTAACCGAAGCTGTTGCCTGTGGTGTGATCGACCAAGGCACTGCAAATAAAGCTATGGAATCTCCATCTGTAAAAAGTGGTGTTTTGGATCCTCGGAATGCGTGTGTTGTACCGTACACAGATCTAATAAAACAAGGAAAAATCGACGTTGAGACAGGTTGGAGATTCCTTGAAGTAAAGGCATTCAGAGGTATCGCAAACAAAGTCAGTGGTGACCTGATGACTGTGCCAGAAGCAGTGAAAACTGGACAGGTCGACCCCGTTCCAGCACTCAGACTGTTACAGAGTCAGGCAGAGTCTGGAGGGATCGTTGATATTTCAAGTGGGGAAAAACTCTCTCTTCTGGATGCTGTGGATAAAAATCTTGTCCAAAAAGATGTTGCCGTACTCATTGCTAAAAAGCAGCTTTTGAAAGGTGGATTAGTTCCCCCTGGCAGTGGTCAGAGGGTGTCGAGTCTTAAAGAGGCTGTCGAGGAAGGGCTCATTTCTACGGAAATGGCCACAGAGCTTTGTGATAACTTTGGACTTGTGGATTCACAGAGAGATGACACTTCTGCAATGAGGAGTTTCGAAAACACGGCAACGCCACATTCTACAGTTGACCATAAAGCTAAATTGGGAATTGATATAGATGAACAACTACAAGACCGTCAACATTACGCACCATCTGAATTGGGGCAACAAATCCATGCTGATGATTCCAGTGGAGAGGAAAAAGATGCTGATGTCTCATTAGATGTTCTGAGTCAGTTTGCTTCAAAAGCCGAAAGAAGGCTACAGGAAGCCATTGAAGAATGTGGGCCGAAACAACAGGAATATATAAAACCCCATATATACAACACTCATGTCAATGTATCACCGACTGACTCTGAAGACCGAAAAAGCGACGACATTCTACCCCAAATAGAGGCTGAAGCTGGAACTCAAATGGGCATAGAAATAGAACATTATGAGAAGGGTGCCTTCAGAGTCGACCCAGAAACCTCTCACAAGGTGCATGATAAGCAAGGCCAATCTGTCAAAGATAGAAATGAGATTACCAAGGCAGATGAACTGCAGTCAGGCTCTGATAAAAGGACAGTCTGTGATGGTGAAGAAAGTTCTGACACTTCTTTGTCCGAACCTTCTGAGCAGCAGAATATGGCTAGAAAAAAGAAAGGGAAAAATAAAAAGCAAACTGAAATATGTACAGAAAGTGATACAAGCTCAAACACTAGTGAAATAACACGGTTACAGGAACCAGTGGACAAAAATGCAATAGAAATATCTGATGCTGAAACATCTAATGTAAAAGCAGGGAAGCGACTTGGAGTAGAGTGTAAGCCTGAATCCTCATCTGTAGACACGACTGCAAAAGAAACAGAATGTGAACTTGGAGACACTGAGCAAAAAGACTTTCAAGCGGTTTGTGAGACTGCACCTTCAGATGTTCCTCAAGAAAGCCGAGAAAACATTGGTCAAAAATCTGAACCTTATTCAAAAACTACCGATGTAGACGTGGCCTCAGGTGCATATGTTGCTGAGGACGAGACCGTCAAGGCTGAGGAAAGCACTGATCAGAACTGCTTCAAAGATATTTTGATAGAAGACAAAAAGGTCCCAGAGAAAGTGGATGGAAAGGGTGCTGTAGTGACTTGTGCGGAATTTGAGGTGGACTTGAACATGGAAGCTTTACAGCCTCAAAATCTTCTTTCAAGTGTAGCTTCATCTGTAGATAGAATGGACACCAAGCTTGACAAAGGTATTATTGACAAATCACAAGATTTATATATGAAGGATTTGGGAGTAAGAAAAGCATCAGACCTTGTTGAGGGGATTGAGGGCCAGTTGAGAAAAGAAGTTGCCCTTGATCAAAAATGTATCGAAGAACCAAATGATGACACAGTGGATATGGTGGTTCGGAAACCTCTATTTACAGAGAAGCCATTTGGAAAAGAAGGTGTAGTTGTTGACCAGGAACCTGAGCAAGTGAGAGAGACTGAAGATTTTTCATCTAAAGAGGATACAATGATCATCAATCAAAAGAGTGTTGATGATCAGAAAGAGGTTGAAGTTCTAAAAGCAGCGTCCATGAGTGTGTCATCACCTACAAAAGGCATGGAAACCAAGTTTGGAAAGGACATTGTAGTTAACGTTGAGAAGCCTATAGACGAGAATATGGCACGAGACAAAAAGGATATTAAAGGTGACACCAAAGACCTTTCTGAAGAAGACACTGGTGATCAAAAGTATGTGGTAAAAAAGACAGATTTGAGCATAAAGGCACCTACAGAGGGCACCAAGGAGTTTGAAAACATTTCTATAGTCTCTGAGCAGAAAGACGAAAGCTTGGAAGATTTGGAATTCTTGAAAACGCCAGATAAAACCTCTGAGCTAACGACAAACCACACAGAGAACAGATTCACGACAGAATTGGTTGACCGTGATCACAATTCCATTGTTGATGATGTGAAGATTGAAAGGCTGTCCAAAGCAGAGGTGTCAAAGGTACCTTATACAAGTGAGAGTACTGATCGTACGGAGGGTTTACCACAAAGAATCGAGGTTGTGAAGTGTTTAGAAGGGATGCCACAGAGTCCGGGTTTGGACAAAGTAAGTGCGGGAGCTGAAACGTCAAAACGTGACCCTGCTGTCGCTAGGGATACAAAGGATGAATTGCAGAGTGGAGTGCAATCCAAATGCGTAAGTGATGTGTCAAACGCCGAGCTTGACCTTGAGATTGGTCATCCTGAGGACCAAGCTTCAGACCAATCCGACAAGAAGAAAAAGAAGAGGAGGAGAAACAAAAAGGGCAAGATGCATTCAGAAAAGGAATCGGAGCAGAGTAAACCCGACAAGTCAGTGCAAAGCCCAATAACTGATGCCCCGGCCCAAAATGAGACATCCAGCTCTGTAAGAAACGATGGAATGGAGCGACCTAACCAGGCGCAGCTGGAGAAAGAAGCACTTCTGATGAAAGCCAAGGAAAGCATTCTTAGGAAAGTATTCGAGAGGGGTGTCAGCGAGAAGCAGGCTGCTGAAGAGCTAGAGGCGTTACGCCTGGGGTCAGCCAAAGAGCGGCATGTGACTGCTCAGGAGAATGCCAAGGTAGGGGAGAAAGGTTCTCCATCTCATTCAAATCAGGATGAGACTCATCAGACAAAGCGGGCAGACGAAAGTAAAACCCTGCTGCCGGGAGATGTTGTAACTGGAACAGACGCTGCGCCGGCTCACTTTGCTCACTCTGACCGAGCTAATTATAAGGACTTAAGCATTAATAAGAGCGCAGATGTTGCCATGGACCCCAGTAAGCAAATTGAAAAGCCCACTGTTGAGCTACTTGAGCAAATTGGTGAGACAAGAACAAAAGAATCCGAACGTCCAGAAGCTGAAACGCAGGGAGACTCTCCCGTCCCCAAGGAGCCACTTAAAGCGGAGGATAAAGACCATCATAAATCTGTGCCTGCTGTAACATTAGCTAACAGATTGGATACTAATCCCCAGAGTGAAGCCAATACATGTGTACAAGCCTCTGAGACACAGCTGGAGGACACACTGAGTAAGGAGCCACTTCAAGCCTTGACTAAGGAAACCTCTTATATCGACAGTGTATTCAAAGATGAATCCTCCATTGAAGAGACTTCCGATTCAAGACTGTCGAATTCCGATGTCGCTGAGTCTGATACGACAGAGTGCTGGGAGGAGGAGGAGGAGGAGGAGAAGTCTGAAGGCCTAGTCAGAAAACAGAGGACTGCCCCACTGATAAGCAAGGTAACATGTTAATTCTGCATTTCCTCTTTCACGCTCAATTCCTCTATCAATTCAATTCGAACGTATACTTTTTTTCCGATCTTCTCAGTCCTCTTTGGTTCGTCAAGAATGTCTCGAACACGATCAACAAATCATAGCGCTCCTCTCCATGGTGCGCCACATCGAGGTCCGTCTCAAGCAACAGCAGCAGCAGTTCATGGGGAGGAGCCTTGCCACGCTGGGTGACATCATTACACAGACAGAGGTGAGAAACATTGTTTCTACATTCTAAGAATAGGTCCTAGGGGGCTTTGGGTGGTTAACAAGTGTTCAGACTATATTAAGCTAGATAATGTGTAACATGTGAATCAGGATTTTCTAGTTTATTGAAGATGAAAGTTTCAGCATATATAAGTTTTTTGTTTGTGTGTTTAGGTAAAGCTTGTCCCCTCCTAAGCTACTGATTTTAGCCCAGCCTTTATATCCCATTATATACAGTATGTGAAAAGTCTTATTTCAGATCCCCAACCACTTTAATAGCAGATAATATTTTGACGGACCGTCCTTTAAGTTGTGTCTGATAAATACAACGAAATAGAATGATACGAATGCTGGCGAAAGCTTCATTGCGCCATTGGTGTCGCCGCATATTATAAAGAGCGTGCTTTGGTGCGTTGGAACGACCTATCGTGAAAAACATATATTAAAGTAGGGACTCCTGGTTTTGTCTATTAAATGCAGCTTTCTTTTTCTTTGAAGTGGTAGGCTTTTCTGTCTCCTCACTGGCTCGTTTACCCTGTGCAAAGAAACTTTCCAAAGAATTGTGTTTTTTGTTTGTTGCTAGCTCGGGGGTTTCAATTTAGCAGTAATGTATTATGTGTTGGCGGCCTGAACAGCTGCTTTAAGAAGGTAGCGGATGGAGGTAAGACCAAGGCAAGACATGCGTCAAGAGCGAGTCATAGACAGATGTGATGGAAAGAATCTAGTAATTTTCAAAAATAACCAGTACCAGTACCGTTCCACAGCATAGGGGGTTGGGGAAACACTGCCTTATACCATCTCTGTCAGATTTGATCAATCAAGATCGTTTGATCTTACAGCAATTTAGTTTAAAAGAAAGTCGCAATATTTATGCAATATTATTTCTAATTCTAATCATTTTCTTCCCTGTTTAATCTTAAACCAGGCTCTTGCTCTAGAACTCACTGATTTGGAGCCCCAAGTAAACAAGGAAGTTGAAGCAGCCACGCAGCTCCTAGAGTCGCACCCTGAGGATGTCCCCTCCCAGTTAGTAGCAGCTCTGGAGAAAGACCAGCGGAGTTTGTCCCGTACATATAGTGCTGCAAGGAAACTTGCTGAGAGCGCTCTGCAAGGGATGCAGTCACACCGCGATGCACAGAAGGTACAATAAACATAACAGCTTAACGTTTTACTTCTAATGTACACCATCTATTTATCTATCTGTCTGTTTGTCTGTCTATAAAATTTTATCAATCTATCTGTCTGTCTACAAACACATCTATATATCTGTCTGTCTGTTTGTCTGTCTGTCTATCAAACCTACCTAACTACCTTATTTATCTACCTACTTTATTTACTTATTTACCTCTATCTATCTATCTATCTATCTATCTATCTATCTATCTATCTATCTATCTATCTATCTATCTTATTTGTCTTACTTATGTATCTATCTTCTGTATCTTTCTATCTTATTTATCTTATTTATGTATATTTTCCTTCCTAGGAGGCAGTACATAGTGAGTTGGAGTCTCTGACAGGGCGAGTGGATAATCTTTTTGCCTGGCTTAAAGACATATCAGCTCAGATGGAGCAAGACACCGCTTCATCGGACGATGGAAAGATGAAAGAGAATGACAGAAAATCATTAGAGTGGCTCACTCATAAACTTCACCAAGTGAAGGTGAATTTGTATACTTAAATCAAATAGAACGATTGTTTTGGGAATGTACATTATTTATGCCACAGCGCTGCTAAATGAAATCTGGTTGGTCAGAAAGTAATCACAGGTTTCTAATATTTACTAAGTAATGTATTGTTCTACTATGTTAAAGGGCCAGGTGTGTTTGTGTTTTCTTTATAACTTCAGCTGTTTTATTTATTGTAATTTTATTAACACCAAGATTAAAATTACTTCATAGCTGTTTTAATGCAAGACCATACCATTTCAATGCAATTACAAATGCACATTGACTTGTTTAAAAAAGTCATTGCCAAATCTCATGAGGCCCAATACTTTTCATCACCTTTCCATTGTTAAGGTTAATTTTATGGTATCACGTTTCCTGGTTATTTTATTGCATTTTTGAATTATGTTTAATTTTTTTTTTTTACACATCACACTTGCTTTATTGTTTCAGGATCTACAAGTGTGTCTCACAACCCGCTCAGGTGACGTGAACGCCGTGGCGTTTGACATCCAGGTGTTTATCTCAGAGCGCGCACAGGATCTGGCACCTGAGCAAAGCAGGAACCTTCTGGGAAAGCTCCAACAGCTCCAGAGCGCCATCCACCAGGCGTCGGGCCGCACCCACGCCAGGGCCGAGGCCCTCTCTGTCCAGCGGGTCCGAGAAGAGGAGCGAGAGCAGAAGGAGCGAGAGCGGGAGCAGGAGGAAAGGGAAAGAGAGAAAGAGAGATTGACTGCCAGGGACAGAGAGGTTTGCCAATACCTGGTTGAACGCTTATGCCTTTGCAGCCACAACATGATTTATTTATTTTGGATTTGAATTAACACTTAGGAAATAACTGAATAACCAACATGATTATACTGATTAAACAGAATCGTTGAGTTTATTTTATAGCATTAGTTGTACAGTGATAATGTTACAGTAGCTATGCTTTTATTATATGCCTCGGCTTATACAACCACTCACTTCACTGCTAGGTCCTGTTTTTGCTTTGTGCATGTGTGTGTGTGTGTGTGTGTGTGTGTGTGTGTGTAACATGTATATTAACCTTTCTGCTTTGCTGTTACAGATTGCCACAGAAGACAAGTGCTTATGCCACCTTGAAAAGGCTAAAGATTTCAAATCGGCTATTTTATACTAGACAGGGCAAAATAACCCACTCATGAAATGTCAACCAAAAAAATATATTTATTTTTCCCACTTGATATTTTTTTTTGTGGAAGATCTGTGTTGTCTGTCTGTGATCTGGACACATGTGCCTCAAACTAAGCATAAATATATATATATATTGTGATCAATTGTGTTAAAAGGTGCACTGGTGAAAAGTGCAGTTTGGAATGTTGTGCAAATGGTTATTGTTGTTTTTTCCCCTGCTGGGTTTTAGGTAGTGCAGCAGCAGAAAGCCGAGTGTTCACAGAAGCTTGAAGGTCTCAGTATGTGGTTGGCCGGTGCAGCGAGCCTGCTGGCCTGTCAGAGGCCAGGAGCGGAGTCAGATGACGTAAATGTACTTCAGCGAAAGCACAGTGAGCTCAAGGTGATTTAACTATAATACCTGAGCTGCATGAACGTATACATACATTCTTATTTATAAAAAATAATTATCAGGCATGCACCAATCAGGCATAACATTATGTCAGGAGAAGTGAATAACACATATATTAGGCGGCAACATTTTGTATGCAGTTAGTGTGTTAGATGTGTTAGAAGAAGGAAAAATGGGCAGGTGTACGGGCCAAATTAGGAATTAGCTCTTTTGGGGCGGGGGGCATTAAGGGAACGGCAGGGTCATTGATGCACGTTGCTTACATTTGCATTATTTGACAGATGCCCTTATCCCGAGCGACTTACAACTGAGCAAATGAGGGGTAAGGGCCTTGCTCAAGGGCCCCGCTAATAAAGCTGGGATTTGAACCTGTGATCTTCCGGTCCAAAGGCCAATGCCTTAACCACATTGTGAGAGAAAGCTGACCCGGGTAGTCCGATCAAGCCAGCCGTGTGGTCCAGACAAGCAACTGTAGGGAGGTGGGACCTCAGTGGTTAAGACCTCTGGACCAGAAGATCGCAGGTTCAAATCCCACCACCTGCAACTATTGGGCCTTTGAGTAAGGCGCGTAACCCTCAACTGCTCAAATGTAAGTCTCTCTGGATAAGGGTGCCGTAAATGTAAACTGTTGAAGAAGAAACAAAATGAGGCAGGTGGTCATAATGTTATGCCTGATCAATGGTCATAAAGTTATGCCTGTTCAGTGTATATTAGCCTTGGATCTTAAAGTGCATTTGGGCATACCAACATTTCAGGAGGTGCAGAAAGATCTTCAGGCCAAAAGTGAGGGCATGATGGAGACAATTCGGTCAGTGGAGGAGTTCCTGGCCGAGCGCGGTGAGCACCTGAGTCCAGAGGAAAGGACTAACCTACAAGCGGCGCTGACCCGTATGAAAGAGCAATACCACAACCTCACGGACACCGCCAAGTCCTCACTGACTCAGCTGGACTCCACCATCAACGCAACACTTCAGCAAAACACACAAAGGGTAACAATCTCGAGTAAATACCAAATCTCCATTGCATTTCTTTCCGTCGAAGCATCCTAAAGTTGTGTTTTTGCTCACAAGGCTAAAGCGGAAGAGCAGCTGCAGGAGACCCAGGGAAAAATAGATATGCTCCTTGAGGAGTTATCATCACTAGAGCCCTCAAGGAGGAAGTCTATTGGAGAGACCGTTCCGGACGCCGTCGTACCAGCACAAGCACTACACTCGCACAATGACATGCTAAAGGTCGGAACTGGACTCGTCTCACTTGAAAAGTGTGCTTATCCTGTTTACACTATTTTTTTTTTACCTGTTTGTGTGTGTGTTGACTGTTACAGGATGAATTGCAGCAGTTGCAAGCCCAGCAAGCCCACCTCCTACAGGTGTCCCAGTCCACACGCGCTCTCCTAGAGCAGCCAGACTCCAGCGTTCCCCCGGAGGAGAAGCAACGCCTGCGTGCAAGACTTGACCAGCTCCAGAGCCAGCACCAGGAGCGTCTACAGAGCTGCCAGGAAAGACTCCGGAGAACTGAAGCACTTCAGGATGACCTCTCGAAATTCATGGAAGAACATGGCAGCCTAAGTGCATGGCTGGAGCAGAGTGAGAAAGAGCTGTGCTCTCTAAGGGAAGGAGAAGCTGATGCGCAGGGGCTGAAAGACAGGCTCGAGGAGCACAAACAGGTATTCACCATGTCCAAATATCCAATAATGCATAATTATTTCAGAATTTTTCGGAATGTTTTCGTAATTAAAACCGATGCTTGTTTCGTAGCTGGCGGACGATGTGATCTGCCACAAGGCGGATTTGCGTTTCGTGTCCATTTCGGGACAGAAGGTGCTGGATTCGATACAGGGGGCTCAGGAAAGGGCGGGTGTTATTGACCCAGCTCTGCAGGACACACGGCAGCTCGTCAGTGATAAGCTACAGGATACGACGCAACGCTACACTTCTGTACAAAGCAAGGTAGGATCTGTACGATCTTTTCCAATAAGCAAATCACGCACTCCTAAAACGTGTTTATATCACTTTAAAGAAATAATTTAAAAAAGGAAAATTCGAGGCAGTTTGAAGTAAGCATTACAATTCATTTCTAAAATATTGTGCAAATATGGGCACGGTGGTTTAGGTGGGTTAGCACGTTTGCCTCACACCGACAAGATCCGGGTTCGATTCCTGTCTTGGCCATGTGTGTGTTGAGTTTTTTTTGAGTTCTTCCCGTGCCTCAGGGGGTTTTTCTCCGGGTTCTCCGGTTTCCTCCCGGTCCAAAAACATGCACGGTAGGTTGATTGGTACCTTGGAAAATTGTCCCTAGTGTATGAATGTGTGTGTTTGTGTGATTGTGAACGGGTGTGTGCCCTGCGATGGGTTGGCATTCCATCCAGGGTGTATCCTACCTTAATGCCCATAGACGCCTGAGATAGGCACAGACTCCCCTTGACTCGAGGGAAGATCGGATATATCGGTAGAAGATGAATGAATGAATATTGTGTGAATAATCGGAACCTCTTCTGCTTATTGCAGTCTGCCAATCTTGGTACCCATCTGTCCAGTCTACTGGATCAATACCAGCAGTACCAGGACGAGGCTACAGCACTAGATTTGTGGCTCAGCGCTCAGGAGAAGAACCAGAGCATACTGAAACCCAGTGGCGAGCAAACCGATACACAGACACTACAAACTACACTCAATACTGTACAGGTACGAGTGGCTACACGTCCCTGAACAAGAATACGAATTGATATCAGTCCCGTGTGTAATTTTGTTCTCACTTCCTTTAAGCACCTGCAGGACGAGCTCGCCGAGCGCTCGGTGCAGCTGGAGAAGGTGAAGAAAGCAGGGAAGACTCTCGCCAGCAACCAGGAATCCCCGAAACTCAAAACAGAAGATATTAACACCACCACAGGTAACTACACGCCCGTGTTCTGTTTGTGATACTGATCGATTATATGCGGATTAACTTCTCTCGTACTTTTACGTTTCAGATGTACTTGAGAAGCGGTTCGGAACGCTGTCGGAGTGCGTGTCGGAGCGAGCTGAGCAACTCCAGACTGCTGTCGCTCAGTCCGTCAGCGTTCAGGAGGGACTCAAAGTGCTGCTTACCTGGCTGGATGGTCTCGCATTAGACCCGGGACCAATCCAACCTACTGCCCAAGCAGTGCAGGAGGCTCTCACCCAGAATCAGGTATCACGTTTAATATGCAAATAGCCAAATATTAAAGCATATAAATACAACTATTAAAAAATCCAGTCCGGTTCTGAGAAGTATTTAAACAATTTAAATACACCCGAAATGACATTACAATTAAATACACCTTTAAAAGGTTGGACCTTTTTTTTTTGTTTTTATTCCATTTTTATTTACTTTTTTTTCCAGAAATTACGTCAGGAATTACTGTCACGGCAGGGCAGCGTGGAGTCCACGCGGGAAGCCGTGTCCAAGCTGCTGAAATCAGCCGACGCATCAACAGTCTCAGGTCTGCAGGGGGCACTGCAGGACCTGAGCCAACGCTACACCGCAGCCCAGACCAAGCAGTCTGAAAAGGAAGCTGAACTGCGGGCAGTCCTGCCCAAGCTGGAGGGCTTCGAGCGCATGAGCTCAGACCTTCGAGACTTCACACAGAGCCGCGAGAGAGTTCTGAGCCTCGGGGGCCTACCAGACCACAGTGTACAGGATTATAAACACGCTATAGAGGTAATGGAGAGCACAATCATCCGCATGAAGCCGCCACGGTGCCGAATTTAGATTTTATGGGCTCTAATGTTACTGTGTACAGTCTGAAGTCTCTAATTAACTGATCATGCCTTGGTTTTAGGAGGTCAAATCAGATCTTGTCCAAGAAAGCAGTCAGTTGAAGGCATTTGTGGAGCTTGGGAAAGACCTGAGCAAGTCGAGCCTATTCGCCAGCCCGCACGTCCTTGAGGACTCGACTAAAGAGGCGTCCGAAGAGTTTGCTCGACTGGAAGCCGGCGTCAGTGACAGGTGAGTCAGAGGCAGTAAATAGAAAACCAGAATGCAAATACATTACATCCTGTTCATCCTTATTGTAACAGATTCAGTTCACAAACTGGGTAGACCAGAGACTCATTAAACTTCCTGGTTAATTCTTGTTTATAACAACCATATGATACTGGATAAAAAACAAACAAACATAACACTTCATGTAAAAGAATACTGAAATATTAAAAGCATGTTCTCCCTGTGCCTCAGGGGTTTTTTCTCTGGGTTCTCCGGTGTGTCCCCCAGTCCTAGTGTGTGAATGTGTGTGTGTGTGTGTGTGTGCTCACTGCGATTGGTTGTCATTCCATACAGGGTGTGTCCTGCATTGATGCCTGAAGCCGCCCGAGATAGGCTCAGGTTTCCCTCAACCCGAGAGAGAAGTCGTATAAAGCGGTAGAAAATGAATAAATATAAATACATAGTCAATATAGTTGTATAACGACAAAATAATACATAGAATCTTGTACATCTTGTACAGAGTTCATTTTTGCGTGATGAAACAAACAGCAGGTGATGCCCATGATTCACCTCTAGAGGCCGCTCTTGTAATAAGTGCGGAAATACTCAGAATAGAGAAAAAGCCGGAAAAACTATGGATTTTTGCCGGTAGTTCCAGTAAGCGTTGTTGTCAATTGATCGTCAAAATTGATGAATCGGTCGACCTGTGACTGAAGAAGCAAACGCAATATGTTATACCTGACATAGTATAATTATATATGCATATAAATTGCCACATTATAGCAATATGTTCAATATGTTCTAATAAATATAATGTCTTAATTCATCCTTCATTTCAGGTTGTTTATTATATGGATGTGTAGTGTGGTGGCAAAAATGTCTCATGATAATGCGTTTCACATCGCACTCGATGGTGGCCATTGATGCAGTAAATGTAACGTGTTACTGTACTTAAGTAGCTTTTTCCCCCCACATAGCTTTACTGTAGTACTTTAGCTTCGCTACATTTCATAGTCAATTATTGTACCTTTTACTCAACTACAATTTTTCCTAAACCCATTTTTTCTTTTAGTTTGACTGGATTAAAACACAGCAAGCCACCAATCAGCGAAGCTCACATACCATGTTTCACACTAGTATTGCCTCTCAGTGGAATCTTGGTGGGAACTTTTGACTCTTTACTTACCACAAAACCGGTGGTCTTATTTTTCATGAAATGTTTTTTTTAAGTAACTGAAAAGGCTCATGAGAATTTCAATAGATATCCGTCAGTGTTTGACTAAATAATATAATTCGATTAACATTACAGTCTGTTCAAAAGTTGAATAAACAAAAATGTTAATCGGAAAATTATAGCCTTAATAAATCCTATAAGGCAAAATACTTCTTTCCCTTTACACAAGTGAATGTTTAAAAGGAGCACTTTTACTGGAGGAATAATCTCCATCTCTACTTTAACTCGATACATGGTTCACTGATCATCATTCAGTAAACCCCAGGCTGGGTCATCCTCCCACCTCCAGTCAGGATTAAAGAACGATTCATTATAGTATATAAGATCATTCTTTCAACGTTCCAGCAGATTTTCCCACAAGAAAGCCCCCAAGTGAACCCAATCCAAGCTATCAAAATGCCTCTTGAGTATAACAAATATTGCCGGCATATAGAATTTTGCTCGTGGGAAGACTAGCATTGGCGCTTCATAGCCAGATTCCTGCATTGGCTAAAGTCGTGCCAGTCACCGCATGGTGAAAATAAAACCTGTATGATTAATTTATTGTCCATGAATACTTTTATACTCTGCCAAACTGACAATTTTCCATAAGAGATGCTTTTCTAAAGGCCTCCGCACTTGAAATGCCATAGTCGGTTCCTCGTCTGTGACATGATATACGAGAAGTGGGATTATAATCACGCCCTCTGTATGTTATTGGGAGTGAAGGATCCAGGTCTTTTTAACTATTCCTATGACTAAATGTAAAGTGGGTATTACTGGGTTATTATTCAAGCACATGAGTTCATTGAGTTCATGAGTTCGTCCGGGTGGGGGGGGGTAAACATTTTGAATGAAAATTGACTCCACCTTTAACTCAAACACATTCCTATTGGCTGAATTGTCTGATTTAAGTATTCAATGTGCCTGCAGGCTGAATGCCATCCAGACCTGTGAGCAGCAGCTAGCAGATTTCCGCTCGCTCTCCAGCTCCCTCCTCAGGTGGCTGCAGATGGCACAAGAACAACTGCCTGCCAAAGAACCAAACCTCAATACCGAGGGCCTGCAAAGGAGAGTGCAGCAGCTGAAGGTGGGTGGAAAATAAGACCACCTTGCGTTCTAGATTATCTCATTTTATAAAAACCTTTCATGATTTGTTTATTAGGAGCTGCGGAGTGAATGGGAGTCTCAGGGAAACCAAGTTCAGGAGCTTAACAAGAGCAGTTCAGAGCTGGAGAGTCTGATCATCAGCATCACTGCTCCGCAAAGCAAGTCCGGTAAAAGTGGGGATTTTTTATTTCTTATACACACCTTGAATCAAAATTATTTTGACTTCTATTAATGTCGATGCCGTCATTTTAATAGCAAAAATGTACAAAAATTGGTGAGGCAATCTAAAAACATTTTATGAAAAAAACATTTTTGAACTTGGGAACTACGAGACTCAAACATGTTCCGCCATTACAATGTACCTGTGCACAAAGCCAGATGCATTCATTTACTTTAGATGGGTTGGAATGGAAGATCTTAAGTAGCCTATTAAAGAGCTCTCACCTGAACCCTATGGACGAATTGCATTGCTAATGACTAATAATTTAAGGCATTGGACTCCTGATTGGAAGGTCAGGGGTTCGAACCCCAGTATTTGCGAAGCAGCTACCCTTGGGTCCTTGAGCAAGGCCCTTAACCCTCTTTGCTCCAGGGGAGCTGTGTCATGGCTGACCCTGCGCTCTGACCCCAGCTTCCAAACAATCTGAGATATGCAAAGAAAAGAATTTCCCTCACAGGATTTATAAAATAAATAAATAAATCTTCCCAGAAAAGTGGAGGTTAGTATAACAGTAAATGGTTACTACATGTGGAATTAGATGGTCAATAAAGCAAATATGTGTCCATAATGTTTTTGTCCATATAGCACTATTTGTACATCGCTCTGGATAAGGGCCTCTGCTAAATGCTGTAAATGTAAATGTAAATAGATCTTCATCAGAACTTGTTGAGATCAGTATTAGGGTCTTGAAACTATCCAGTGGTCTGAGGCTTATTTGTGCAACTGCTTCCCTCTTTGTAGTTTGCACCCAGGTGTGTGTAGTATCAGTGTCTGAGTGTGTGTTTCTCCTCCCAGGTGTCCACACGCTCAATGGTGCCGGTGGCTCCAGCAGTCTCAATGGAATTCACACCTGCAGAGGTGAGCCCTCTCTAATAAGTTCAATGACCTCTGGATCATATTGTCTCTATCCTCATCTTATTATATGAAACCCAGTGTTTCACTCTGTCCATAATACATGTTATACCAGTGGCATTTATTCCTTTACTGGTATCCTGCCAAAATCATTGACCTCTTAAGATCATTATGACACCATGGCATTAGAAACTGTTTTGCAGGGATCAAATCGCAACTTTTAAAGTAATCTTTTCGGTTGGTCTTATGAAGAAAAGGTCGATGGGGGAGTTGGTTAGTTTGTAGTTAAGGCATTAGACTTTGGGTCCGAAGGTCATATGTTCAAATCCCAGGCACACCAAGATGCCACACCTGGGCCCCTGAGCACTGCTCAATTAACCCTATAGCTGCTCAGATCTGTAAGTCTCTCTGGATAAGGACATCTGCCAAATGCCATTAATGTAAATGTAAGGCCCTTGCTGACCCTGATGGCGAACCACTATCAGATATAGGAGGATCAAGGATCAATGCTGGGCTCCATAGTGAAGCTCTTTATTTAGCATTAAAGCTAAGGAGTGGACCACTCTGTGGTTCTGTTAAAGTTAGTCCCCGTTACCAGACCTCTGGATCATATTTGTGTAAATATTACGACATTTGGAAAAAAATTCCTCAGCCGGTCTTTACAAGTGGAAAACATTCGTTGTGTTTTGATAAATTTGAAATGCTCCATGTCCGCTTTCGTCTCTGTCCGTTTGACTTGCTTCTTAGATTATAAGAGATAAGTGTCGAATAAATAGTGGCTTCACTATAAACAAGCGGAAAACATGAAAAACCAGCATATTTAACATTTAATAATGGCATTTATCTTATCTTAAACCTTATCTCAACCCTTTCCCGGCAGACCTGACTGAGATCCAGGTGGTGGTGGCGGATGTGAACGGCAGGTACGAGCAGCTGGGTGGGGATCTTCAGGAGAGGCAGAGCAGACAGCAGGCTTCTCTGGAGCTGTGTCAGAAAGCCAGGCAGGACGCCGAGGCTCTGCAGCGGTGGTTAGGGCCTCGGGAACAGAGGCTAGTACAGGGGCAGAGTGCATCGCCCTCGCGGCCCGAGGTGGTCCGTGCCCAGGCCGGTGAGAACAAGGTGAGCAAAGGGAGGAAATACCATCTGCTCCTGTATGATCTGTTGGACAGAACACATCATTTTAAGAGCTGCACGGTGTTTAAAAAGGAATATCATGACTGTGATTTTCCCCATGCAGGCGTTGATGTCTGAACTCGCCGAACATTCTGGGAAAGTGGAAGACCTGAAGAACACGCTCAAGCAGCTGATTAAAGACAATCCCGACTCCCCTGAAACAGAGATCTGGAAACAACAACTAAAAGACATAGGTGGGTACTCAGCATGGTGCAGTACGGGGAAATAAACAAGGATCCCTATTTTTGAAACAGTACTTCACATTCCTGAAATTTGTCTGGTCTTTTATGTGCATATCTGTTCAGCACCAGCGATTAAAAATACTTGTGTAGGGGATTTAGTTTTTCTAAAAGGTCGAGAGCTCTGCTGGTAAATCAAACAAAAGCCTGGTATGGTGCGTAGGATGGAGAAACTTGGAGGAGGTAGGAGAATGGCGTGAGCTCCAGGAAGAGTTTTCAGTACTCTGTGATATTTTACGTTTCTTGTGTGACTCGAAGCATTCAGATTATTCTCAAAGTGAAATTTGTGCTTTATTGAAACCACATGGGGTGTCAGACTGGCTCTAACAATGCTTCAAAACGTAAAAGGACCTAGTGTTTCCTGTGCATGTTCTGCTCATGTGATGCCAAGATATAAACAGGCGAAATTACTTATTGTTCCATGTCTCTTTTATCTATTTCCCGAATTTTGTTTCCCAGAATCTTGCCGTTACCATGGTGACCTGTGCACCCAGCTTTTGTTGTTATCATTACAAGAGGCATCTTTTTTTTTTCTTTTTTTTTCCTTCACATAGAATGTCGGTGGGAGAAAGCCAATCAGACCGCAGCCCAGAGACAGACAGAACTGGAGACTTGCGCTGACAGACTGGGCAACTTTTCATCAGCAGCCAATCAGCTTGGTCCCTGGCTACAAGAGAAAGATCTGATGATGAGTGTGCTCGGGCCCCTTAGCATTGACCCAAACATGCTAAACACCCAGAAACAACAAGTGCAGGTGTTTATATATTAAAAGTGTTCACACTTAAGTGTAAATGTTTGGTTTCCATCTAGAGTAAAATGAAAAAAAACAATATAATTATAATAATACATATTTAAGATATATATATATTATATATATATATAATATATATATATATATATATATATATATATATATAGATAGATATATATATATATATACACACAACACACACACACACACACACACACACACACATCATATTCTCATATATATTATTCCTTACAGATATCCTGCACTACTATAACTTCACATATTTTTCCAGAGTCTTTATTTATTTGTTGTATATATTTACATATTATTTTTACGCAGCATTTTGTTGCCATGTACCTGTGAAAGTGAAGTACTGTCTATATATTTATTTATCTAGCTCTCCTCATTCATCCCTGTCCTTCAGGGATGAATGGAAAATTCTTTGCATTCTCTTTTCTGAAGGATGCAAACCTTCATCTCTACCATTCCCCCCTGCATCCAGTTATGTAATTTCCTGTTTTGAGCCGTTCCTTTTCTTTCCTGTGAGGAAATGACTATGTCTAGAATGGAGCAGAATTATATATAGAAAGACTTGTATAACACTGTGTGTTTATATTATATGCTTGTGTAAAATCCCTACAGGTTTTTAAAGATTTGCCGAAAAATATCGCTTAGTATCAAAAAATCGATGTGTTCTTTAGAAATCTTATGGTGCAATTTGTGGTTGAAGGCTGTCTAAAATAAAGGTTCTTTCTAAAAGCTCTCTTTTTATTTTTTATTTCCCAGATAATGCTGCGAGAATTCGAGACACGACGTTCCCAGTTTGACCAGCTGACCCAGGCAGCAGAGGGCATCCTCTCACCTGCTGGAGAGCAGGGCTGTGGTGATGGTCAGGATGTAGCCGAGGTGAAGCAGGAGCTGGCCTCCATCACTCAACAATGGGAAGACCTGACCTCTCGCCTGTCTGGACGTTCCGACCAGATCGAGCGTGCTCAGGGCACCAGCGAGAGCTTCCAGGCTTTGCTAAAGGAACTCTCTCAAAGTTTGTCCCATTTGGCTGAGAAGCTGGACGCCCAGGCCTCGCTTAGTGCCCAGCCGGAGGCTCTGCGCCAGAGGCTGAAGGAGACGGGAGAGATCCGTGCAGAGCTCGAGCAGAGGAGGGGTCAGCTGGGTCAGGCTCAGCAGCTGTGTGCAGAGCTCAGCTCTATTGTAGTGGAGCCCTACCTCAGAGAGGAGCTGAATAAGAGACTAGAGAGTGTCAGTGGCCCACTCAACAGCCTGGAGGAACGTGCAGGTGGGACAGAGCAGATTTGTTTATTTTAGTCATTTTATTTTAGTATGGATAGGAAACTTCACGTAATGTAAATCTCAGGTTTCATTCTTGCATGATACATATTTATTATGTTTGCTTTCCCTTTGTCTCCAGCTGATGGTTTATCCCAGCTACAGGCTGCTCTCTCAAGCACACAGCAGTTCCAGCAGATGTTCGAGGAGATCCGTGCCTGGTTAGATGGACAGGCTTCTGCACGGTCACCTAGCTTGTCTGACCCTCTCCCGTGCCAGCCTGAAGTCCTGCAAGCCCTCCTTGCCCAACAGGAAGAGCTTCAGCGTGGAGTGGCACAACAGCGAGGGTCCTACGAGCTCATCCAGGCTGAGGGAGCGTCGATTATGGCCTCGCTTCCTGCTGGAGACGAGCGCTCGAGTGTGCAGACTCGGCTCACCAAACTGCGCCAGGACTGGGAGGAAGTAAACCAACGCTTGGCAGAAAAGCAAGCGCATATTAAAGAGACTCTGAGCCGAGCCATACAGTACAGACAGCATCGGAATGAACTGGATCCCTGGCTGGAAGGGTGTGAGCAGAAAGAGACTGAGATCCAACCATCTCTCGAGCCTGCAGCCCTCGAAGAAGCCCTGCAGAAAGCAAGGCGGTTGGGCTTGGACTTGGATCGCCGGCGTCCCCTATTGGAGGCTCTGAATTCTGCAGCTGACCAGCTACTGGAGCAGAGCCGGACTGGAGAGGAGGAGGTGAGGGACGACAAAACGCAGCTGAACCGCAGGCTGGACGGCCTCTCTGAGCGAGTACATGGACGCATGGCCCAGCTGGAGGAGCTGAACAGCAGGCTAAAGGAGTTTGAAGATGGTAGACAGGCGGTAGAGAGAAGACTGGAGGCTGCCAGGCATCAGCTGGAAGTGCAGGAGGCCTTGGGCCCTCAGGCATGTAGTAACAAGAGTCTGGAGCGCCTGCGCAGCCAACAGGAGACTCTCAGCTCCCTACAGCCACAAGTGGTGTATCTGTACGACCTGGCCAAAGGACTGGCATTGGACGCACCTCAGACAACAGCAGACGGTGGGCAGAAGCTGGTGCAGCAAGCTCAGGACACAGAAAAGGAGTTTAAAGAAGTGACTGAAAAGGTAAGGAGTTATCGATGGCTTTAATGGCCCAAGGATCAGTCTCATTTGCTTAGGTTTATAATGTAGATACCTCGAGGAAGGCGTTTATTTCTCCATCCATCCCACAGATCGAGCAGTGCTGCTCTTCCCTCGAGTCCCGCCTGCAGGGTGTAGGAGAAGTCCAGTCACATGTCCGCGACGTCTTCTCACGCCTGGCGGACCTGGACGACGAGCTCGACAGCCTGAGCCCCGTGGGGCGCGACGTGGACTCCTTGGCCTCACAGGCAGACTCGATAAGGGGATTCCTGGGGCGTCTGGCATCCCTGCGGACCGACCTCGACGTCCACGGCGGAGCCTGCACCACCATGTTGCGGCGAGAGGGAAGCTCCCCTGATCTCCTCGCTCTCAGGAGGGAGACAGAGGCTCTGAGTCGACAGGCAGCCAAGCTGGCTGAGAGGGGTCAGGGGCGCCTGGCGCTCATCGAAGAAGCCGAGGACAAAGTGAAGGAGTTCTACACCCGCCTCGCGGAGCTCCAGGGGCTGCTTGACCATGCAGAGGAAGGCCTGAATGCACAAGGTGTTGTGGGAACTGAGGTGGATATCATCAAACAACAGCTGCTGGAGTTTAAGGTAGGGGATTTGTCAGTTTTGTTTTTGCCAAGACAGACAGTGTGCTAATGTTTTTTGTTGTTGTTGTCAGTGACTCATGTGGGGTGGATTTAGTTTCAACTTTTCTTTGGTGTCACATTAAATAGGGATGATTTTTATACAGATCATTACATCGAATATAAATCAAATTGGTTACACCTGGGTATTAGCCAAGGAATGCAGCGTTTTTTCAGCCTAGGTTTATAAAAACATGCTACATCCAAAGTACAGACAAGTGAACACGCAAATGGATGCCAAGTTATACAGAAAGCAGTGTGCTGTTTTATGTGCTAGTCCAGGGGTGTCAAACTCAGTTCCTGGGGGGCCGCAGCCCTGCAGAGTTTAGCTCCAACCATAATTAAAAAACACCTGATCCAACTAATCAAGTCATTAAGGCTTATTTGAAAACTACATGGTACGTATGTTGGAGCAGGCTTGGAACAAAACACTGCAGGGATGCGGCCCACCAGGAATGGAGTTTGACACCCCTGTGCTAGAGTATGCTATGTTTTTTTCCCCTTGCATTGATTGGATCTTCTTGTTGTGTAAGTCGATTGATTTATCAGATTTGGCAATTAATCGCCACTGATGATTAATTGCTATCGGCAAAATACATACAGATTTTTTTTTTCCGGGTTGAGTCTGAGGCTGTTTGGACACATGTGACTGCATAGTCCACAGAGGGCGCTTTATTACATTTACAAATTATTCTATTTATTAATCGAGTTAATATATGCGTATTTATTTCATTCAGCAGCTTTCCGTGATTTTAGGACTGTCATTATTTTTTATTTATTTACCTTCATAAAATTGCGAGCCATTTTACACGGAGCAGAAGCGTTTCGGATTCAAGCAGCATGCCGCTAGAGGAACTTCGAGCGTTCTCAGCCAGGCGATCCTGTCAAGCGTTCGCCCGAATGAATCACAGCTCTCCTCTTTATTAAATCACCTCCAACTCTCAGCCCCCATTCGGGCCCACGTCCCAGCATGCTTCTCTGCAGGAGGAGGGAATCGGTTTTGACGCAGACTCTCCTGCTGCTTTTCTGAGATGGCTGCTTGCGTTCGTCCTGTTACCCCTTGGGCTGATTGATGATGACCCCTTTCACTTTCTCCCCGGCTTGCACTTGTATTTATAGCGTCTCTGATGTTGTATCGTTCCCTCTCCGGATCTTAGTCATGCCCCCTTCAGAGAGCGTTGAATGTGGTAGGAGTGTGGGAGTGAGGAGGCCACAGTGGAGGTTTGAGGTAAATTCTTGGAGCAGTGAATCAGTGACTTCTTTTAAAGCGGTTCACCTTGCTGAGTCATTTCCACAGGATGGGGGGGGATAAAAAAAAACAAAAAAACCTGCGCAGTAATACGGCATGTAATCTAGTCTATTTGGCATTACCTCGCTTCAAGTCGTTTGTTATGAAGCGTTTTTCAAGATCTGCTTCTGTTCTCCGCAGCTCGAAGCCGAGCGACGAGAGCTCATTAGATCTGTCAATGCGGTGATGGACACGGAGCTAAATCGGAGAGCAGAACTAATCTCTGGAACAGTTTGGTCTCCCACTGTCTCTGCATCAGGCTTGTGCAGACTCGCCCAGTTGGCTTCGCATTAGATACACTGGCAACCCGTCATGCGTATTTGAAAATTCACCTGTTAGTAATTAGAACGTGTGCGGTGAAGTTGCGCAGAGAAGCTTGGAGCTTCATCCACCGCCAACTATGGAATGTTGTACTCATTTATTGGACTTTTACAGCTTCGTCTTTTTTTGCACTTTGATTTCTTACTCGTGCCTTCGGTCTTTGTCTACTGCTTCTGCTGTTCCTTTGTTTGAAATTCCTCCTGTCTAAGACTTCTTTCAGATTTATTGTTCCTCTTAATAACATTGTCGACTACTGTACACACTCGTGCTCCTTCGCCCACCCCTTTCTCTTTTCTCAGCAGGCGGGTCAGAAAGGAAAACAGAAGAAAGATAGATGGATCCTGATAATAATGTAGACATTGCTGGGACGCTAACGGTAGCAACAATTAGATCGTGCCATCGAAAACTGAGGTGAACTGTACTTCCATTTTTGTAGAATATGATTCACTTCTTATTAATACTGTACAAGAATACAAGGCGATTAGAAATGCAAGGCATTGGTTAGAGGTCGTTGTTGCCGATTAATCTGCACCGTCGTTGATTGTTGGCTATTGGCAAATCAGTCATTATTCCGGGTTGTGTCCATTACTGGAGAGTACTGCAGAGAAGGTCCGCTGTCATTGCAAGAGCGGCCTCTAGAGGCAAAGCACTGCCGCCGCGTTCGGTTTGCTTTTAACGCTAGTTTGTTAGCTATAATTTATTAATCATTTATCCTATTCATTAATATAAATAATACATTCATGTTTATTTCATTTGGCACATTTGCATAAAATCTGTAATTTTCTTTCCTCAAGTAGCCGTCGGTTGATGAATCGTCATCTGTATCTGTAAAATCCACTCTCAGTCAACCACTAGTAGAAATAATGTCAAAACACACTTGATCCAGTGTCAATTTCAAAAGCGTAATTGTATGTAACACTTAGCAGATGTATGCTTTTAGTGTGGCACCCCGTGTCTAAAAATCACGACACGCCTCGCGCCTGTAAATGGTGCTAATTAAAGAGGCCAGGATGCTACTGTAAGTTAAGAGCTACAGCGCAAGTCCGGGAGGTATTATAAGAAAATTACTACGATATGTGTGTGTGTGTGTAGGGGGGGGTATCGGGGCCTTTACACTAGAAGGATGAGGAGAAACTTCTTTTTCCATCATCCTTGGCAGTCTATTCAATCTTTTTTTCCACCCTGACTAGGCCTCTTTCTCATACTTGCCCCCCCAACTCCCTTTTTCACTTACAATGACGCCCACGAAGGTAATACAGAGGGCCAGAAAGGCTGCCTGCCATGTAAAAAAGAACCGATCTCCCGCTCCACCCCCCACTCCTCTCATGCAAGCCAGGCTCCATTTCAGAGACACCCAATCCAAAGTAGTGATGTCATTGCTGAGATTAGAGAGGGGGGGAGTCGGGATAAACCCAAATAAGTGAGGCATATGTGTGTGTGTCAGGGAGGTGTATGTGTATATGTATCTGTCTGGCTGTCTGACTGTGATTCTTCTTATGTGTGTGTATCTCTTTTTTTTGGGGGGGGGGGGGGGGGGGGGGTGTATTCAATGGAGACCTGTTTGTGCACTTCATTAAGGCCTATGATGAGTCTTGACTGGTACAGTAGGTCAGCACACTTGAAGAGAAGGAGTCAAATCGTTGAAATTAGGGCACACCAAGGCATTCTGGGAATTATTGAACAATGGGTTGGGTCTTTGCATGATGAATCATCTCAGCAATATTTTCTCCACTGGAGGTCTTTTTTTCCCCTCTGGCTAAACATATGTATATATCACACTGAGTGCTTTACATGCCATTTCAATGTGTCCCAGTTTAAGCCATCGTGTAATGCACATGCGGAAGGTGTGTGTGTGTGTGTGTGTGTGTGTGTGTGTGTGCGCGTGTGTGTACTGGGAGTGCGGCTTCAATACACAATATTTCTAATTCTGGGCCGTTTCAGGGCGTTCGGAATTTCAGCTGTCTCCCCATCCTCAACCCCTCGCAAACATAATCTTGCACACACATTACTGGGTGTGGTGGTCTCCTTAAAATTCCCGTGCCCTGTGTGAACCGGTGTGTGTGTGTGTGTGTGTGTGTGTGTGTGTGTGTGTGTGTGTGTGTGTGTGTGTGTGTGTGTGTGTGTGTGTGTGTGTGTGTGTGTGTTGTATGTGTGTCTGCATCGTACCACAGTTCAGCAGCTGAGCTTTGAGAAACAGGGGTTGGCTGTGAGACACAGACACTTAGAAAAGACGCTTTCCAACTGGGCATTCCTGTCCAGGGCTGGTTAGAACCGGGGAATAGCTTCTAAATCAAGCCGAGCTCGGCATGCTGTCTTCGCTCTTGCTTGTTATAACTTACTCTTATCCCCTTTACACACTCAAATCCTATTTATATCGGACACTTTGCTGTCTCTGTCTTGCTGTAGCATAACAAGGTCAGCGGTGTCCAGGCCTTTGTGTCCCCCAACCAATAAAACCCACCAGGGCCTTCCTTCGAGTCACATTCTCATGCGCTCTGTTACTTGTTGATGTTTACACGATCTGCCAAAATGCTAATGCTGTGTAAAAGCGCATCTAGTGTAAATGCTTTTAAATAAAATCCTTTTAAGTTTATATTGTGGATTTTTAGATTTGTGTTTATCGATTATTTTATTAATCAAGTATTCTCCCAACTCTTCCTTTGATTAATTAGTAAATTGAGTGATTGCATAAGACGTGCCTTTCGTTTATTAAAGAGCAGCGCTAAATATATATGAAAAGAAAAAAGAATTGTTTCCTTTTTAGAGAAATCAAACATCCGGAAATTGCATACAAGAAAATGTAAAATATGATACAAATACAAAATATATAGGCGATCAAGAATTTAGCCTGTGGTGCATCAGTAATAATGGTCCTTGAGAGTCCTTGAATGGGTTTTTCAGAGAAATTAGTATAATATATTAAGTGCCAATGCATCCATAAAAAAACTGATGACTCTCTCTGTGTCAGATCATTCTCTTTTCTCACAACATACATTTAGAAAAAGCCACTGGGTTGACATAGGACACTATATTCACAAATTTTTGAGCAACTCATTCCACATTTACTCCCAATTTTCACTTATAATTTGCGCCACTCTTCTGGGAAGATGTTCCACTGGATTTTGCATTGTGGTTTCATAGTCTTGTACTCATTCAGGTTCAAGGGTGATGTAAGGATGTTCTAATTCATCCCAAATGTGTCTAATAGTGTTGAGGTCAGGACTCGTGTGTGTGTGTGTGTGTGTGTGTGTGTGTGTGTGTGTGTGTGTGTGTGTGTGTGTGTGTGTGTGTGGTGTGTGTGTGTGTGTGTGTGGTGTGTGTGTGTGTGTGATGTATATGTATATATATATATATATATATATATATATATATATATATATATATATATATATACCCAGGCAGTCTTCCACTCCAACCTACCCATCATCATACCACCAGTGTGGGTCTCTTCTGCTAGTAAGCAAACATTTTATGCTACTGCATCCAATACAGTTGTGTTTCTTCAGTTTTGCAATAACAGTTTGTGAAAGAACAACATATGACTGGGAAAGTCTGGTGTCCCAATACTTTTGTCCATAGAGTGTATGTCAGTAGCAATGGCAAAACATTAACTAGTATGCTAATAGCATTAAAAAAAAGGATCAAAGGCACCGGGCTTGTTTATTTATTTGACCGCATTTTTTGCACCAGCTCAGATCATGTTGAAGAAAGTATGCAGTACATTTTTTTTTCTTGTGATAAACAGAACGACTCTCATGAAAGGATTTTCTTTATATAATCTGAACATGCACACGGCTTGATATAAGAATCGGCCAAGATTTGAAGTAATAATCCTAAAAATGCTCCCGAAAAACGGCACAGGCTAAAACCTTTATAATACCACGAATTAAGTGGTACTTGTGGTCTTCATTTGAAATGTCTAGTGAAATCCCTTTTTTTCAGCGTCTACCTGATGGTTATGAAGACTCGCAGATTATAACATTGGCTCCTTCTAGCTGTATGGTTACGAAGCCAAATTCCCGGGTTGACTGCCTTCTAATGATATATAATATCATACTGATGCAGTGTAGTGTTCATTCTTTTCCACAAAAAAGTCCTCACAAGCATTAAACACCTTGCAATAAAATCTGGGAGATTTAACTTTGTGTATCTTTTGTGTGTGTGTGCGTTTATTTATATATATATATATATATATATATATATATATATATATATATATATATATATATATATATATATATATATATATATATATATATATAATATTAATATCTATATATTATAAATAATAATAGTTTGTTTTTTCCCCTCAGAGTTTAAGTAGATTAGCATAACATAATTAGCATGAGCTAGTGAATCAATTTGGCTAATTTGACTCTCTTAACCAAGTAATATCCAGATAACAATAGAGAGAGAGAGAGAGAGTGTGTGTGTGTGTGTGTGTGTGTGTGTGTGTGTGTGTGTGTGTTGCCTCTCCCATTGCCTGGTTATTGTTTCAGCTGTTGTGAATTACCGTGGCATTCCGTAGCATAGCCCCCTTTTCCCTCTCAGCCACACTCTATTAGCTCATCAAATGAAATAAATACAGCACTTTACAAACAGCTTCTTGATGTGTGAAATGAATAGGCAGCTTAATAATTGTTGTAATGGCGGCGATTTTCAGGGTGGGTTAACAGCAGTTATGTTTGTGTACTTTCTCTTTCTCACTAAACCTGCATCATACACACAGTATTAAATGCCGTTGAAGCAGTTCCAAGTAAGAATGCGGCTCCATGTGAAACATTTTCGGTGCAATTTACAATTCCAGTCAATTTACAACAGTGGTAAGGAGGGGAAAAAAAAAGTATTCCCGAAGAGTCGATTGCACTTTTTATTTGCTTTCTCAAGGTTGCTTTTGTGTCTGGTAAAGAGGAGAACAAAGCACGCATTGAAGGGGCTCAGGTAAAGCCTGCGGGTTAATTATAAAACTACTGCTGAGATCGAGGAAAAAAGGGGGAGTGTCAGCGCCTCTGGTGCTTAGATATCATGGAGAGAAAGCGGAGGGAGGATAAGAGAAGGCGTTTGGGGTCTTTTCGGTGATAATATAGTCATTTCGAGCTTCGCAGTTGTGGAGTAAATCGAGTGCGTTGATCTGTGGCGGGTTAAAAGCAAATGCAAGCAGGAGATGGAAAGAACAGGATCAACAGGTGCTCTACTAAAGTAAACAAACTGCACTGCAAAGTCAATAGCAATCTCTGCCCCCTTGTGTTTATGGTAGATTAATGCTTGTTGATGCATTTATTTATTTTTTCTTCTTTCCTTTTTGTACTGTAAGCGTAATTCTTTGACGGAGACAAAAGCTAGAACACTCCATTCCAGTCAGTCTGTTTTAGGGGATTTCGTGTTTGAACCCTCCCTCTTCCTGTCTGAGTCAAGACTGTGACTTTTTAACTAGAAGCCAAATGAGCAGTCACTGGCTGACTACACGGAAAGGGGGAGGGGTGGACCCAGGGTCAGGAGCTGAATTTTACTAAACAAAGTCACTTAAAGGGTTCGCACTCATAGTTAACACAGGGCTGGTTTTGGACTTGAACGTGCAATTAATCGTCTGCTTTTGTAGGATTTTTGCGATTAGAGTTGCCCAGGCTATTTATGTTTATTAAAATATGTATAATATAATCCGCCAGGGCATCATGGTGGTATGCTTGGTCAGTTTGAGAAATAGAAATAGAGTGAACATGAGGGCGAGAGACAAACAAACCCCTTTTGTTTCCACTGGGAGGTTTGTCTTGGAAGCAAGCATGACAGCTGCAACTAGACTGACAGAAAGAAAGAGAGAGAGAAAGAGAGAGAGGAAGAAAGACAGCGAGGGGAGGTTGAAAAAGAAAGTATTTAGCTTGTTGGACACGCAGAGCAAGGACAGTGTGGGTGATTCACAGAGCAACTGTGGTGTGTATGTGTGTATCTTGTGCGTGCATGTGCGTGTGTCTGGGACTCAAGAACGGAGAACGAGTGGGAGGGTAAGCAAGCATGCGTTAGTGCAGCCACCGCTCTCTGCCAGAGATCTTTATACATACTCCATCACCGACCGAATAAGGCAATGCACTGAAGAAAGCAGAGCAAATCGTGAAATAAAACTGGGACTGGAACAGTCTGAGACCTATGACAAAAACCAAACACACACACACACACACACGCACACACACAAAAACACGACTGGGATTCACGCATAAACATTTCATTTGCTGCCGTCTCGCAGTGTCTATTCATTTTCATTGTAAAGCAGTGGCCTCAATACTCCTCCTCCCCCCATACTCTGTTCAGGGCTGGATAGGGTTTCAGAAGAGCAGAAGACGAGAATGCACAAGTGGGAACTTTGAATATTAGAGACTCCTGTGTGTCCTTTTTTTGTTGTTGTTTTGTTCAAATACGCTATTTAAAAAAAAAAAAAAAAAGAGTGAGGGAGGAGCAGAGAGAAGAGAATGAGTAGGGGATTTTTGCTTCCGCGTACACACACACATGCCAGTTTGTTTTAGAGAGAACGGGGTAGCCCTTATTGATAAGCCTTGTTACTTCCTGCATACTAACACCCCTCCCCAACTCTGTGTCCTATTTTTTTCCCATCGCTTTCCTTATGCATCTCTTGTTCTTTGTTTCCTTTGAGATTTGGTGCCTGTGGCTTTAGTGCCTTTGATTTTTTTTTTTGTTTGTTTGTTTCGTTGTGCGAGTAATTTTTAGCTTACAGCAAACTATTTAGTCATGTGAAACTCTTCATATGTAATACAGCAAGTGATCTGGTTGTCAGAACGAGATAATTTGATCCTGTAAGCCAGTGATTGTGCTGAAACACATCAAATCCCCTTGCTTAGTCACTCCTCCTGGTGTGGTGGCCCCGCCTACCCAAAAGCTTTATCTCAGCCTCCATTTCTCAGCTCGGTCTTGTGTGTTTTTTTGGAAAAGGAAACCGGCATGATTGGAGCACTTCCTGTGTTTTAATATCTGAGCAGGAAACAGAACAAACGAAGCTGGATTCAAACAAAAACAGAGGGAGAAAGAGGGAGGAGAGAGTATGAGAGTGAGAGAGAGAGAGTGAGTGGGAGGGAGGGAATGAGTGAGAGAGAGAGAGAGAGAGAGAGAGAGAGAGAGGAAAAGTGGGAGATTTTTTTAGCAGCTGCAAACCATTTCAGCAGCTCAGTGGCCCGAGAACACAGTGTGTGTGTGTGTGTGTGTGTGAGAGAGAGAATCTGCACTGAAGGAAAAGAGGAAAAGAAGAACCCGAAGCCTGCGTGCATCTCTCATATGTGGATCGGAGAAAAAGGAAGATAGGAAAAGGGCGAGTGTGTCTGGGGATTGTCTGAAAAGCCGAGTGCCCAGAGTGGAAAGGGTGTATTTGGTGCGGGGTACCGTCTGCGTCTTTGCCCTCTGGATACAGTCCCACAACTCTCTGCTCCCTGCCGTCTGGATCAGGCTGAAACCCTCGCCATCTCCTAACCAACGCAACCCCTCCGGACATGGCTGTCGTTTCGGAATCGCAGATTTCCACTTCACGCTGGATGAGAGGAATATAGTTGGCAAGCGGAGAGAAAAGGAATAAAACGCCGATTTTGTTCACGTATTTGAAATGACCAAAACCAAAACTTGACAACGATGGGAATTTCATTCATTTAAAGTTGTATCCCTACAGGAAAAGAGAAAATAACAATGGAAGCAGGTTACTTTGAACGTCAATGTGCTCTGGATTTACAAATATGCTCCGTTGGATTAAAAAGAGGACAATTTGCAAACAGCAACCAACTGCCTGACAAGTGAGTCTCCTGCAGAATTCAGAAGCATATTTTCATGGCAGTCATCTGACTGGACATAGCTTTAAAAAAAGACAAGAATAATTTAAAACAAAATGATCCCATTGTCGATATGAATTCACGATTGTCTTCAGAGATTAGAATGAGCTTAAATGAAAATTACGATGAGAGACAAAATCACTTGATGGTCTGTCTTTCCTCAACACCGTTGTATGCAACAAAGTACTCACTTTAGTAGGGCGCTTTCTTTTTTTTTTTCTTTTTGCGTCAACTCAAGACCTCTGTGATTTTCCTGTTGTGGTAGAGACAGAGAGACGCAAAGGGAAGTAGCTGCAAGGAAGTTAGGGAAAGGATTGCAAAGAGCATGTTTGGATAAAGAAGGAACTCTATTGAAATCTGAAAGAGAACAAAGGGGATGCAGCCTACATGGAATGTTATCACCGTTCTGGACTTTGGACCCTCTGAAACGGCTACTAAATGATTTTCCGCCGTCTGCTACTCGCTTGCATGCCTTTTTATCATGTTGCTGAAGATGACTGTCGCTTGGACTGAGATATTATACCTGATGCGCTCCATCCAGGAAAGATCAGGAATAACTTTGCTTATGAGAGCCACAGACTCTAATCCTTTGGTGCTTGTGAATATTTTCCTTGGATTATAAATATACTAATATTCTACTAGTTTGTTAATCAATGTTTACATAAATGAATAGGACGGCTAAGACTTGAGGGCTTCAGCTGCCGGAATTTCAGCCAAAAAAACGACTTTGGAGGATTGATTTGTGGAATAGTTTGTGCCCCGTCCCGGCCCCTCGAGGGCTCGCTCTTACGGGATGGGGAAGCCTCTGAGCCGACCTGACTGTTTGCGGCAAAATCCGAGGTGTCTCAAGAAGGGCGATGAGGAGGAGGCTTATATTGAGGACTGCTATGTACCGCAGCGCTCCATTTATGACACTATGCGAATTAACGAGCAGATTGACCAGGGCTCGAAGATTAGCCAGCCTTCTCGTAGCACGTTGGGCTCTGGAGGGGGAGAAGGAAGTACGCTTTCCAGCAACGGGACTTTAGGAGCCGACATCGGTGGAGTGTTCATGGCACGAGGGGCATCTGCTGAGGCAGGAATAAAAAAGTTAGACGAAAGAGTGATCTTCGATGCTCTCAAGCTAACTGGTGACCCTCAGAGCATGCCGTCTGTAGGGGTTGTTGGCTCTGGGATCATTATTCCTGCATCAAACTCAGCCGCTGTTGGGGCAGCTGTAGTGACCAAGAGGCGGCATCATGTAGGTGACAAAAAAGACAATCCAAATCGGCGCTCCTGGAAAGCGTTTATGCCTCCAACTTACCCTGAGTTTGCTGAGCGTTTAGAGCTTTCGCCTGTTGATGGTGGAGAAAAACGTTTGTCTGGAGTGGGGATCCCAGTTTCACCTCTGCATCCGTTACCTTCCTTATTAACTGCCCCAGCATCCTCTATATCTACCCCACCTCTTCCGACATACAGTCCTGCATCTGCTTCCTCAGGCAGCACTCCTCCGGTCTCTAATTCTCCAGCCCTCACTCCATCCCTTAGCCCTATAGCATCCACTCCACCACATGCTGTCAGGCACAAAGATTCCCCCAAGTTACTCTCTCATCACTCTAAACAAAAGAAGTCATTGTTACCGCCTTCTCAAGAAAGGGTAGCTATACAAAATCCATCAAATAACCAAACAAAGCAGGATACTTGTTGCTCTTCACAACTTAGCTCTGCTATCCAAAGGCAGGTTGAGAAGAGTGTAGAGAAGAGTAAACCAACACCCAATCCCTTACTTTGTGTCCGAAGTGTGTCAGAAGAACAACCACAACAGTGTAATAGTGCTGCACCCAAAACCCCTGACTCAGAAAGGGACTCTCCATTCCAGGAGTATGATCAGGATACTGCTCCACTAATACCTCCCAAACCTGTATTTTGCCCTCCGACTAAAGCTCGTACCTGGCCACGTACTGCAAAAGGTGGCAAAAAGTCATTTGGACCTGGGGGAGTCCTTCACAACTTGCCAATTCTGCCACCCCTGCCTCCTTTGCTAGGGGAGGACAGTGATCTTGATGAAGAGTCCTTGTACCTTTTGGATCCTCCTTCGCCTTTCCTGCAGGATGGGGATGGTCTTGGATATGGGGGACTACCCCTCTCGCCATGCCTCAGCCAAGAAGGGGGTGCAGAAGGCCTTTTGGGATGGCCCCCTCCTACTGGGGATCTACGTGAGCGGACGGCGTCGGAACTCTGTTTTGAGGAAGATGAGCGCAGGATCATGAAAGAGCTTGAGGAAGAGGAGGAAGACCTGGTGCAGGAAAAAGAAGAGAGCAAACTGTTTGAGGTGGAGGAAAAGAACTGGCAGGAAGTGTTAAAGCTAGAAAACCATGAAACAAGTACTATTTCTTGGACAGTTGATGGGGAAGAATCTGAGCTGCAGGACTGGGAGACCCAACAGCTCATTACCTCGGATTACAGGCCTCTTCTGACACCTCCAGTAGGATTTGGGGGCTCGGAGGTTGCCAGTGTTTCTCCATACCCAAGTTCGGAGGATGGATCAGTTGACCTCTTTCTGGAATTAGAGAGACAATGTATTGAGGAGGAGGATGGAAACGAGGAGTCCAGTATTGTATCAGCTTTAGTTTGTACAGCGAATGAACCCCTGGTTACATGCCATACCCTACCCAGAGTGGAAGAAGAAGAGGAGGAGGAAGAGAGGGATGACCAGGTTGAGCATAACCAAGACAAAACTGACCTTACAGAAATAACTGGTCATATAAACCAGTCATATCAGACTGAGCCATCTAGTTTGGGAACAGATCCCAATAATAAGGATACTGATGATAATCAAAGTTTGAGTGCTAATGAAAGCTGTTATGATAGTGATATTAACACCAGCTTTACACAGGATGACACTGCACCCATGCTTGATACATGCCTTTTGTACGAGCCTTTGTCGGAATCAGAGTCCACTGGAATTTACCACCCGGTCAGAACTACCTGGTCAGATACAACACAAGCAGAAAGACAAGAAACTGATTCAGACCTGAGAATCGGAGTGCTTCCTGAACCAGAGCCGGTAGATGATGAGGCACATGTGATGCATACTTCAGTGAGTCATAAAGACCAGTATCCAAACCTTAATCAACTATATGAAGAAAATAAAGACTTTGAGTTTGATGTATGCAAGTCTACTTTAAAAGAGGACATACTACAACTATCTCTTGAATCTTCTGATTTAAATAGTAGTTTAGAAATGGACACAGCTGACAACAACCATAACGTGAAATCTCAGGTGGAATTAGATCTCACTATTGCTGACGAGGTGAATTCTGATGAAGTAGGGATGTTGATATTTATGGAGACATACAAAGAACTTTCATCGGAAGCTGAGAAGGTTTTTCTTGCTGAAGACGTGTGTGTGCCGGAGCACAAGCTAACTCCCCCGAAATCTGATACCGCAAAACTTATAGCAACTGTACCTTCAAACAACAATCAATATCCTCCCCTGTCTCCAATGTCTAAATTCTCTATAAACAAGGAATCAAATGTTGGATCTAATGACAACAAATGCACAGAATCATCAGACAGCTTTGTTTATCTAGCAGTTGCAGGACCATCACAATACTCTCAGGACTGTCCCCCATCACCTCTCATGGAATCTACTCCTCCTAGTCCCCTTCCTAAACCTTGTCCTCCTGATCCTGAGGAGGGGTCCTTTTTATCCTCTGATAGCTTTGTGTACCTGGCAGCACCTGAACGCCTTCCTCTAGTGTCTGACGGGGGTTCTCTGGGTGAGGAGTGCCGAGACTTGGACTCAGAATCTGAGACTAGCCAATCGGGTGCGGATTTTTTTCTGGGGTTCATGAATGAGGATATTGACTGGGACTCGGATGGGTCGAGACCAGTTTCAGAGGCCCCATGTCAAGATCAGTGGGAGCAACTTGAACCAGGTCTATTGTATAGACTTTTTAGTGAAAACCAGAATGAACAAAAAAATCCTGAACCATCTGATGGAAAGGACGTAACTTGTGAAATGTTACATCCAGAGGAGGAAACGACCGTATCAGCATGCTTGTGCACTGAGGTAAAGGTTACTGTAATTTATATCTTAATGCTATTTTTTCCCCCGATTTTTATTTGACCTAGTTTATCTGGATATGAGTTAAATAATAAGGCACATACATCACATTAACAATTACTCTACTGTTAAAGAGAACTTTCTATTTTTCTACTTAATGCACTATATTGGAATATCAAATCCCATGCTACTATTTCAGTTTCCTTCCAAAGAAGAAACCTGTTTGTTAGATAAACAAGTAAACATCTGCTTTCTCTCTCACTTCTCTGTTTGAATGCTTCTACCTCTTTGACCACATTATGGATCTTGTATCATATTGCCCAAATGTGGTTTATGCAAAGAGTTTCTCATTTTAATGAGATCAGATTTAACAACTCAAGAGTCGAAGCATTTACAATCCTGATTATTTATTATTGTTTCACAAAAACCACCACAACTATTGAAAGAATAGAAGTCTAGAGAAAATCTGTGTTATTGTCAGTTTTTCATCCCACCCAGCTGGGAGTGTATTTGTTTTGGGGTGTACAGGGTGAAGAAGAGTGTATAATCCAAAGTGCCTTAATGATGGAATACTAAGGAACATGTTTGTATATGAGAGAGACAAAGACAGATGCTGTTTTGCTTACTTTAAAAATCATCAATATGCTGGTTTGAAAGTCTTTTCAGGTCCTGTATCTGCTCTTTGTTATAGTTGCTGCGGTGTGTGTCGTGGTTGATGTAGACCTGATGTGCGCCTGTTATTATATTACTGTGTCTAAGTAATGACCGAGCCTGGCTGTCCGTCCACATTTCATTTAACCATAGCTCAGCACGAGCAACTCGGCGTTTCTGCAGAGTCACTGTTTCTTTTCGTCCTCTAAATGTAATTACCTATCAGTGATGGGCAGAGAGCTTTATAATTAGTAAGTGGTCAGAGTGAATCAGCAAGCAAATTGACTTTTATACTTTTTTTTATATCTGTTGTGAGTTGAGGAACAGAAAAGCCAAGAGAACATATATTTTATGGAGTGTCTGTCTTAAAAGCTAAACCCACTGTAAATCTACATTTTTGGATCATCTACGCTAAAGCTACAAGTGCCAAATCCCGCCCCTTGCTGCAGTAGGAAGTCCTTGTTTTTTAGATAGGCAAGTGAGAAATACTTAGTGTGTGTGTGTGTGTGTGTGTGTTTTAAAGAGAGATACTGTTGCAACTAGTAACACAAACAATGTAAAAAAGCTGTTGAGAATATAAATAGATAACATGCCAAGCTTATCATCCCAGGGCTCTGTGATTCTCCTGCAACTCCAGAGGGGTGGGCATCAAATTTACAGGGAAATATAAAGTCAAACTCTGCGCTTGAAACCATTACAATTAGTATTACATGGTTGTAGGTTAACTGTGAAAACCATGTTTTAAAGTCTGCTAAATGCTGTAAATGTGGCTGTTTTGAGATAGCGTGGAGGGGGGACCAAAATTGCTTGATGGCGGAACACCTGGAAATTGTCATGATAAGAGTAGGCGATAATGTTGTTAACCATGGAGACAGGGAAAAGCTGATCTCATCTTAAAACCCTAAGCAACTGTACAAAGGTGGGTTAAAGTTGATAAACAAGTAAAGAAAGATAGGAGGAAGTTGTCAGAAAGGGGACCCGTGTTATGGGAAATGGTAAAGCAAGCGTATTTGACCGTTTTGAAAATGATGGCGCTGAAAGACCGATTGTGGGAAGCATCTGTGTGGCAGGAGATGGCGAGGGACAAAGACAGGGCAGGGCTTTTGAGCCTGACATGCGCATGCATTACACAAAATCGCACAGTTCAGCACAAGTTCAACAATAGCAGAGTCCTCAGCCAGATATGAAATCATGGATTGGGATTCTGAACATTTTGGCTCGGCGCTATGTAACGGATCCAAGCATCTAAAAAAGGCTCTCCAAAAATGACAGCAGGGGATGCATCTGACTCCAACCCAAAGTTCATGGACCCCTTAAGCACCGAATTATTTATTCAGTATAATGACTCTATTAAAATATCTGTATATATATGTGTGTGTGTGTATGTATGTGTATGTATATGTGTGTGTGTATATATATATATATATATATATATATATATATATATATATACTGAGGGTTGAGAAGGATTTTATATATATAATCATACTGAGGGTTGAGAAGGATAATAATGAGGAAAAAAAAAAACGATTCAGGGAATGTTGAGGTAAGTGTGTGTTTGTGTGTGCATGGAGACGCATGTACATTCTTTATTGAATCTGCGTAATTTGGCGGACACAGCCGTAGTGTTTGAGTGATCGCGTCACTACATGGAAGGTGGCCATTTTAGTTCTGACTTCAAATTGGGTTTATTTTTTTTCCCCCCAATTCTCCCTTTGAGATTCAGATACACCTCTAATTAATACTATTTCCAGTAAAAAAAATGCAATAATCATGAATGTTTTGGGAAAGAATGATGTAACCGATGTAACAACAATGCATGGCTCTGATGCAGTTGACCTTTTGTCTGTACTTTAACTCAGCCCTGTGGTTTGGACTAAAGGAGTAAAGAAAATAGAAAGACAGGAATGGATGGAGATGTGGCTCGGCTTTGGGCAGGAAAGCAGCCAAAGACGAAAGAATGACATGTGGTGACATGGTGAGAAACAAAAGAAGAGTTTGGCAAGCTTGTTTTTGTAGGAAAGAAGGAACAGGGAGAGTGAGAGACGATGAGCACAGTGTGCAAGAGCGACTGAGTAGTTTACTGGTGCGTTCACAGATTCCCAAAAAGGAATGAGAGGCATGCCAGATATTTTCCAGAGCTCTGCTACACTAGTCAATGGTCTGAAGTACCATGATCCTGGCCTGTGATCGATTGAAGCAGGGCAGGAGATCATGGTGTAACAGTTGTTCACTGGGTTGTCCATAAGCAGACTGTAGCTGCACCAGCCATAATAAGTAAATGCTAATAAAAGCTTTTAACAAAGCAAAACACAAAAAAAACAGGCAGACTGTTTGCAGCAAACAGACAACATGCTTTTATTGACACACACACACTTTGTTGGGGAGAGGGTGTGGTGGCTCATGGCTGCAGCTCATTGTTTTTGTGAACGACAGATATCCTGTTTGAAACTCAAACCCCCGGACTTCTCTGCAAAACAGCTGTGTCTGAATGGATATACACTCTACAATGAAACAGGATTTTCCAAATATGGGTCCAGATGCTGTCTTTGAAATATTTTCACCTCAATCAGGGATTCTTTTCATCTTCGCAATAAACACATTTTAAACCGCGCCGAGTCGTCATTTTTCCTACTTTAGCATGAGTGGAAATGGAAAGAAGCGTGAATACATTTTTTATACTTTCTTGTTCTTACTGCTGGTGGTCAGGTTTTCTTGGCTGTCCTTGTATGTAAACCACTAATATAAACACAGGCTGTGATTAATGTCGGGGTTTTGTGTCCTGGGTAATCTAATGAATGCCTTCGTCATCTTGTTGCTCGGGGAATTACGTCCAATTTACATGCACTTATTGTCCGTGGTCTTTGTCTTTGGTGTGTTTGTGCATGCGCAGGGTGTGGAGCGAGAGCAGGTAGACAGCATCCAGCCCAAACTGCATCATGTGAACGCTGTAGGTCAGGGACTAATCCAGAGTGCAGCGAAACACACAGACACTCAGGCTCTGGAGCACGACCTGGAAACCACCAACCTGCAGTGGAACTCTCTCAACAAAAGGGTAAAAAAAAAAAAATAATAATAATAATTTTTTTTTTGGTTACTGTGAGAATGGTCTAAAAGTGTATATTTATTTATTTATTTTGGGGGGTATCCTTATGCATATGCTGTACTTAGCATCTTAGCATAGGTACCATCAAGGTGTTCAATATCCATAGAGTCGTCACCTATGATAGAATGATAGGAATAATGTAATTCTGTAATTCTAAAGAGTCTAATTTGAATAATTGTATTAATAATATCTTAATATGCGTGTCTGGAGGTCAGTTAGCATCTATAACACACGTTTATTTACACTACTGTTGCATTGATCATTATAATGTTAAGGGTGTGCAGCATTTCATTGGTGATGGGAAAGGTTTATTTATATATCTAATCGCCCCTGACAACGAGCTTCCATTTTTCCAATTTCTACAGTCACCTCATCATAGTATACTTATCAAAGCAGTTGTTTATATGGCTACAAATCTAATCTGAGCAAGTATGCTCTGATTTCATGGCCACACTTTCCAATACTCATATCCCGTAGTTCATTTGTTGTTGCGTTCTGTCTTTTAGGTTGCTGAGAGAATCGCTCAGCTCCAAGAAGCTCTTTTGCATTGCGGGAAGTTTCAAGATGCTTTGGAGCCCCTCTTAAGCTGGTTAAGTGACACAGAGGAGCTGATAGCCAATCAGAAGCCTCCGTCGGCCGAGTACCGCGTGGTTAAAGCACAAATCCAAGAGCAGAAGGTGAGCTGAGAAGCTGAATTCTATTCATTTTACAGATAGCCTACTTAATGTTATTTAACTAACACATTTAAACAGGACTCGCTTAAGACAGAGAAATCATGAACAGAAGGGAACTGCATTTTTGTTTTGTTGTGTCGTATACTGCAGCTGCTGCAACGGTTGCTGGATGACCGGCTTGGGACGGTAGAGATGATCCGGGCGGAAGGTGAACGCATTGCCTCCACCGCAGAGACACAAGACAGAGAAAAGATCCAACGACAGCTGAGAAGCTTGGGAGAACAATGGACTGATCTGCTGGAGAAAGCCAGTGCCAGGTACGAGTCCTTTAAAAAACGTTTGTACACTTGAAGGAAAAGAACCACGTCACACACAGTGTCCTGAGCGTTCGCTCCTCTTGCAGGCAACGTCAGCTGGAGGAGCTGCAGGTTCTCGCTCTGCAGTTCCATGAGTCAGTGGAGCCTTTGGGAGAGTGGCTGAGTGCCACAGAGAGGCGCCTGAGCTCCGCTGAGCCCATGGGAACACAGGCCTCCAAAATTAGTCAGCAAATCAGTCGCCACAAGGTACACTACACCACCATGATGAAGATCCTGCCGTTATTAAGCGAAAAAAAAGGAAGCGTTGCTGTCTTTTCCTAGACAGTTACTGATTAAAAAGAATAAATAAATAAATAAATCGGGAGCAGCCCATTGTATGTAGCATCATCTAATATCCCAGGTGTGGAGCATTTGCTCTGGAAACTGGAGGAGCATGTAATCAAAACACAGCCTTTACAACCCACCCTGTCTGTTTTTTTATTTTCTTGGAATATGTGTTTAGTTTCCATTAGTTTTTTACTTATTTATTTATTTACGTTTCAGTTCCAGCATGTTTTCATTATATTTGATTTATTTGTGTCTATCAGTCATTTGTTCCGTTTCATTCACCGTGCATGGTCATTTTTCCTTTGTTTTCTCTTTTTTTTTCTTTCCCCATCCATTTCTTATTCATCTGTGGGCAAAAACCCCCAGGCCCTCCATGAGGAGGTGTTGTCTCGGGAAAAAGAGGTGGACCATCTAGAAGCCCTCGGCCAATCTCTCTCCCCTCTCAGCTGTGCGGCGGACCGCGGTTGGCTCGGCGAGCGAGTGGGAGCAGTGCGCGGCGGCCACACTGAGCTGCGAAATTGGTGCTCTCGCCGAGCGGCCATGTTGGAACAGGCCCTGGCCAATGCACAGCTGTTTGGGGAGGAGGAGGTAGAGGTGCTGAACTGGCTGGCTGAGGTGGCCCAGCGACTGGCTGAAGTCTCAGTGCAGAGCTACCAGCCCGAGCTGCTGTCTGAGCAGCACAAGTACACACTGGTAGGACACGGGAGGCACTTTTTTTTATAAGAATGCAGTAGATTTGGTTCCTACTTTAAGGATTTTATGCCAATAGGAAAGAAAAGTTTTTCTCGTTTGACCTGCAAAATCATTCAAAGTAAACTTGGTACTGATTCGTCTTTCATAGTCTCTGAATGAGGAGATCGTGAGCCGTAAGAAGACAGTGGACCAGGCCATTAAGAACGGACAAGCTTTGTTGAAACAGACCACAGGTACCATGAACATCGCACTCTCTCGGTTGCTTATTAATGCCTTCCTATTCTAGACTTTATTTAAAGTTTCTATTGTATTATTCTTGTCTTTATGGTTTTTGACACTCATTCTTCCTGCTGTGTGTGTTAGGTGAAGAAGTCCTACTCATCCAGGAGAAGCTGGACGGCATAAAGAGCAGATATGCGGAGATGACGTCAGGCAGCAGCAAGGCTCTTCGTAACCTGGAACAGGCACTACAGCTTGCCACCCGCTTCGCCAGCGCCCATGAGGACCTCAACCAGTGGCTCGACTCTGTGGAGGCAGAGCTTAATAACATTGAGTCAGACACAACGCCAGCTTATCAAGAGAGACAAAAGGTATAATGGGTGAATAGGTATCATTTTATGATGTATAAATAAATGGAGCTAAAACTCTTTTTTGGTATAAAAAAAAACAAATAAGGAGGGTAAGATTCCATGATACGTTTCAGGGCATAAAAGTTAATGATGTGATGCGTCGATTTAAAAAATATTGTATCGCGATTAGGGCTATCAAAGTTACTGCATTAATAACAATTTAACAGCATTAATTTTATGATAAACATGAGATATTACAACGTGAGCCATCTGCTCCTTCACTCTGCGTTGTGTTGGCGAATGAACGAGACCCGGACAACAAAGACCCATCAGGAAAAAAATGTGCACTATATTGAATTGCATTGTATCATATATTCATATATCATATATATGTATTCATATATTACATAGACTCACATTGTGTTGAGTCCAATTGAAATCAGATCGAACTGCATTGTAATACGATCAGTAGTTGCGGGATATGTATCATTAATGTGTCATATCTTAACTGTGCATATAAATACGAATCGCAATGACCTCCGTTACGGCAATGCGCATCCTTATGTGCAACCCATTTTGTGGGCTATTGATTGCTAAATAAATGCTACATACACAAGACCGAACTTATTTCTCATTTCTTTTTCTTTTTTTGTCTCAGGACCTGAAGTGTGTGTCAGCTGAAAAGAGGCTCATTCTGGACACAGTTAATGAAGTGGGCAGCGCACTGCTGGACCTGGTGCCCTGGCGAGCGCGTGAAGGTCTGGACCGGCTAGTGGCCGATGCCAACCAGCGCTACCGACAGGCCGATGAGACCATTACACAAAGAGTGCAGCTAGTGCAGGCAGCTATTCAGAGGTCACAACAGGTACTGCGTCCTTTTAACATGTCAAAATAGTCTGTAGACGTAAAAAATAAATAAATAAATAAAATGTAATAGTTTGTCTATTATTGTTCTGACGCTTAAGATTTATAAACATGCTCAGAGTAAGTGACAATCTTCTGACATTATAGCACGCTAACTGATGGTGTTCTTTTTAATGGTTTGCCTACAATGGTTCTTTATATGGTTTGGATTGCGGATTCTTGAGCTTAGTACGCGCGTAAACATTGTTTGAGAACAAATCTTAATTACCGTTTATGTAAATCTTTGTGTGTAAACATTGTGAGTAACATTAATGCGTTTGTTTTGAGGACTGAAAACGCCGAAAAACCCTTTTTCAAATATTTATTTTTGGTGAATCCTTAAGTCAAAGGATTCCATTAAGTGACGGAATTAAGTGAAGTAACAATTGTTTGGCAGTACGAGGAGGCCGTAGATGCGGAACTGGCGTGGGTGGGGGAGACGGAGAGGAAGCTGGCCTCCCTAGGGCCTCTGAGTCTGGAACCCGACGTGACCGTGGCTCAGCTCCAAGTCCAGAGAGCCTTCAACATCGACATCATCCGCCACAAGGACACGGTGGATCAGCTGCTTCACACACGAGAGGATATCCTGGAGAGCTGCAGCGAGCAGCAGAGAGAAGCCCTAAAGGTGAGAGAGGAAAAGAGTGAGAGTGAGTAGAGGGTGGGGTCTGGAATAGTAGGAAACCATTTTGGAAACCTGGGCCGTTTTCATTAGTACGTCATTTTACAGATGACATTCACATTAAAGGCTCGTGAGAAATCACTTTTCTCGCACTGCCCTGCAGGTAAAGACAGATTCACTGAGCAGTCGCTACGAGGCGGTGAGTCAGAACCATGCGGAAAGATTCTCAGCCCTGGAACAGGCTCAGGTGTTGGTGGCCCGATTCTGGGAGACATACGAGGAGCTGGACCCGTGGCTGGGTGAGACAGAGACCCTAATAAACCAACTGCCTCCTCCTGCTATCGACACCGAAGCGCTCCGACAACAGCAAGACCAAATGAGGGTGCGTTTTTAAAGAGCGCTTCCATTTTCTTTCCTCCCACGTTGAACGAATTCCTTTTCGTTCGCTCATCTGATCTCCGTTCTCGTTGCAGCTCCTGAGAGAGTCGATCGCTGAGCACAAGCCACACATTGACAAGCTGCTGAAGATTGGCCCACAGTTGGCGGATCTAAGTGCTCAGGAGGGAACGGCGCTGAGACAGCGCTATAGCAAGGCCGAGAGACGCTACCTGGCTATCAAAGAAGACGTCAAAGGTCGAGCTGCAGCACTGGATGAGGCTTTCTCTCAGTCTGCACAGGTGTGTGCTCTCACTGTCTGTGTGCGCTGTAGGCAAGCGAACTATAAGGCTTACATTGTATTGGTTGGAAATTTTGGTATCGTTCATTCAAAAGAAACAGATAGAGCTTGATACTGTATAGGGCAGCCAAATGTTAGTACATTATACAAAGGATATTTTACCATTACTGTAACATTTACGGCATTTGGCAGACGCCCTTATATAGAGCGACTTACAACTGAGCAGTTGAGTGTTAAGGGCCTTGCTCAAGGGCCCAATAGTGGCAGCTTGGTGGTGGTTGGATTTGAACCTGCGACCTTTGGTCCGATCAAAGGATCCGCATTAACCACTGAGCTACACTTCCTGATGAATGACCTTTTCTGATTAATCACTAGTCACCAAAATCACCAAAATAACCGTGACAGTCATAAATCTTCCCATTTACAGATTTTTTTTAGATTCACCATTTTGTTCGTCTACTACATTTAACCCCCTCTCCGTGAATTAAGATCTTGTCATTATTATCACACCGAGGTTTGTTATTGTTGTGTTTGCCGGCTTGTTTGCATGTCATTTTGATTAACCCATTGTGTTGTCTCTCCACCCCATCCCTTTAATTGTATCTTACTGTAATTGCACTCGCCTCTCATTCCATCTCCACCTGTCTTCATCATACCTCTCCTGTCCAATTATCATCTTCGTCCCTCTTCTCCCCCCCCCCTTTCTTTTCTTTTTTTTAACTACAACACTTTCTCTGGCTTGTTGCACCTTTGTGTGGTCATCCCTTACCCATACGTGTTTATGCAATCCATCCCTCCATCCTGTCACTCACTGTGGATGTGCTGTGTGTTCACCATCACTGCTCTCTGCAACATCCACAGCTGACTGAGGTAAGTGACTTCATTACTCACTACGCAGCTCCATTGTCATTCATAAGGTTCTTAACGTTTTTCTTTTTTTGGCATGTTCTAATCTTAAAATGCATGGATGCGCATCTCCATCACTGACATCTCGATGCATAGCCAATGCATAGCCAATGTTACTGTACATTGCGGCAGATACATTACAATAGTAGTAGTTCCCGATGCAATATGATTCAGTTCGATTTGATTCTGATTCAATTCAGTAATACTTATAGTATTTATATATACTATATGTAAATATAAATTATACTATTATATATTTATATAATAGTTTTTCTTTGGTTCAGACAGACAGCAAATGATCGATTTACTTCTGTGCCATCTGACTGGCTGTTTTACATAAAGGCTATTGTAGTGCAAAAAATAAATAAAAAAAACCTACTGTATGAGCAGTTAGCGAACATGCTTCAGAACAAGTTTAGCTTCAAACTATATATGAAATATTGGTGTTAGAGTAATTATATATCAATGAATAGTTTTTTACCAACATATGTTGAACATGACGAAACGCGATACAAATGCCAGATTTGATTGGGTAAATTTCAGACGCAATCAATTATCATCACAAAAGCAGATATAAATCTAATTAATGTTGTTCAATTTTATTGAATCCAGAAAATAGACATAATGTAAAAAGCATTATTCTCAGAATGTTAAATGGTCATTATACAGTACAACCAGTCTCTTCCCAAAATGTCATATATGAGAAGACATGTTTGATACTCGCTTCCTGAATAAATGCTTTCTTTTGTGCTCATTTTATTCTCTAATGCATATATAATGCAATTGTCCTAAGTACTGTGTCATGTGTAATAAACAGGGAACAGAGCGAGGTGTAGCTGAATGACAGATAATAAGAGACAAAAAGGGTGATAATCAGAATGACTGAAAAGATAGAGACAGTGACAGAGAGAGAGAGAGTAATGGGCAGACAGAGAGAGAGACAGACAGACTAAAAGGAAAAGAGAAAGAGACAAGACAGACAAACGAATTGAATACATATGAGGGAAAAAAAAGCATGTATTTACACTGTATGTTTGAACCTTGAATTTTGTCCTGATTCAGTTCCATGATAAGATGGACCCCCTGCTGGAGACCCTTGAGGGAGCAGTGCAGCGTTTGCGGCAGCCCCCTCCTGTGGCGGCTGAGGTGGAGAAGATTCGTGAACAGCTAGCAGAGCACCGGGCGGCCGGGCTGGAGCTGGACAAACTGCTGCCCTCCTTCAGTGCCCTGTGTACCCGCGGGGAAGAGCTCATCACCCGCGCAGCACACAACGACCCTGCAGCTCAGGGTGAGCGCTCCAGAACAGCGTTCTCACATCATTTATGTAGATTTAACACTTTGATTATCCTGTATGACATTCCTAAACTCCTGTATGGTGTGTGGTTGTTGTTTTTTTTGGTCGCGTTGTACCTGCAGCCGTGCGCTCCCGACTCTTGCGACTGCGCTCCCTGTGGGACGAGATCAGACAGAGGGCAGAGGAGAGGGAGGGAAAACTGCAGGATGTACTGGACTTGGCTGGAAAGTTCTGGGCTGACATGGCGGCCCTGCTGAGCACGCTGCGCGACTCTCAGGAGATCGTGAAAGAGCTGGAAGACCCCGGAGTCGATCCATCACTGATCAAGCAGCAGATCGAGGCAGCAGAAGTGAGTCTCGTGCAGCGTACGATGCTTAGTGCAAGTGTTGGCGCATACCTAATGATTTCTGGATGGGGAAAGCAGGCAAACGAGTTGCTTTGTTATTGCTTCCAGAGCTGTATTATGTAATATGTCAAAAAGAATGGCACAATCCACAGGTCAATCAAGAATAACACTCACAAAATATAATGCCGAGGCTTAAAGCATTTTGTCTTATTAAATTTCTAATAAAATGCCTAGTCGTACTTTTTTGTCGTTTTGTACGAGAAAAAAAGGCAAATTTGTGTGAATTCAAGTGTTCATGATAATAGTGCAGAAGAAGTCAAATAATATAAATAGTAGAAGTAGAAGATTTAAAAAATAGTATAAACAAAATGCGTTTTTTTTATATAACCATAATGATATCCTTTATAGCAAATAGCCTCAAAGAGTCATAATGGAAATGAACTGCATTTCTTTGTCGTCTTTCAGGCCATCAAAGCAGAGACCGACGGCCTGAGGGAGGAGCTGGAGATTGTCCGCACGCTGGGTGCTGACCTCATCTTTGCTTGTGGAGAAACCGAGAAGCCAGAGGTCAAGAAGACCATCGATGAGGTAAGAACCGAAATCCGAAATGGCTGTGATTTTCGAAATCCCACGAAATGTTTTTCCTTATGCGTCACATTTATTCTAGATGAACGGTGCATGGGAAGGCTTGAATCGCACATGGAGAGAGAGAATGGAGAAACTGGAGGAGGCTATGACAGCCTCTGTACAGTACCAGGATGCTCTGCAGGTGGGTGGCCCTGGCACTGATTCTGAACCGCCTAACTGATGCAACCCTGGTGTAAAGAATGAATATGCATGTTAATGAGGGCTTCGTGTTGTCTAGGGCATGTTCGACTACCTCGACAACGCTGTCATCAAACTGTGCGACATGCAAACTGTGGGAACTGACCTCAGCACCGTCAAACAGCAAATAGAAGAGCTCAAGGTTTGAACCAGTTCTGGATCCTTTTTGTTTATTTGTTTTGCTTTTCTTATGTCCAGATGACATAAAACGCCTTTTCCGACAGCAATTCAAGGTCGAAGTGTACCAGCAGCAGATTGACATGGAGAAGCTCTGCCACCAGGGGGAGCTGCTGCTCAAAAAGGTTTCGGACCAAGCAGATAGAGACATGATCCAGGAACCTCTGACTGAGCTCAGGCACCTGTGGGAAAACCTGGGGGACAAGATCACTGTCAGACAGGTTAGCCCGCCTCAGATAGCTCCTTTATTCGTATGTAATGGATCATAATGATTACTGATGTAGATTTTATTTCCTCGTTTGCTCTCAGCACAAACTGGAAGGAGCTCTTTTAGCACTTGGTCAGTTTCAGCATGCTTTGTCTGAACTGCAGTCCTGGCAGAGCCACACACACGCCACCCTGGACACACAGAGACCCATCAGCTCGGATCCTAAAGCCATTGAGATCGAGTTGGCCAAACATCATGTAAGCACTTCGACATGGCACATGTCATATCTGTGTTTGTTCTGTGTTTTTAAATGCTTATATCAAATCATTGCTGAACTCTTATTGTTTCCAGAGCTGACACTAAATATATGAGGAAGAGTTTATAGATCAGTTAAGAGTATTTCTGTTAAACATTCAGAAACGGAGAAGCCTACGTTTGTAATAAAAAAAAAAAAAAGCTATAAATGTTCATTCTTTGTTGTGATTTTGAACACAAAAGTCAAATTTGTGCATTCGGGTGTTCAATATGATTCTAATGGAGAAGGATAAATAATAATATTGGGCACCGTGGCTTAGTGGTTTGCACGTTCGCCTCACACCTCCAGGGTCCAGGTTCGATTCCCATCTCGGCCATGTGTGTGTGGAGTTTGCATATTCTCCCCGTGCCTCAGGGTTTTTTTCTCCGGGTTCTCCGGTTTCCTCCCGTTCCAAAACCATGCATGGTAGGTTGATTGGCACCTTGGAAAATTGTCTCTAGTGTATGAATGTGTGTGTGAATGTGTGCGTGTGTGACCTGTGATGGGTTGGAATTCCATCCAGGGTGTATCCTGCCTTAATGCCCATAGACGACTGATATAGACACAGGCTCCCCGTGACCCGAGGGAAGATCGGATATAACGGTAGAAGATAAATGAATGAATAATAATATTAGAATTAGTAGTATTAATTAGTTAATAATTAGGGTTGCAAATAGCCGGATTGATTGTGCGGAAACTTTCCATGTGAACTGCTGGATTTTGAAAAAATGGAGAAAAAAAAATGGGGAAATATATATAAACTGTACATACAAACACAGATATATATATTTTTTAGATATATACAGATATATACATTTTTTAGGCCATAAGCTGACATGCATGCAAACTAAAACAGTTTTTCAAAAATGCATTTGTTCAAAAAACTATTTTTTTTATTTTATTGTTTGTATAATTTTCTCGCACAACAGCTTTATACACAGCACCAGGGTGTTTTAAGCATAAATGTCTGTAATACCTATGTAACTTACTTGAATACTCACCAAGATGACGTTATTTTGTGTACCGAAATGATCTGTGTTATGGAGCAAATACACCGTGCCTGTCTAGTGCATGTAATACAGGGGTGGGCAATTATATTTTCCAAAGGGCCACATGAGAAACCTGAGGTGTGTTCGTGGGCCGAACCAACAATAACGTTGAACGTAACTTATGTTCAATATGAAATTTTTCCTGTTGTAAAGAGTGTTAAATATCATCATGTTCATTAGGCTACCCACTATCCTTAAGAATAAGGATATTCTATTTAAGGAAAAGAAACAACAAAAAAATGGCTGTATTTTTCCTTCATTTTTAACACTGAGCATAATCCAACAACGTCAGCGTTGCTGTGTGGTTATACATTCTTCTCGTGCGGCAAAGAAGCCGAAGAAGTTCAGTGGGCCGGATTAAAAGGACCAAGGGGCCGGATGTGGCCCCCGGGCCGTAGTTTGCCCACCCCTGATGTAATAGATAAACATGCAGGGCAGATATTCCATTGAAATTGCTTTAAAGATTGTTGTCTGCAAAAATGTTTTTTTTTCCAACTACAAATATAATTCATAATGCTCATGTGCTGTCTTTCTTTATAGTGCATTCCTATATGTCTGTGCTAATTTCCTAGGTGTTGCGCAACGACGTCCTGTCTCATCGTGCCACAGTGCAGACGGTGAACAGTGCAGGCTCTGAGCTGCTCGAGTCCAGTCCTGGAGACGAAGCAAGCCACCTGAGAGACCAGCTGGACGAGCTGAACCGCAGCTGGGACAGCTTACTCCTTAAGACAGATGAAAGACAGAACCTACTAGAGGCGGCTCTGCAGCAGGTGCACTACTGCAGCGCTATTGAGAAACATTAGTGTCCTTGACTAAAGCGTGTCGGGGAAGCGAAAAGGATTTAGTGCACTTTGGCCCCGGATTGAGGGTGCTTAGCAGTGAGGACAGACAGTCTCTTTAATATTAATGCTCGATCGCTTGACCGTGCTCTTTTTCAGGCCGAGGGTTTCCATGGCGAGCTGGAGGAATTTCTGCAGTGGCTCAGGCGCACAGAGAGTCAGCTATCAGCAGCCAAACCCACAGGTGGCCTTCCAGAGACGGCCAGGGAGCAGCTGCAGCAGCACATGGTAACCACGTCACTACAGACCTGTATAGACATCTCCATGCTCTTTTTCTGTGTGCTCGAGATAACCATGAGAATAAGCTCAGTATTCCATAATATGAACAATGAACCAAATTTATTTTCTGACAAATTGTCCTGAATTATCATATTACAGCCATTTATATATACATTTTATCGCTTTAAAAATACATTTTACATGCACACTAGTAATCAATGCTTAGTTATACACATTTTATATTAAATACCATTTATCATTACATAAGCATTGTGGTTTATCGGACTGTTTTGTGCACGCAAACGTTGCAGGAGCTGCAGGCTCAGTTGACACAGCGTGGCGAACAGTACCACCGACTGCTCGATCAGGGAGAGTCCATGCTCTTGGCCAGAGGGGGTGAGGATGCCAGTCCTGGAACCACTCAAACCCAGCAGAACCTGGCACTGCTCCAAAACAAGTGGGCCAGTCTAAATGCCAAGATGGACGACAGGAGGGTACGATAATGTGCCCTGTAACATCTATAGCCCATTTTAATCAATATTTAATCGGGCCATTGTGTAGCCATCTGGTTCTCAGTGCTTCTTCATTGGTTGATTATTAGGCTAAGCTGGAGGAGGCCGTATCACTGGCAACAGGCTTCCAGTCATCACTGCAGGACACCATCAACTGGCTGACACAGGCAGAGCAGACCCTAAACATGGCCCAGGCACCGAGCCTCATCCTTGATACCGTCCTCTTCCAGATCGATGAACACAAGGTAATGTTTGTCTGTTTTTTTATTGATGTGTTTAGTCTTGAATTGTGACCCAGTACCATTAAGAAACCCATATACAGCAATACTTCAGTAATATATAGCATTACTTTGATTCTTATAAGCTGCAGAACTCGTCATTTTCGCTACTCGTCAAAAAATGTTTTGCCATTGTATGCTCGCAACTCGACGCCGACTCCCATGAGCGTTTTAGTCTTATGGTGAAAACATTATTGTACAATTTGCCAAGTAAAATGTCACATTTTGTGGAACCTTTATTCGTTTTCTTTATTCCTTATACAGTGCACTTTTGTAAAATACATGTAGCCTTCAACTTTTTATAGAATAGGCTGTATTTGTCACATATATATTACAGCACAGTGAAATTCTTTCTTCGCATATCCCAGCTTGTTGTTGGTAGCTGGAGTCAGAGCGCAGGATCAGCCATGATACAGCGCCCCTGGAGCACAGTGGGTTAAGGGTCTTGCTCAAGGACCCAAGGGTGGCAGCTTGGCCATACTGGAGCTCAAACCCGGATCTTTCGATCAGCAGCCCAGCACCTTAGACCACTGAGACCCCCTCCCTTACGACAGGGAGCATTGTAATGACATACAAGTCGAGACATGACCTAGCCTTGAAGAGTATTAAAGATCATTATTAATTTTTTAATAATGTAACAAATGACAGCATAATTTAGCAAATGAGAGCAATTCATAGTACCATAATGTATAAACTTTACTCTTTATATGTACGTGGCAGCAAGTGCATTTAAATTTGCCGGATTGCGTGTGGAGGGTGACGCACAATGCTTTAGTGTTCAGGGATGTCGATAAAAAAGAAGGAGTGAGAGAAGAGCTAAAACTGAGCTGTAAAACCCCCAAAACACAGGACAGGAGCGAGCAAAGCATCTCAGGAGATGTACATCCACCATCTATATATATCGTACGAGGATTAAAATATAATTCATTCATTCATTTATTGAGCCTGTCTCAGGCGTCTATGGGCATTAAGGCAGGATACATCCTGGATGGAATGCCAACCCATCACAGGGCACACACACTCACACATTAACATTCACACACACATTCATACACTAGGGACAATTTTGCAAGGTGCCAATCAACCTACCGTGCATGTTTTTGGACCGGGAGGAAACCGGAGAACCCGGAGAAAAAAACCCTGAGGCACGGGGAGAACATGCAAACTCCACACATACATGGCCGAGACGGGAATCGAACCCTGGAGGTGTGAGACGAACGTGCTAACCACTAAGCCACCGTGCCCCTGGATTAAAATATCATATGTTAAAATATTATATGTTCCATATATTAAAATAATATATGGAAATGCAAATCTTTATACAATTTTATCATTGTAAGTTCAAAAAAGTCCAACCATCATAATTCTGTATTAGGTGACTACTACTTTGTTCGCTACTTGTCACAAATCTCGTCAAATTGTAACAAGGTATTAATGTTTATCGGCTAAATGACCAACATAGTTGATTTATGTATTCATTTTATTTGCCTGTAGACAAAATCTGTGGATTCATGATGCTACAAGAACATCACTAATAACTAGGGACCTACTAAAATAGCATGAGAAAGTGCTGATGATTAATTCTAAATATTGTCTACTAAATATACTAAAGTCTACTAAATTTTTACAGTAGAAATTGTATACATTTCACCATGTGAATGGTTTTTGTGGAAACAGTCGCATCTAGTTTTACTCGGCTGCTTAAGATGTTACCGTAACGCTGACTTTTTGCCCGGTTCTTCGTCCTCCTCAGGTGTTTGTGAATGAGGTAAACATACACAGGGAGCAAGTGTTGGCTCTGGAAAAAGCTGGTTCTCAGCTGCGCTTTGCCAGTCTAAAACAGGATGTGGTGCTTATCAAGAACCTGCTGTTGAGCGTGCAAGCTCGTTGGGACAAGCTGGTACAGAGGTCTCTGGACCGGGGACGGCACCTAGACGAAGCCCGCAAGAGAGCCAAACAGGTAACCGTACCCTCCATTCTTTCCATTTTCACCTTTTTCATTCTCGGTTAATATTGTTTATTAACGTTTTGTCATTTTTTTTTATTGTTAGTTCCACGAGGCGTGGAGGAAGCTGACAGACTGGCTGGAGGAGGCAGAGAAAAGGCTGGACTCTGAGCTGGAGATCTCTAATGAGCCTGATAAAATCAAAGTGCAGCTCACAAAACATAAGGTATATACGTAAAACCGATTCACTTTTGATGTATGTAGTGAAAAATTCATGTTCAATCATAAGCTCGGTTTAATAGTTCTATGTGAAAAATGCTGGGCTTGTTATCCTGCTCATTGGCACCACCTGCTGGTGGATCAGAAGAACTTTCACTTGCATATATTTACAGTTACAGTTGGATATCTAGAACACGGGTCTGAAACTGGGGGTCCGCGACCTCTAGGGGTACTGCGGTGGTACTGCAGGCTGTCCGCTAATTCGTAGTTTTTTGGTATCAAAAATAAATAAATAAATACACATGGGTAAAATTCTGTTATATTCTTTGTCTAACTTTAAAAATAATGTAATTGTTACATTCAAGTTTTATAGACTGAAAACTGATGTAAATATATAACTATTCACTCGACAGTCAAATTTAATGTTAAATTCTAGAGTTGAAGTTCATATAAATGTATAACAGTTCACCTGAAAGTAAAACAAAAGTGTCTGAAACTGCAAATATAAAGTAAATTGCAACTGCGAACAAATTGCAAAAAGCTTTTGAAAGGTTTGAAAATATACAGATTGCAATGCATGTACAAACAACATGGTTCTAAGCTCATTAACATAATGTAGCTAGTGCAATATGTTTGGATATGATTCGACACATTTTGTATCAGGGGTTTCCCTGCCCCATGTCTCGTTCGCTCAAAGGGTTCTGGACTTGAAAAATGTCAGACCCCTGATGTAGATCGGTGTATTATTATTATTATTATTATTATTATTATGACCATTGGTATTTTTTAAAAAGTCATTTTCTCTGTCATTCACTTCATGTAGGAGTTTCAGAAGGCCCTGGGTTCCAAGCAGCCAGTATATGACACTACAGTGCGCTCTGGGAAGGCCATGAGAGATAAAGCTACACTGCCAGCTGACACACAGAAACTGGACAATCTCCTCGGGGAGGTCAGAGACAAGTGGGACACTGTGTGTGGGAAGAGTGTCGAAAGGTAAAAAGCCATCAATGCAACAGATCTGCGTGAATACTCAGAGTGAGTTGATTTAAAAGGATAAAGGGTTTAAACAAGTTATCATTTACAGGCAACACAAGTTGGAGGAGGCCCTGCTGTTCTCGGGTCAGTTTGCAGAGGCTCTGCAGGCCCTTGTGGACTGGCTGTACCGCGTTGAGCCACAGTTAGCCGAAGACCAGCCTGTCCATGGAGACCTGGACCTCGTCTCTAACCTCATGGATTCTCATAAGGTACCAGTGGCATGAATATAAGGTAGAGTTTGATGCTAATTATATTATCATTTTACTTTCTTAAAACACTGTGTTGCTTTAGGCTTTTCAAAAGGAGCTGGGGAAAAGGACAGGTAGTATCCAGGCACTGAAGCGTTCTGCTCGAGAGCTGATGGAGACAGGCCGGGATGATACCGCCTGGGTCAAAGTTCAGCTGCAGGAGCTCAGCAACCGATGGGAGACGGTCTGCGCACTTTCTGTTTCCAAACAGACTCGTCTCCAGCAGGCTCTCAAACAGGTAAAAAAACAAAAACAAAAGCGGATTAGCACTATTGTGTATGAAAACACTGTAAATGCCACTGGATCGCGTGTGTGCATGACTTCCTTTCATCTCCAGGCCGAGGAGTTTCGCACAGCCGTGCAGATGTTACTGGAGTGGCTCTCGGAGGCGGAGCAAACCCTGCGTTTCCGAGGCATCCTGCCCGAGGAGGTGGAGACTTTGCAGGCCTTGTTGCACACGCATCGTGACTTCATGCAGACTGTGGAAGAGAAGAGAGTGGACGTGAACAAAGCAGCCGGTATGGGCGAGGCCATCCTGGCAGTGTGCCATCCCGACTGCATCACCACCATCAAACACTGGATCACCATCATCAGGGCGCGCTTTGAGGAGGTAGTGCAGCTGTGATCATTTAATGTCCCCTCAAATCTAAAGAGAGACAAAGTTCATATGATTGTAACCATGAGTTCAATGAAGTGCATATTCAGTACTGCAGATTAACGTGGCTTCATTTTTTCCATGTTTAAAAAGTGTCATCGTGTCTGCTGTCCGTCCTGAACTATTTCTGTGCTCTGGCATGAAAAATATACAAACATATCACACACAAAGTTGTGTTTAAAGCAGTCTGAAAACGTTGGATTTAGTGTGTGTGTGGTGTGTGTGATGCGTGACCACCCGTTATAACTAAACAGAACAAAGTGATTTTTCCTTTTATCATCTCAATCCCACCTCCACACTTTGGCCTGGTGCAGTCTGAAATCCATCTAACTGCAAGCTCTTGCGCATCCTTCAGGTTTTAACATGGGCGAAGCAGCACGAGCAGCGCCTAGAGACAGCACTCGCGGAACTGCTCAACAATGCAGCACTGTTGGAAGACCTGTTGTCATGGCTGCAGTGGGCGGAGACTACATTAGTGCAACGCGACACTGAGCCACTTCCCCAGGATATCACTCAGCTAAAAACACTGATCACAGAGCACCAGGTGGGTGGCGCTACACTGAATCATG
>JACRUU010000007.1:19273270-19358270 GCA_030449085.1 Kryptopterus vitreolus
GGAGAACAAGTACCGGGTGAGTTTGGAGTGTTTTTTTTTTGTTTGTTTTTTTACCCATGACTATAAATATTGTATCGCAGATATATTAATAAAGTTGTTTACTAAACATCCATCATGCTGCAGTGCTGCTTTCTGACAACTTTATGGTTCTAACCATCACAACAGCCTTAATCTATTGATCTCATGCCATTTTGACTGAAAGTTGCCCATCTGCTATGTAACCTCACCATACTAGCACTGTGTGCTTCTCACCACCACCAAACTAATGCCCATTCCATATTTTCTAGAGAATGACGGAGCTGCGTTGTTTTCATGTTTTTTTTTCCCCCTTACCTCCATCATTATCCTTTGGGTAATGATATTCACAGCATCCCAGACTCACTCACTGGAATTCCCAATCCTCGGGTCCGTCACAACTACTGACCCATCTGTGTGTGTCTGTATTTATCTGTCGCTTTCTCCCTTTGTCACCTGTTCTTCTAATTCCGCCATTTTCAAGCACTCCGGTCCATTTCGGCAAAGAGATGCATCGCTAAGCTTCACTAGTTCCTGTTATGTTCACCATGACTCATTATTGAATTAGATGTGATTTCACTTAGCGCAGTAATTAAGGGTAGTTGTTTAATTGTTTCAACATTTGTGTTTGTACATGTTATTTCATACTTCTTTCTTTTCCTTGTTCTCTTCCTTCTCCATGTCTGCTGGATTTTTTGTAGTTCTTCCTTGGGAACCAGGTAAAGTAACTGCTTGTGATAAGGCCTCGGATATCTGTTCTAGATTTGGTTCGGGATTATGACCCAGAGTTAAGGACGACCAGGCAGCGTCTATGCTGACCGCAGAGTTCCACACTACATGTTATTGAATAGAGTCCAGATATTTGTTTGAACCTCACTGAGCCACAGTTACTGGGCATTTCCTGTCTGGTTTGCACGGTTACATAGCCATTACCCAAATATGCTGGGAATGTGTGCACGTCCAACTCTAGAACAGATATCACAGGCCCTGATAGTGTTCTGTATTTCTGTAATGGTGAAATCGAATGATTCTGAAGAGAGCTGTGGGATTGATTGTTGTATTTTTTTTTCTTTGGTGGAGGAATGAGCTGTTGAAAATTATATCCTTGAGATATTGGGACTAGGTGGAATATTTTTTTTTACCATAGTATTTCCTTATGCCGCTTTTTAACATTTTTGCCATTGTTACAGAGGTGATGGAAAGCATTAAGTGAGATTTATTTCTGGTGCAGGGGAAAGAAAGAGGGCTGCTCTTAACCCTGAATCATTTAGAATCTAAAATGCATGTTTCTTGCATGATGAATCTAATTTATTCATTTTCCTTTGATTTGTAAGGTAGTAATCTTTTACATCTCTTTTCTTTCACTGCATTTTTCTTTTGCTTTTTTTTTTTTTTTTCGTCTCTCCCTTCTTAAGTTCGGAGACTCCCAGCAGCTGCGTCTGGTGCGGATCCTGCGCAGCACGGTCATGGTCCGGGTGGGAGGAGGCTGGATGGCCCTGGACGAGTTTCTGGTGAAGAACGACCCTTGCAGAGGTAAGGCTTATTTACACAAGCGTGCACACTCATACACACACACACCCTCTTGCACAATAATCAGGAGCAGCTGTGTATAAGGAAGCTGATGTATTTGGTTGGGTAAGAAATGTTCCACATTGCCGAGATGGAAACTGTTGAGAAACACACACCTACATGGTTGCTAGCGTGTTATGATGCATTATGTTATGATAACGTAATTAAAATACGTTACTCTTAGGAATGTTTTAGGTTACAATATGAAGTACCATTATATTATATAGTATAGTATTAGATGTTATTATTTTACTTCATTATGCCCCAAAACAAGGTTCATTTGAGCACATTTGTTGCGTAAGTATTTTTCCCTGTGAGATTTAAAAGAATCATCTTACAGCTGCAATTCATTTTTGCCTTTTCTTCTTGGCAAAATTGCTCAATCTGTTAACACCGGATAGTGAATAGCAATTTTACACGTTACACCAGAGCTGCTTCTAGATCAGGGGTGCCTAAACTTATTTCTCTCTTTCTTTAAAAGTCACAGAAAATGACACGGCATGGCGTGATGTGTCGGTATTTTTTTGAAGATAATATTACAATTTGTATTTATTTTGCCTCCGAAATCTAGAATAGTTTATAATTTTTTTTTATAGATCATACAGACAAGTGAGCATTACTTTTCAAGAGATACATAGACTAGTAATAAAGCATAATTACTATTATATATTATATTCCATTTAAAATAGTACTGAACTTTATGGGATTTATGGGAAACCAACATGGGATTTATTTCTTCTTGTAACACATTTTGCAACTGATTGAGGTTTTTCACCCCAGTCTAGGATATTTTGTGTGGTTTTGTGACGCACAATTCCAGCAAAATTCACCACGACAATATGAGATCTCTCAGTTTTGTCAGCCATTAACCATCCCTCATCCCATCCCATTTTTCCTTTTATTTCTGCTCCGGATGTCTCTGAGAAATCGCTTTATTCTTTGGATCTTTAATCATCTACCATGTCTTTATATTATATATATATATATATATATATATATATATATATATATATATATATATATATATATAATACTATATATATATATATATATATAAATATAGTATATATATTAGTATGTGTGTGTATTATATATATATATATATATATATATATATATATATATATATATATATATATATATATATATATAGATATATATATATATCGATATCTATATATATATATATATATAGTATATATATATATATTTTTCTCTCTATCGCTCTATTTGAATCATAGTGCATGATGCATGTTCCTTGGGTCTCTCCTTCCCTTACCCATTTTCCCCACCCTTTCCCTCTATCTCTGTCTCTCTCCCCAGTGCAACATCCTGGACTTAAAATCCTTCGCTCCGACTACAACTGCTCCATATCATCTCGTATAGGTTGGGTCTCTCTCTCTCTCTCTCTCTCTCTCTCTCTCTCTCTCTCTCTCTCTCTCTCTCTTTCTCTTCTCAGTTCTCCATCGGGGGGGTATTTTTGCCCGTCTATCTCCTGTTTTGACTCGGGTTCTCGTGTGCCGTGCCTAGCTTGGCTGACTGTAGCACTGAACTAACCATCCTCTCTCTCGTCTGTGTGCTCACATTGTGGCTATGCATGTAACAGAATGGAGGCTCGACCACATGTTCAACAGCCTTCGTTTAAATAAGACGATGACTGTAAACTGAGCACATAGATTCATAGATTTTTTAACTCTGTGTGTGTGTGTGTTTGAGAAAGAGTATGAAAACATTGTGTGAGTGGGGTTAAACGTGTATTTGGGTTTACTTCCTGTTGTCTCTTATGTCTCTCAGTGGCCGTCACTCCTGGCTATTTCTGCTGCAGAGGTACCTCATTACTACTCCCTCCTTCTCTATGGCTGTCTTTTACTCTTTTCAGTCTGATACCATCCCTCCATCATACTCTTAAGTCTAAATCCATTCACCAACATCAGATCCATCTCCTCACCGCTCCGTCTTCGCAAATGTGCGCTCGTGTCTGTGCTTCGGCGTGAAGGGACCGTGCGTGTTGACGTCTCGGGCTTCGTCCCAGCAAGCGTCACGCTTCCCATTCTCATTCGGCCTTGTCTTTTCGCAATTTTTATTTATTTCTTTTTTGCGTGTCCCTAATAAATACAGCAAAACAAACAAACCTGGGTTTTAGGAAGCTCTTAAAGGTTTTCGCTCACAGGGAACGAATTACAGACTCTACCTGGGAAAGAAATCATATGGCGCACCATATGACAGCTGCCCTGCTGTTGCTTGAGGCCACGGAGGACGGGGTTGTGTTGCAGTCTGCAGGACAGCTAGTGACCACATCTATAATGACCCAATGCTATTGCGCACAGCCCTCTTCCAAACTGCTCTGTTTCCTCTCATATTCTCTCTCTCTCTCTCTTTCTCTCTCTCTCTCCAGTTTCTCTGCCTGCCTCTGTCTGTGGTTGGCTGCTCGGGGCTGTGTGTGTGTGTGTGTGTTATGTGCTAGGCCTGCAGTGATATCTGTTATTTGTAAACTGCTTCTCTATGGACCAGAGGCTTCTGCCAGTAGCTAGTGTTTTTGTGTGTCTCAACCGTAAACAGCTACGCCTCTTTTTTTTTTTTGTTTGTTTGTTTGTTGGTTTGGCAAAGCCCACCATTAGCAAACTCCAAAGTGCCCCACTGGTGGATTCTCTGAGATTAAAGGCTATGCTTTTTTGGAGTGGCATTTGTGTCTGGCACTGACTGAGCACAACCCTCAGTGTGAGGATTTGCTTGCCTTAACTGCACATGTCCCTTATTTAACTCCTGCCTTCCACTGACAATTAACGTGGATTTCATGACTCGTCCGTGGACCGGGAGCAGTGATATATTTTTCTCTCCCCTCCTGTCCTGCTCACTGCCCAAGTGTTCATGTACGATTCTAACTCGCTAAAGCTTTCTCCATTTCTGTTCCAGCGCGTGGCCGCACCAACCTGGAGCTGCGAGAGAAGTTCATTCTTCCCGAAGGAGCTTCGCAAGGTATGGCGGCCTTCCGCTCCCGTGGCCGACGCTCCAAACCTTCCTCGCGCACCGCCTCGCCAACCCGCTCCTCTTCCTCAGCCTCTCAGAGTGCGCAGAGCTGTGCCTCCGTGCCCTCTGCCCCGGCAACACCCACTGCCACCACCAGGGTAAGCAGAACTACAAATATATACACTTTAATCCTCATACACCACTCGACTTCTTTTAGATCACTAGTTGTTCATGTTCACAATATTCAAAACTGAAAATGTCCAAAAGCTGATCATCCTTTCCATCAAGGGTCTTCAGTCTTATCGAAGGCCAGTGTGTTTCCTGCCATGTTTTCATTCCCACCAATCAGGGTGAATTGGTCAGTCAGTCGACTGCAAGCAGAGCTGTAATGTAATGTAGTACAAATACTTCTACTTACTTCTACTTTCTACTTAAATTTTACGTATCTGTACTTTACTGGGGTAATTATATTTCAGCCGACTTTTTACTTCTACCCCTTACATTTTCACGCAATTATCGGTACTTTGTACGACTTAAAAAAACTAAAAAAAAAAAACTTAAAAAAAAAAAAAACGATTTCATTATGGCTTATCGTCATTCAAAAAAAAAATCCATATTATTTTCATTTCTACACTACACATTTATCAAACAGGCTCTTTCTCTTCATCCTACGCAAATGAAGCTACAGTAGGGAGTTCGGTAGAGAGACGGTTAAATAAGTTATCTATTGCGATTGGTGCGGCCTAAGCTTTTGTCCTTAATGGCATTTTTTCCCCCTTACATTACTTTTACACTTTTACTTGAGCAATAAGCTTGAGTTGATACTTCAGCTTTGACAGAAGTCTTTTTAAGCCTGAGTATCTGTACTAGAGTTTAGTATATACATTACTATACTGAGGAATGAATGTGAATACTGTTGACACCAGTGATTGAAAAGCAGTATATCACATCCGATTGCTTGGAATGAAAGTCTTTTTGATAAGATTGGACAGCTCTGTTCCATGTCCATGGTCCGTTTTAATGTTACCTTCCATTACATAGGTCCCTGTCTTTTCCTGTCCTTTATCGCATAAATGTGTTGTTATTTATGTTCCCATTTTCGCTGCTTCATGTTATTGTGTTTATTGTTGTCTCTGCATGTCAAAGTCACTTGGTCATTTGTGGGGTTTTGTCTCTTTTGTCTTTTTGTCCTCCTTCCCCCTGCTTTAAATTCTCCTCCTCTTCCTCCTCCTCCTCCTCCTCCATTTCACCCTGTGTTTGTGTTCACCACCTCCTCCTTCATACACTGCACTACTCTGTGCTGTGGTACTCGCTCGCTCCCAAATCTCTCCACTCCCTTTTTTTTTCCTTCCCCTTCCCAATATTTTTTCCTTCACCTCCTTACCCTCCTTCTCCCTGCCTGCTCATTTCCCAGTCCACCCAATGTCAATCGCGGGGCTATGCCAAGCCCTGGCTGGCACACAGTAAAACTCCAACTCCAACCAAGTGCCAGTCCTGCCCAGAGCACGGCCACACCCCTGGGCACGAGGTAACACACTGCCTCCCCTCCCCCGAAAGCCCTAACACACTAACAAAATAAGAGTTTTAAGAGGAAAGGTGTTTGAACACACACCAATAACCAACAACAAATCGTTTTGTTTTTTTTGTTGTTATTTAAGCAAGTAGAAATGCCAAAACGGCAGATTCAGTCCGAAATAAACTCCAGTTAGTTTAAATACAATGTGTATGATTTATAACACCGTTAGAAAATGTCATTTGAAGCATTTAATCGATCATTTGCATGAGTCTTGTGTGAAAGTTTAGTTTTATTTCTGTAGCATGTCTGTATCGAAGGCTTAATCTTCGCAATAGTGTGTTCGTGATCATTAATCCTCGACGAGTGAAAACATATTGAACGCTGCATGACGTCGGGGTTCATTTCCGGGCTTTTTTAATTGCAGGGAGGCTCAACGTCCAAGCTTAAAAGACCACCTTTCCATTCCAGCCGTGGATCTCTGACAGGGGAAAATGGTGGAACTACAACCGCTGCTAAACCTGCACGCTCTGGTGAGGAACCGCCCACAGCTTTAGGGTTTTTCCTTTTTTTTTCTTTTTTTTTTTTTTTTTTTTTTTTAAACATTCGTTGTGTACCGATTTGTTTTTGGAAGGGATCGGTAGAACTATATATGTTTTAAAGAGTTGATCATAAACAAAATGTTATTCAGATGAGCAAGTCTGCGTATAAATATCCAGATATTTAAAAATCGCATTCACATTCGAAATGCTAAATGTGTGCAGGAATTAAAAAAGCACAAATAAAAAAAACCCTGTAGGTGGATTATATTTACATATATTCACATTTACGGCATTTGGCAGACGTCCTTATCCACACAACATACAACTGAGCAAATGAGGTTTAAGGGCCTTGCTGAAGGGCCCACTAGTGTTAGATTGGGTGACGCTGGATTTGAACCTGCGACCTTCCGGTCCAGAGACCAATGCCTTTACCCACCAGCAGCTCACCTCCCTTGCAATTATTTGTGAATTGTGATGTGAAAATAAGGTGCGAGTTAAGCAAATTTGTAAATTCAGCTAATTTGACTACACCAGAATTACAGCAAAAACTATGCAACATGTGTCCAAAATGTATTGCTGTCTGATATTATTTGTTCAATACCTTTTTTTAAGCATTTCATCATAGCTTGGCAATGTGTCTGCTCTGTAATCTGCCTTATTAAGGTGTGTGTAAACCCGTCATCATAGGTTTACACCCCGGCAGTCAGGCAGCAGTTAGATTCTCATAGAGGTGAATAACTAACCACCTCCCCAACCCAAACCCTTCTGGCTAATCCACACTTAAAAAAATATTCCCCAAGTAATGAACGTCATTTTTGATTGATTGGTATTTTTATTTGAAATGCACAGAAAGTCATCTCACAGCACTATTTCAGTATAAACCTGCTATTTAATAGTGAAATGACCCCTGCATTTTGAAGCGGCATTAGACTGTGATATATTACTAATACTAAATGTATTACATTTCTGTAGGACGTTGTAGTTCAACACTTACGTTTACTACACGTGTTCGTTTAGTATTAAAGTTCAATGTTAAAAGTGATGAAAATCTAAATAAAAACATTGAAAGAGAAGTCAGGGGCACGTGGCTCAGTGGTTAGAACGTACGCCTCACACCGACAGGGTTTGGGTTCGATTCCCGTCTCGGCTATGTGTGTCTCCCCGTACCTCAGGGGGTTTTTCTCCGGGTTCTCCAGTTTCCCGCCGGTCCAAAAACATGCACGGTAGGTTGATTGGCACCTTGGAAAATTGTCCCTAGTGTATGAATGTGTGTGTGAATGTGAGTGTGTGTGTCCTGTGATGAGTTGGCATTCCATCCAGGGTGTATCCTGCCTTAATGCCCATAGACGCTTGGGATAGGCACAGGCTCCCCGTGACCCAAGGGAAGATTGGATATAGCGGTAGAAGATGAATGAATGAATGAGTGACTCCTGCAGGTGAATTAGTGTGAGTAATTAGTGAGATTGGTGATTAGTGGGAATCCTGGTTGTTTCCAGAAGCACCGCAACCCTGATCTAAAGCATTTACTGAAGAGAAATGATGCAGTATTGCACAGGGTTCCACCTGTTTATGGAATTTCTGGAATATCATGGAATTTTAAAAGGTCTATTCAAGACATTTGAAAGTTTCTGTTCGTTGCTTCAAATTTGTTTGTCATTTCATTTCATTTTTGTCATTTGTTTGTCACATAGTTCTAATTGTTTTCTAATGTGTTGTTTTACAATAAGTCATTAAATGGAAATGATCAGGGGAATAATCAGGGAAAAGTAAATTCAGGGAATTTAATATATACATAAATCAGGCATATAATTATAACCACAGGTGACGTGAATAACATTCATTGATCAGTCTCTCTTCATCATGGATATTGGGTGAAATATTTTGGGAAGCGAGGGAACATTTTGTCCTCAAAGTTGATATGTTAGTAGCAGGGGGAAAAATGGGAAAGAATAAAGATTTGATGGAGTTTGATAAAGGGCCAAATGGTGATGGCTAGACGACTGGGTTAGAGACAGGGTTAACCCCTAACCCTAACCATCATCATGTTTTAACTGTTTATTATTTATATTTTCGTCCCTTTTATTTAATCGTTTCCGAAAGCTTCTTTAAACTGGCCGCTTTTCCCACCGCTGACCGTTGCTGACCATTCTCCCACAGACAACAAGCGCACTCCATCTACAGCCAGCGGACCCGCCAGTCGTGCAGGCAGCCGTGCTGGGAGCAGAGCCAGCAGCCGCAGGGGCAGCGATGCCTCCGATGCTTCTGAGCTGATGGAGACGCGCTCCGCCTGCTCCGACACTTCAGACACGCCGCGCCGCCCGGGCACCAAACCCTCCAAAATCCCTACCATCTCCAAGAAGACCCCAAGTCCCAAAACGCCGACGACTAAGAAGTAGCAGGTTTTCACCGGTGGAGACGGAGGGGGGGGGAAGCGGGAGGTGCACTTTCATTAACACTGCACCAAGTGCATGCCACTAAACCTACCTGAGCACCAGCACAGGCATGTGGGATTGATGCGAATCGAGAACTGGAACATCTCCACTGTAACACCACCTGGACAGTGCAAACCTCAGAACTTCTAACAAACAAAACATAACAGTGCTGCCTTATTTGTGTTACAAATGTACATGACTTAGTTTCTTGAACTGGAAAGCAACTAACACGTACGCACATGGACACGTCGAGTGGAACTGGGATTCTGATCTCGGCCCTGTCAATATGCAATGGCGAGCCACTCTTTCGAGCCGAGACTGAGAGATGGTACAGCCACAATTCTAATACTGACTCTCATAGGCATAACACTTCTTTAGGAAACAAACAAACAAACAGCGGCGAAGGTTCTGACCTTTTCTCCGCCGTATGCAAAACTTAGCAGGATTTGAATCTGAAATGACTTGACGACCTCACTAAGTATTCGGCACCTAGACCATGTGGTGTGTGTGGTTTGTGTGCTGGTTTCTTTCATGGTGGACGGACTGAACAAGGAAGCGGCGAGCGACTCATCAGCTAGCGAGTCGCGACCGCGGTCACGTGACCACGGCTTCCCTTGTTGACGGCAAAAAAAAGGCAGAGAGTACCGAAGTCCAGCAGATATTCACACAAGCACTGACGTTTTTTTTTCTTTCTTTTCCATCCTCACGCACCTGTGTGTTTTAACCACGATTAGTTACACACATCATGTTACACAGATCTTTAAGTTGCTTCAAGAACTTGTGAATGTTTCATGGTTAATTAATTTATAATCCTAACGTTTCGTTTCGATCTTTTCTTTTCTAGTGTAAAGAAGAAGAAAAAAAATAACGTGTATTTATTTACAGTATAATATCACCTCCTGGGAAACGCTAGTATTACATTTCATCTGATAACGTTGATTTTGTGCTGTTTGTGTTTCTGCCTTTGTTCGAATGATTTCTCCGGTAATGGTCGTTACTGATATAATGGACCATGAAGTTGACTGATTTCAATGGTGGCCTTTTTTTTTTGTTTTTGCCAGCGATTACAGCCTCTAGATCATGTTAAAAACAAACAAACAAAAAAAGATTGCTTCCTACTTTGTTGTCGGAAGCGTGTATAGCAAGCCGGATCCCGGGGATTTGACCACGTTCCCCCCCCGACGACGCGGCTGCTCACGGTCACCTTGTCTCGGACAAGATAAAGCATATGAATATCTAATGAAAGTGAAATCGGAAGGTAATTTTTATTTATTTATTGTGTGTAAGGGATGGGAGGGGGGTAAGGGCTATGACACAGATTCGTGACTTGAATCTGTGCAACTCTCTCAGTATGATGAGATAAAAGAGCAGGGTGCGATTGTGTACAAGTGAAATGTTAAGATTATAAATTCCTTTTTTTGTTCTCTTTTGTATTAAAATTATGCTTGCAGTAAATCTCACTTGTTCTTGTTTATTAAAACTGTGTGTGTGTGTGTGGTGTTTGATTTCATGGCAATATCTGACTGCTATAGAGAAGTTTGTACAGTATTTATTTACTGCAGCTTTTAGACTTTAAGCAAGAAAAGTCAAATCTATGCCATGTTTCTTCTTTTTTTTGTTACTGGAATTTAAGCAAAGGGGATTTAAGATTCAGGTTCTCACAGAGAGAGTAAGGTGTGTGTGTGTGTGTGTGTGTGTGTGCGTGCATGGACCTCTAAATACCACAGGAAATTTCATGATAATTATAAGCTGGGAGTAATTACTTTTCCATAGAGATAAAGACTGCAAATTAAATCCTCAAACAGGATGGGTTTACGTCCATCGTACTCACGCAATTACTAAAGCGTTTGAAAGGACCTGGACATTACAGAACATAAAGAACCTTTGTTTTTTGATGTGTGTGTGTGTCTGTGTGTGTGTGTGAGAGTGTGTTTATATTGGACGGTGTATAGGGTCGGTGGTTGGATGGAGCGGATGGGGTTAGGGAGGGGTAGTGCTTCATTCTCTACTCACACACACACACACACACACACACACACACACGCACGCGCACGCACACACACTGTTCACTGCAGCTGTGTCTCTGGTTATATACAAATATTTAAACCCACTCACATCCTTTCCGAACCGTTTCCTCAGCACCCAGAGCCTCTCCGCTTGTCACGTCGCACCACTTCACCTCAGTCACATTTGCACAACGTCGGCCCTCTGTTCCTGTTTCCAAAGCCGGCAAAAAATTACACACCTCCTCCTCTCGAACAGTGCACGTGTTTTAAAAGACTACAATGACCTGTTTTCGTGTCACGCCATATAATCATCACCATTGATAGAACACAAGCAGAGAAAAGATGATGATCAGGAATCTCTCTGTTTTCAGTCATGTTTATATCACAGACTCCCTCTGTTCTCAGTCAGACTTTTTGTTACCTTCTGCCTTCGCTTGTTGTTCGCTTCATACACCTGTGGTGCGTCATGATACACCAGTGGTAGGTTGAAAAGCCGCGCAATGACAGGTTGAAGGTCAGAAAATACTGATCATTTCAATAAACAGATTAAAAATCAATTAAGGAGCCTGGTTTGAAAATGTAAATAGAAATGACATTCATTTATTCATCTTCTGTCCGATCTTCCCTCGGGTCACGTGGAGCCTGTGCCTATCTCAGGCGTATTGGGGCATCAAGGCAGGAGAACACGGAGAAAAACCCCATGAGGCACAGGGAGAACATGCAAACTCCACACACACATGGCGGAGGCGGGAATTGAACCCCCAACCCTTTAGGTCTGAGGCGAACCGTCCCCCCTATGACAGATATTTGTGTGTATGAAAAAAAAAAATTACTTTGCACCTCTGCCTGCCTCGTACCGCATCCCACAGCAGGGAATGCGCCTGGTGTATGTGATGGACTGAGTGAAGGTGTGGTTTTCAAGTTATTTAAAAGATTATTAAAAAAATAAAATTAATTTATCACCTTTAACAGTCCCTTATATTAGTTTCTTAAATGCCTTTAAACAATATCAACATCATTTATAATGTAAAATGTATCAGATTTGGTCAATTTTCAATTTTCAGAACACAAAGAATGCACCAGATCCACTGGAAACACACTATTTATCATTGTGCTCCACTGGAAACACACTATTTATCATTGTGCTCCACTGGAAACACACTATTTATCATTGTGCTTCACCATTAAACATCATGTTTGTGCTCTGAACTTTCCAGCAAATATATAATTTTAATATATCATTAAGCCAATGGTTTTCATATCCTTTAAATCAGCTCTAAATTCCTTCAGTAGTGTTAGAGAGAGGGAGGGAGGAGTATTTGGAGTTTTCAGACACTCCCTCACTACATCTTGCAGAGAGAAGGAAGTCTCATATTCAGATTACATAGTCAGTGCAATAGGCCAGATGTTCTTATTGCTGTTTTTCTGCTGGTGTAACTTGTGTGAAAGGGAATTGTTTAAAAAAGAAAACACAAAAGTGAATTTATCTTGGTCAGAAAGTCCCTTCAGGAAACATGGACTGTTTGTACCTTGGATTACGACCTAAAGGCAAAGAAAACCTGGTGAGAATGTGTCCGTCTACAAATGATTTCTGATTTTTTTGGGGGGGAGTTCTTTCTTTTCATTGGATCTTATTGGATCGAGCAATAACTCGTCCGGAGAAAAAGACCAGAATAAGGCTTTGTGTTTTACTGTGGACTCTTTGAAGACTTTTTCTGGTGCGTCATTAGAGTCGCTTTATTTATTTACTTTTTTCCTCAGACATTAACTTCCCATTTTGTCCCGGTCTTTCCTCAGCACCTGCTCTTTACTTAGCTTTATTCTGCCTTTTCTAAAAGTCACACTTCAAAGGACTGGAACGTCTTAAAGAATCTTGTTTGGTTTCCTTATGCACTGCTAGAACTCATTACTCTTGCTGTGTCGTGTTTCTCCGTCGCGCTTCATAAGCGGAACGCACGATATTGCATGAGATGGAGAGGAACCCAGGTTTATTCTGGAGATAACAGGACACAGACAAGAGGCTAGAAAAGATCAGCTTGGAAGTAGGAGGACTGTAAGGGGAACTGTTACTCTTCAATACAGGTGAATGAATTCTGGTTGAGAAATTTGAGCCCCATGTGGAATAAAGGTCTCTAAATACAGACCACATTTTCAAGTATTTTCAAGATTCAATTTTGGCAGGAGATAAAACCAATGGATGACCGGGCTGTTCTCCAGGGCAGTGAAGTTGCAGGAAGATGGGAGATCCCCTATGTCTCCCCACAGCATGGCAGACAGACGAGAGTCAGCTGTGGAAACGGAATCACGGGTGGACAGTGGGTGTGGATAGTGACCATCATTCTCCCACTCTGCATGTTTGCTTGCGTTTGTGGGCAAATGGAAGGGATGATGCATTCGAGCTTTCGCAGGCTAAGTGGCCGCGAGAAGAAGGAGATGCAAAAAGAGATTTTGTCCATCCTGGGACTCCCGGGACGGCCTCGTCCACACCCGCCTCTGCGTCCTCCGTCGTCCGCTCCACTCTTCATGCTGGACCTCTACCATGCTGTGTCTGCTGAAGAAGAGGAGAGTTTAGGCGTGGGCTTTATTCCTGAAACCGTCAGTCATGCTGTCTTGCCCACCCTGAGCACGCACACGCCACCACTTGGCACGGTGGTCAGTGAGGCGGACACCGTCATGAGCTTCGTCAACCTGGGTAAGTGGCACTTCGGTTAGCGTCGAAAATAACTGAACGTACCTGGTCATGGTGTTAGTTACAAAGTCTGAATGACGCTGTCTTACGCTGTCTGAAATGTCTTACATGTTTTTGTGGTAATCAGACAAACACTGCATGTAGTCGAAGCATAGGTTGAAATACGCAGGAATATTTGTTTTACCTACAATTTCCTGACTTGGTGATTACTGGACTTTTAGACTTTTACACTCGACTTAAATTAGTTTTTCCTGACTTTTTCCTGGAGCCTGGTGTAACTTGACTTCAGGGTAAAGTCTGAGGTAACTCAGTGGAGGATTTAAAGTGACGTTGCTTGTTTTTTGATTGGTCTCGCATTTCATCGTCCCAGTCATTAATATTAACTCTTCCCAAGATCAACAAATACATTTGGTAGATTTAAAAGTCGCGCAAGTAGTTTGATATCACCCGGAGAACCCGATTATCTTTCAAAACATCTCTTCCTGTCTCGTCGGCGAGACGATGCTTATCTGAAAATCGTAATTAGCCGTGCCGTTCTCAGAGGCCTCCTCCCGTATCGTCTTTATGTGAGGATATCCGTGTTCTTGTTTTCTAATGGCCGCTGCCCTGCGGCACGGGATCAGCAATAAGAGCGATGCTTTTTCTCCGTGTTCATCTGTAAGGACCGAAGGGGATTCTGATCAATGTGAACACATACAGCAGATTTAGTGACTGGGACCTTGTTTGAGGAAAAGGACAGAAGGCATACGATGATGCTGAACGCACAGCTGTGCAGAATTACAGGCTCCATTGCTAGGCAGAAAGAGAAGCAAGGGAGAGGAAAATGAAAATAATGTCAGGCACTCCTCTAAAAATACACTACAGGGCTGTAATTAGTGGTTGTGTGTTGAGTAGCAGCCGGCCCCACAGAGCCTCTAATTACCCTATAGTGCAGCCATGGCCATGGGTGTTAGTCTGCTCCACAGACCTCTACAAGGACAAATGTTCATCTTGTTCTCTCTTTATTCCCTCATCGGCCCCTACACTCCTTCATGAATGATTCTCTTTCTTCCCTCGTCTCTGCTGTAAGCATGTTAACAGAATCAACTCTTTCTTTCTACAGTACATTCTGTATACAGTCTATATAGCTTATGACCTTTCACTTCTTCTTTGTATAGTAATATGATTCTCTCTCTCTCTCACTCTCTCACTTAGGACACAGTTTGTCAAATTCTCCCCTCATACACACCACTCCATCTCTCAGTATTTTCTAGATTAGGCTGGGAGCCAGGAGCTTGCTCTTAACCAGCGCAGTTACTCTCGTTCTCTTTCTCTTCTTCAGTGGAGCACGAGAAAGATCTACTCCAGCCTCGGCCCTACTGGAAGGAGTTTCGTTTTGATCTGACGCCGCTTCCTCAAGGAGAGACGGTCACAGCAGCCGAGTTTCGCATCTATAAAACCTTGACTATGGGACAGAGAGCTAACCGGACCCTCCATATCTCTGTCTATGAGATTCAGAGGGAAAAAAGATACAGGTCACAATCTATTCTCTTTCCCAGTGCATGTGATTCATTAAACACACACGCTATGTATATATATATATATATATATATATATATATATATATATATAATCTATATATATATATATATATATATATATATATATATATATATATATATAGATATCATATACACACACACAGAAAGAAAGAATATTTCATATATAGCCATGAAGTGCTCTATGAGAAAAAAAAAAAATATATATATATATATGCATGTTTGCCATATAGGATTTCTAGTTTCTAATTGTGTGTCAAATTAAAATTATACGGCAGCGATAACATTTGTAGCTCACACCAACCAACTTTTTTTAATATTTGTAGCGTACCCTCACATTTTGTTATAGTTTATTATAGCTCACATTCTCAAATTTGATCTCAGCATTTCAAGTTCTCACATATTTTACCTCAGAGTTTCTAAAGAATCCTTCCAGATTCTTTTGTAAAAAAAAAAAAAAAAAGTTATTGATTACTATTAAAAAGCAGTGTGTATACCCATAATTAGTTTTTTTCATATTGTAATTTTAGGGAACCTGAGCTAGTCTTGTTGGACATGCAGTCAGTTCCAGCAGGCCAGGAGGGATGGTTAGCCTTCGATGTAACTTCTGCGAGCAACCACTGGCTTCTGCATCCAAGAAGCAACATGGGAATCCGATTGTATGTGGAAACGGAGGATGGTGAGCATCTTATAAATTACTAAAATATAAAAGAAAAGGAAATATTATACCAAAACATAAGCTTCATTTTAAATGGTAGTTTAGGATGGTGATATCTGTTTATATCTTCACTGTGCTGTTTTCCTCTCTCAGACCGCTCATTATCTGCCGGCTGGGTGGGTTTGGTTGGCCGCAGAGGGCCGCGTTCAAAACAGCCTTTCATGGTGACTTTCTTCAGAGCGAGCCAGGCCCCCTGCCGCCCACCTCGCGCTCTCAGACACAACACACAACGCAGGAGGAAAAACAAAAATGACCTGCCTCACCCAAACAGGCCAGGTTTATTTGGTGAGATCAAGTGAATATGTTTTCATTAATATTGATGTAGGTTTTAATTAATTAATTAAAATGTAATATTGAGTATAGTGTAGGTTTTACATATATTAAATAACTAATGAGCTGTTTAGCTTTCAAAAAGTATTTTTACAATACATTATAATACATTACGTATTTAACGGGCAGTTTCAAATATAGATGAGATGGTATTCTATATTAATAACATATTCTATCCACCAATCAGCTTTTGCATAAATTAGCCTATTGCTAAACCTAAATGTTTATCTGAAAACTATAAATAATTGTCTTCCGGCGTCATTTCTAGCTTTTTTGGTCCTCTGTTGTTTTCATCACTTCATATTTGTTAAATAACACCCTGTCTACATTGTACTCTATAAAGTCGATGTACAATGAATTTTTAATCCCAGTCTTTAAGATTCAAAATTATAACAAAAATTATTATAAAAATTGTATTCAAAATTATTATTTAGTTTTAGATCAGTTTATGCTAACTAGTGGTGAATTTTGCAATAATCAGGAAAGCCATTAATCAGTAATCAGTCAAATTGCGATGAAGTACTAATAAGTATGAATTTAAAAAAGGTGATGCAATAACAATGTGTATCTTTGAAATTTTAAGACTTTTAAAACTTTAACACAATACTCTGAGAGGTTGAGACGGGGTTTGGAGGATGTAATGTAAAGCTGGTTAAACTGAATTTTTATCGATTTGAATTATTCCAAATGTTTTTGATTTTAATAAAAAAATATATACTGTTAATCAAAATAGTTAAACTTCTTTGAAAAACAAACGTTCTTCATGTACTTCCAAAAAAAAAATATTTATGTTAAGGAGATTTAATGGCACAATTGTTGAATTCTACTGACCTGATATTTAGTATTTTATTTTATGGTGTGCACACGGTGGTTTAGTGGTTAGCACGTTCGCCTCACACCGCCAGGGTCCGGGTTCGATTCCTGTCTTGCCCATGTGTGTGGAGTTTGCATGTTCTCCCCGTGCAGGGTTTTTTTCTCCGGGGCCAAAAACATGCACGGTAGGTTGATTGGCACCTTGGAAAATTGTCCCTAGTGTGTGAATGTGAGTGTGTGTGTGCCCTGCGATGGGTTGGCATTCCATCCAGGGTGTATCCTGCCTTAATACCCATAGACGCCTGAGATAGACACAGGCTCCCTGTGACCTGAGGGAAGATCGGATATAGTGGTAGAAGATGAATGAATGAATGAATGGTCGTGTGCACACTATATTCAAAATCAAACCATCCGTTATTATCTGCTGTCTACAACTGAAGCAACACATTAACATATCACCTGTAACCAACAGCTCCACGATATATAAGCCATTACAAGTTATTCACAACCTATTGTGTTTTTGTCTGTTTCATTTCAGACCATACTCCTGTAAATAACGGGCGACAGGCATGTAAGAAGCACGAGTTATACGTCAGCTTCAGTGATTTGGGTTGGAAGGTAAAGACTTACACATCTCCTAAAATAATGCTGTGCTATAAAAAAACAATTTCAAAATGTTACGTGTAATGTGTTATGATTCCTGATAACACAATACTCCGAGGGGCTGGAAGGGGTTTGGGAGGGGTTTGGAGAATGGAATGTAAAGCCCAAATAATCAGGGACACTTTTTACAAATTTGCTGAGCAGTAAAATGAAACATGATTCTTGAGTTGAATTTGGAAGCCATATCAGGTTCCACGCCGTTCACTAAAGAGCAGAAAGGCTCTGAGGCTACATTCAGTACAGAATTAGACAAACAAGACATTTTGGAAACTAAATTGGCAAGATGTTGTTTGAGTATTTCGATCTTTAAATGTTCACCTTCTGAAATACTCCATCCTCCATCTGCCAGCGAAATCCGTATCAGAGCACTGGTTTCAAAAATGTTCACATTCAGATACTCAGGTTTAAAAAGACTTCTGTAAAAGTTGAACTCAAGCATTTTACTCAAGTAAAAGTGTAAAAGTACTGCTTTCAAAACTACTTAAAGTGTAAAAGTAAAAGTAATGTAACAGAAAAAAGTAATGTAAAGTAAAAAATGTGCTAATTTATTCAAACGTCTATCTAGGGAACTCCCGACTGTAACTTCATTTGTGGAGGACGAATAAAAATCACCCATTTGATAAATGAGCCAGTGGTGGCAAAATAATAACTTGTAAGAATGATAGAAGAATGGAGGATGACTCCAACACTGGCTATGTCCAATGGGGTATCGGAATAGTATATGTTTATACTTCTCACCAGACCACTGTCACATTCACTCTATCCGGATGGATCGATTTATCTGTAGAGGTTTTTTTTAGAACGATCGCCAGCCGAAATGAAATCAAGCCAAAATGCAATAGGAATAACGAGGCTTTTTAAAAAAAATCTAACTACAGATAATGATAGATATAGTATAGATCCAGGTGACACGGTGGCTTAGTGGTTAGCATGTTCGCCTCACACCACCAGGGTCAGGGTTCGATTCCCGTCTCGCCTATGTGTGTGTGGAGTTTGCATGTTCTCCAGTGACTCAGGGGGGTTTTTCTCCAGGTTCTCCGTCTTCCTCCTGGTCCAAAAACATGCACAGTAGGTTGATTGGCGTCTTGGAAAATTGTCACTTGTGAGTGTGAGTGTGAATGTGAGTGTGCCCTACGATGGGTTGGCATTCCATCCAGGGTGAATCCTGCCTTAATGAATGAATGAAGTATAGGTAATGAAGTGTTTGTACTTCGTTACTTGACACCTCTGGGTCAGAGTCACATGTTTTCTTCCTTCTGATGGTTGCTATGAACATTAACTCTATCTGCATATTCGTTGCAACGTGATTGGTCAAATGGATACTTGTATAAATAAAGCAGGTAAAGCAGGTGATCTATAAAAGTTGCTTCTACTAAACTCTTGTTTTTTTCCCACCCTCAGGATTGGGTTTTGGCTCCTCCAGGTTATTCAGCGTATTATTGTGATGGGGAATGTGACTATCCTCTTGGTTCCTGTATGAATGCTACCAATCACGCCTTGATCCAGCTTGTGGTTAGTACTTTTAACATCAAGTCTTATCCACGATAACACCACACAGTCACCTCTTTTCCTGTCTGAACTACAGTCTCTGCCTCCAAACTGTATATAATTAATTTGAGCTGCTTTTCTGAATTAATAAGAGAACGTCATTTGCAGTAAAGCTATTGTGACTAACACAGGTGATCACATACCTCTGCCTGCAAGCATAGACACATAGGAAATTTGTTGCAATGATGTCGAAAGATCGACACCAAAATGGTGCCACAGTCTATGCGTTCACCCTATCATCAGGAGATGCGGAGTTTGTATAATAACACGGCAGAGTGTAATAACCCGCTCATTGCTAAGCAAAGGTAGCATTCCTCTTTCAACTGAGTCACACAATAATCTTAGCTCATGTTTTTCCAAAACGCTTTCATCTGTGCCACTAAGCAGCGGTTGCATGCCGTACGACAGACACAGAAAATGAATGAGCATCTCAGATTAGATGTAACTGACGAAATATGAGACAGAATTAATTTCCATCTTCCATTTTTGAACATGATATCATTTATTGCTCTTTACAAGTGGAAAAAAATGATATTGAAAACAAGGTTCATGTTCAACGTTATTGTTGGTTCGGCCCACGAAAACACCTCAGGTTTCTCATGTGGCCCTTTGGAAAATACAAATGCCCACCCCTGGTGTTGAGTAAGTCATGCGAAACTCATTGTTATTCTCATTCATGCATTAGAGCAGGGGTGGCCAACTAGTAGGCTAGTGTGAGGGATTGTGGTAGCCCAGTTGTTAAGGTCTGGGACTCTGGACCAGAAGATCACGGGTTCAAACCCCACCACCACCACCAGGCTGCCACTAGTGGGCCCTTGAGCAAGGCCCTTAACCCTCAATTGCTCACTTATAAGTCGCTCTGGTTAAGAGCGTCTGCCAAATGCTGCAAATGTAAATGTAGTAGGAGCAACTTTTTTCTGTGTTACTGCAAAGAGCCACATCATACACATGGGTACACATGAACATCATCCCATTCCCATTGACGCATGTTATGTGAAAGCTCCTAAAGAGCCGCATGAAACTAGTTAAAGAGCCGCATGAGGCTCGGGAGCCACGGGTTGGCCAGGCCAGTATTAGTGTATTAAATCTTACACAGTATAGTGATGTGGTATTCCAGTCTCCAGGAAAGCTACTTGATATTTTACACAATTTTACAAATTTCTAACTGTGTATTTATTGGCCATTTTAAAAACATACTCCACTTACAAAAATAAAATAAAAACCTGCTCTGCACAATATTACATTTACATTTACAGCATTTGGCAGATGCCCTTATCCAGAGCGACTTACAGCTGAGAAATTGAGTGTTAAGGGCCTCGCTCAAGGGCCCCCTATTGGCAGATATTAGTTGTTAAGTCATATCATAACTACACAGAGCAGTTATGTGTTCACATGAACGTGTTAATCGGACAACAACAGCAACTAGCGGAGGAGCAGAAGAGATTTAAAAATGCCTCCTGCACTGTTCATAACTTACTTTATAACTGTCCTTACTGTAACTCTTCTTATAAATGGAAAGCATGAATGTTTCCTTAAACTTTTTTGCTGAACCAAAAAAATATCCAAAATGTCACCCATGAGATTTTTGCACGGCTGATAAATAAAAATATAAAAATTCTTTTTAAATAACTATATAAACATTAACCGCACTGTAGTGTGATTTCTTTATGGTTTAGTTCGAAGTGATCTAAAATGTTCATCCATGCTTTCATTCTTCAGCCTCCTCTGTTTTCTGTCTTTTTTTCCATGTTTAGTTAAATGGAAAATGTTTTAATCGAATTACTCGTGTAATCGCTACATCCCTAATTATTATATCTACTATATAGAACACAAACAGAGAAAAGATGATGATCATGAATGTCTATGTTCTCAGTCATGTTTATATCACTGACTCCCGCTCTCTCATCCACATTATCCAGATTATAGCCAGGAAATTATACACCAGTGGTAGGTAGATTTATTGTCAGTAATAAAAGTAATAAAATAAAGTAGTAATCTTATGTAATGCTATAATTCCCAAATTATTATTATTATAAAATATTTAAAATGCCCTAAACCTACACAATACTGCACAACACATTTAACTGTATTTTTGATCATGAAAATTAATTAATTAAAATGTCAACATTTGTGTCTTCGTATGTCCAAAAATAGTGATTATGAATAATAAAAAAGCAGCCGGACATTATAGAATATTATAGAACATGCCAATGGCGCTGTTATTGCAGACGGTTAAACAAACTTACTTAATTTGTCAAAATGTCTCACAAATTTAATGAAATAAATTTAAACCAACCCTCAAGTGTAGGCCTCGCTGAGCTTGTTTAAACCATCTTGTTTAAAGCTCTACACTCAGACAGAAGCTACAACCCCGAAGTGTTCAAACACCGTGTGTGCAGGATTTTATATCACCACCTCCCAGTGGACTGAAGATTTCTGCCCAAATATTGTGCATGGTAACACTGAGCAGGGTTTTTGGTTGGTTGAACCTCCTGAAGATGCTAAATGTGTGTGTGTGTGTGTATATATATATATATCTATATATCTATATATATATATATATATATATATATATATATATATATATATATATCTAGATATATATATATATATAGATATATATACACCTGCTACCTGCTACTGCACCTTCAGTATATGATTCACTCTCACCTCTGTAACTATGAACCTCAAACCCTTATTTATTATACTGCTTTTTGTAAGCATGTAAATGAAAGATAAAATGTGACTCCCTGTCATTTGCAGGTTCATCTTATAAAACCTGACGAGGTCCCCAAGGCCTGCTGTGCACCGACCAAACTCAGCCCGATCTCTGTGCTATTCTATGACGACAACAACAACGTAATACTCAAGAAGCATCGAAACATGGTGGTTAAGACATGTGGCTGCCTATAAGAAAGAACGGGTCTCGATTTTATTTAGTGGTGCCAGTCGACCACTTTCTCCTAATGCACACTATATTTTCACACACATACACACACACACACACACACACACACACACACACACACCACAGGTATATATATATCTATATATATATATATATATATATATATATAATATATATATATATGTATATATATATATATATATATATACACACTATATATATAATATATATGTGTATATATATATATATATATATAGTATATATATATATATATGTGTGTGTAATATATTCTCCTGGTGTAAAAAAAAATAAGCTATTTTCATAAAATGATCCAATCATCCAATCATTGTGATTTCTAATAATTAAGGAAACGACGAGGAATTCCAGTGTCGTATAAAGTTATAGTGATTATGGTTTGCTCACACCATGTGACCATTAAAGAATTAAAGATCATCAGAACACTTTACTGTATTAGTACATCAAACTGCATCAAATCGTGTGTGTTTTGTCGGTGGAATAAAACATTATTATTACTATAATGCAACAAACATGGACAGCGAGACATGTTTCCTTATTTCCATAATTGAAAGTGTAATTGAAAGCATTCTTTGATGTGACAGATAAAAGAAAACCAGGATTTATGATGTAATGTTCACACAATCATTGCTGTCTCTTGGCTTATCGACTGGTTCTGCGTGTCAGTGGCCTACAGAAGTCCAAGATGAAAGCAGAGAAGTTTGATCTCTTTCTTTTAGTCTCAAGATCTTTTGTCATTTCATTGAGATTGTGAGTGTTCTACAGTACGTGTTTTATACTGCCATTGGTGTTCAGATTACATTGCATTAAATGGACAATAAATTCAGCTACTCAGGATTGATTGTGTCTTTTTACTATGATGCCCTCCGTCACTGTGGGTTTTTTCCCCCCCATGTTGTTCCAGGAAATGGTTTAATAATAGAAGGCCAGTTTTCCAGATACAGATTATGCCAGTGTTAGTGTCTCGAATAAATTGCACTGCCACTGGGGAGGAAATAAGGGAAATACATAAATTCTTAGTCTACAGGAACTTGGGTTCATTTGCGTTCAGAAAAGCATCCAATGTGTTAATTATGCCACTGTGCACATAATAAGCGGACCTGGAGAAATAGATGGAAGTCTATGATTTATGAAGTCTTAAGAGGCCATGCATTATTTATTTCCTCCCTCATTTTTTCATTCTCTAGACATAACAAAAGTAGTTATCTCATTATCACAATTTAAGATTTCTCATTATACTGACATTGTATTCATGTGATCAGGAATTTTTCGTGTATATTCGGATTGAGATCATGTTCTAGAGGCAGAGTTATTGCTGCATCATGGATGATCACTTACTTTGGTCAGTGACTCAATCAAACTAAAATAGCTCTGTGTCTGTAAAACAGAAATAGTAAAACTCATACTAATATAGAATCTACATAGTAATCTTACTGTAAGATTCCTCCATTTATATTTCTCATCAGAATATTAATATCCTGATATTAGAGCTTTCAAACACCAATAAATACATGATATACATCGACCAAGCATAACATTATGACCAGTGAGTCAGCAACACTGATTATCTCATCATGACACCTATTAGTGAGTGGGATTTATTAGGCAACACAAGGCTGATGTGTTAGGGGCAGGAAATTGAGCAAGCATAATCATTTGGGTGTGGGACACTTCATCTCCAAGGAAGGACGATGAACATGGGGAGTGAAGTGAAGGCCCGTGTGATCCGATCCAGCAGATGAGCTCCTGTTTTGCTGACAATGTTCATGCTGGTAATGGTGCCCAACAGGTCAAGACAGTTTTGCCAGCAAATATTAATATTATATATATATATTGTTATATATATAACAATATTAATCAGGTGGTCATAATGTTATGTCAAACGGGTATATACAAAAAACATTCACAAAGCTTGATTATTTTGTCGTGCTACACTGACGTCGTGAAAATGTTTTTTTTTAGCCACAAGAAAACAACTTTTATGTAGAGAAAAGAAAAAATGTATAAATATAATAAATATATAAATGTGTGGCTCCTTAGGACTCCTGTAATGATGAATTAAGCCCTTCCATTAAGCTCTGTGACTTTTAGTAGATGTATTTTTCACCCGGTTTAATGTATACAATTTGAAACACTGTGCTGTATATATTGTGAACTCACTTGTGGAAACCCTGAGACTTCCCAATGTTTTCACGTTTGACAGAATTCCATTTATGTTTGTTGTGAAGAATCTAAGGCTCAGTTCCCATGATCTGTAGCAGCTAAAATAATCCCCTAACCAACTTTTTTTTGGGCTAGAAAAATATTGACTAGTGACGGCATCCCACCACTAGATTACAGTGTATCCCACATCAGCGTTTACCCAGGAAGATTTTTCCAACAAGTGGAATTGAGAAATTTCTACAAATGATCCCAAAACGTCCAGGAAGTGAAAAAGTCACGTCCAAGTAAGATGGAAATGCAAATACATGCCTGTGTTTCAAGAAGAAAAACGGGTACGTCTTCTGTTATGAGGAGTATTATCAAAGAGTGTACTGTGTACTGCATCAGCTATATATATATATATATATATATATATATATATATATATATATATATATATATATATATATATATATATATATATATAATAAAACTGGCGTTATCCATCTGACTCAGAAGTTTTGGTGATGGGTGTGAAATTTGATCTGTCTCTCCAGCAGTTTATTGTGAAGTCAAACCTGCTTTTCCCGCGTGTAGTAGCTTGAATTAATTCCCCTGAACAGCGGGTCCAAAGCAGCTCACTACACAACTCTAACGTGATCACAGACACAGCGTGACTATATGCTTACACATTTATTGAAAACCTTAGCAAAAAATTGAAAATTAAGTACACATTAAGCAATTTCAGATATTCAACACCCAGAGTACTTTACAAGAGCAAGTGTTTTTTTTCGTGGATTTTCCATCCCTCCCCACAATCCAATTCATCTAAGCCAATCACAATCTTTGCCATTATTTCACATGGTGATGCAAATTCCTATTATGGCTCATTTTAACAGAGCATTACTGAATCATATGCACCAAAGAACATGTACGCGTCTGCATTCGTATGGATTTTTTAAACGTGAAATTGCACGAGAGAGAGAGAGAGAGAGAGAGAGGGAGAGAGGGACATATTAACCAGTGGTGGATAAACACTACAGGTTTTGACAGAAGGTGATAATGAGGCTGTTAGAGCACACTAAATCTGATGGTATGCCCAAATAAAGAGAAATACATATAAAAATATAAAATCAAAGGGTGCTGGTGTGCTTTAGTCCATCATTAAGTCTCCTGTCACATTGAATCCGGAGTCACTTTCTAGGAGTTGAATCAGTTGGCCAAGCTGAATCGAATCATTTTTTCCACAGGGTCTGGAAATGACACCATGTAAAATGAGAAGCGAGGACAAAACACGCAGCACATGTGATACGCTCACATTCAAACACCATAAACATTAGAATCATCAAACATATCTATTGCCTTACGCCAGATGCAGATCCTGGTGGCTCGTAGAGTCTTCTATGCCTGAACATCGGCAAGCTCAGGGGGCATAGGAGACTTGGGATGTTTACTCTCAAAATGCTGCTTAAAAGTCTTGGGGTCCGGCATCTGTGTCTATAAGAGGGGGGGGGGGGGGGGGGGGGGGGGGGGAATGACTCGTCATTGACACAGCACGTTCCTACATCCCAGTGTGTAACATGTTCGAGAGATTGGTATAAGAAGAAGTAGAAGTAGAAACTCACCCTGCAGACAGGGCATGTGTGAACAAGTGCTGCTTTGGCAGCAGTTTTCTGATCGGCTCCCTGAGACTTTTTCTTCTCTGCTGCCTTTTTGGCGTTTTTCTGCTGCGACTGAATCTTTTGCTGTCCACGAGCCATTGTGTTTGCCTGTAAACAGTAAACAACACGTCCAGGCGACTCGATTAGAAGAATGATGGCAGTGATGAGACAGCACACAAACACTAACCGGGTGTGAATCACGCACAAATTATAAGTGGTGCATCATCATCATCATAAAACTCATAAATAATATGTAAAAATTTACATAAATTACTTTCAAAAATGTTTATCTAATTGTCAAACAATATCCAATACTCTTACAACCAGAATTTATGGGATAAGTGTTACAGCAAACACACAGCACAACAATTAACACCACATACATGTGCGTCCTCACTAGTAACCTGATGGATGGATTGATAGACGGATTATATAGGATAATACAAATCCTCTTCAGTGCAAAGTTTTAAATCAAAAACATTTAATAATAATAATAATAATAATGATAAACACATGTCAAACATTATGTTACTATGTTTGGTTTACATATTTTCAAACACGCTGTTGAAATGAGTGATGGATGGAGTCTGATGTACATTTGACAGGTCATGATTGCAGATCAACTGGGATATATTACTAATAAACCAAATGTCAAGTTTCACATTTTAAGAAAGCTCATAATATAAAAAAATGCTTCAAACTATAAAGCACAATATTTATCTTTATGGGGAAATGACTCTTACACTCTCATTCCTCTCTCTGAACTCCATCAGTGCGGTCTCAATCCTCCTCTTATCTTTAATAACATCATTATTACTCCAATAACACATTCCATAATATTCGTGTGTCTTTTTCATTTTACGCAACACAATATAATGTTATAATTGAGCTTTTTCGATATTCCAACATGACTAAATGTTTAATACCAAGCTCAAAAACTATTAACTGTTTTTATGTATCCCGTATGTGAGAATAAACGCATTTATAAACAGCCGTTTGTATTGTAATACAGTTCCGTGACGTGTGCATGGATAAAACACGGAGTGTGATAAAACTGCACGAGTTTCCCGGGGAGAAGGTTCGCATGCTGAGGCAGCAGTGAGCCATCTTCCCTCTGCGCCCGACATTACCATCCCGCTCCCTGCACTTCACACTTCACCCTGCTCCCTCTCTCTCTCCCTCTCTCCCTCTCTCTAATCACGTGTCGCTCCATAAACACACCGCAAACCACCTCACAGTAATAATGTAATAAAGCCGCGCTTTGGGAGAAAATATTGACTCCACTTTAATCCTGTTTTAGTAAACAATACCTCTGCGTTTCAGAAGGCGAGCCTGCCGGAGGGACGAGGAGGAGGAAAGCGGATGACACACATTCAACTTCCGGCCTGTGGAAGAACACAATACAAGTCACGGATTTTTTTTTTTAATGAGCGTTAGTGCACTATATTTATAGCTGATTTAAAAAGAGCAAATAAAAAAAAAAACTAAATAATTTATTGTGCGTTTCTGTACAAATAAATAACCCAATATATATTTTAATAAGATAATAATAACAATAGCAAATTTATATATTTTTATATATTGTATATATTTATTATAAATATTGATTTTACGGCTTTGAGACATTTTTCTTTTCTGAAAAGAATACATATAAAGTGTATAATTCAAGTGTGTGTGTGTGTGTGTGTGTGTGTGTGTGTGTGTGTGTGTGTGATGATGTGTGTGAAGTAATTGTATAATTGCAAATGTGTTCTACATTTTTACAATTACAATTCTACACTGATTATATTCGTTCTACACATATAATCAGTGTTGGGGAGTAACTAGCTACATGTAACGGGCGTTACATAATTGAATTACAAAATAAAAGTAATAGTAATCTCGTTACAACCGTTGTTACAGTTTGCAGTGAAAAAACATGTAATTAAATTACAGTTACTTTTAGAAAATGTCTGAAGATTACAAATCCCAACGATCACCGCCTAACAAACATTTTCGTCCGCACAACCCCCACACCCCAACAATTTGATTCTGAAGCCGCTCAGTTTCCGAATATATATATATATATATATATATATATATATATATATATATATATATATATATGTGTGTGTGTGTATATATATATATATATATATATATCCCACTTTCCCCGTGTGCCACCTAGTGGACAAAGGAAAGTAATCAAAAAGTAACCAGTTACTTTACTTTTATAAAGAAATGTAAAAGTTACACTACTTGTTACATTTTGAACAGGGTCATTTAGAATCTGTAACCTATTACATTTTCAAAATAACCTTCCCAACACTGCTTATAAAACTTTAAATGGAATGTGCCCATGAATAAAATGAAGGATTGACAAAGACTGCGGTGTCCCAAAGTGGCTTAAATGGACGCGTTTATAGCACGCTTTTATTTTCGCCGGAAGCAGGACGTTATAACGCGGAAGTTGCCAGTGAACATCTTCACACTGGAGGAAGTTAAAAATGGCGGAGCGCGGATACAGTTTCTCTCTTACTACTTTTAGGTGAAGTATTGGTTGAATTATAGTTTGGGGTTTATATGTGTATAGAGTGCACTAATAGTGTGGACGTGGTGGATTATATAGGTGTGTGTGTGTGTGTGAGAGAGAGAGAGGTGTGTGGATGTGACGGAGATGAAGCTGCTTTGTCACGCTGAGCGATCAGCACACTGCAAACCGAAAACATTTATTCTCAATGAGATTTAAATGATGGATCAATAAAACTGTTGATCTGTTTACACCGTAAATACCTTGTTATGATGCGATGTCCTCGGTAGTTGTTAATATCTTGATTAGAGATCGGGACTTGCTGTTTTCTCATCTACTTCATCTCAGAGTGCGGTTTTAATCAGCACTTTAATCAGATCCTGTATTAGGACGGAGAGAATGAGGGATGAATACATGTGCCGAATTCAGTACTGGTTGTGTGATTGTGATTTCCACTTCACAGCCCTTCTGGGAAACTTGTACAGATTGAATATGCCTTGGCGGCTGTTGCGGCTGGTGCACCTTCTGTAGGAATCAAAGGTAAGTCATGTTTTTAAGGTTTACTTCAGTGTCCATCGGTATTTTTACGGTTGAGTGATCTTGCCAAAGTGTATTCCTGAGAAATAACCAAATTAATTTACTAATTTTACTGTAATTTAGCTTCGTTTTTTGGTATACGTTTTTAATGAAATTGTACAAATCTGTATTTCTACATTTAAGTATGGTTTGCTTGAAATATTCTACTTCTCTGCACTTGAAATATCTTTTACTGATTGATTGACGGGGGAACAAACTCAGTGATAAGAAAGATGGAAGTGAACACTGCATACTTCAGTGATGCAGAGTCAGCTGTCAAATCGACAGTTGTCCTCTATTTCTTTCATTATTGTAAATAACATGGGTTTTTTTTTTCTAACTCTCATTAGACTCATTGGACTGTAGCGCTTCCTTTTTTTTTAAATGTAATTTTGCATTTCATGTTATTGTGTTTTCAATTTGTAAGTGTTCCTTCCATTACAAACAACTCTGAGATTTATATCACCTTGTGCTTTTTGAACTACATTAGAATCCCTCACTCTTGAAAGATAGAAAAGTAAATCTATAATTTTACGCAATTATAAACAAGTGGATTTCTAGACCCGTAACTTTACACGTACTTAAGTAAAACATGTATTGAAGTAACAGAACTTTTACTATAGTGGAATATTTTATTAATCTTGTCTGCCAGACCAGGATAAAATACTTCCAGATCCAGATGCTAAACTACATTTTCCCCCTGCTGTTTAGCATCCAATGGTGTGGTGCTCGCGACAGAGAAGAAGCAGAAATCCATACTTTATGACGAGCAGAGCGTTCACAAAGTTGAACCGATAACTAAAAACATTGGTATGGTTTACAGTGGGATGGGTCCTGACTACAGGTACACTAATTATTAATCATGCAATGAGAATTTTAAAAAGAAATTATATACATATCAGAATGAGTAATATCCAAAATCATTATCTATGTATACATGTAGTTTTGTGTTTCGTATCTTGACAGAGTCCTGGTCCGGAGAGCCAGAAAACTGGCCCAGCAGTACTTCCTGGTTTACCAGGAGCCGATTCCTACAGGTCAGCTAGTGCAGAGAGTGGCCTCGGTCATGCAGGAATACACACAGTCAGGGTACGTTCACTGACCTTATTATGTGTTATGCATAAAAAAAGATGTTGTGTATTTAATTTCTTTGATTCATTCTGAAACACTGGCTTTTCCTTACCGATACTTATTAGAATTGACAATATCTACCTACATTCATTTAGCCTTTATTTTGTCATTTTTTTCGTAGTGGCGTACGGCCATTCGGCGTTTCGCTGCTCATCGCCGGGTGGGATGAGGATAGACCATATCTGTTTCAGTCAGATCCATCGGTAAAACTGCGCACACACATTCTCCTAGTAATTCTCTGGTTAATTGTATTTTGTACATTACATGTTGTGTGAAATAATGTGTCACAGGGTGCATACTTTGCCTGGAAAGCCACAGCAATGGGGAAAAATTATGTCAACGGGAAGACGTTCCTTGAAAAAAGGTAACCGAGTTAAGCACATTTTACTTTTCTTTACAAGCAAGGAAATGTAATCTGCTGGGAGTAAAGCTACAGAATTTTATCTAATCTTAAGATATCTTGAAAATGAAGAGATGGAGAGAGAGGTAGATAGATGGAGGCCTTCAGAAAGCTGTGTGCAAGTTCAGGACTAAACCTTTTTATCTTCTTTCAGTTCTCTCAGGGTCAGAGCTAAATTCCTATCTGGGTAGTTAAACTTGTATTAGTGGCAGTAGTTTTATTCATTACTCGCTTTTCTTTTTCTTTAAGAAGAAAAAATGTAAAGAAGAAAAATTGTGGTTAAAAAAGGTGACATGAATAATTGTGGTTTCCTTTGTTTCAGATATAACGAGGACCTGGAACTTGAAGACGCCATACACACAGCGATCCTGACCCTAAAGGTGACTGATCTGATCTGAGATCAGCAGATGAAATATTCAGGAGCAGTTTGTGATCGAGACACCGAACACACAAAGCACAGTATCAGATCCTTTTAAATAGCTGCAGCAGTAGTAATGTCTGATTAGTAAGAATATTAAAAATGTGCTTCTTTACGATTGACTTATTTTTTTTGTCTCCTGTATGTTTCCATAGGAAAGTTTTGAGGGACAAATGACAGAGGAAAACATTGAAGTGGGCATCTGTAATGAAGCTGGATTCCGAAGACTTTCGCCTGCTGAAGTGAAGGATTATCTTGCAGCAATCGCATAAAAATCCTGCAGCTGTTCAGACATGTGCTTGTTCTTTTGTTTAAAACCCACTTAAAACCATAGCTCTGAATAACAGCCTTTTAATTATTTGTATATCTACTTTTTTGCTTTGTACAAGACCACAGGCAATAAACAGATACGTTACCACTTCCTCAGTGCTGCTGCTTTGTTTATGGTAAACACGATTGGACAACAGTAATGAAGATAAATGACTATAACAGGGTAACGGTAACAAACATCTGCATACAGCTTCAACAAAGGGACATCCTAAAGTAGTAGACTGTTTATAATTAGAGGTGTCATAGAGACCATTTAAAAACAGCAGTTTACTCAAAGAATAGTGCGGTTTTAATGACGGGAGAAAATTGAAGTTAATTTCGATTGCATTTGTCGCAGCTATCTTACAGAATGCAACTTCACATATAATTAAATTGAAGTATATTGATACCTGATAAATGCTGAAAATGTAAATGATGATTTTATTCCTGATGAACATTCCCGGAGTGACTCGAGGAAAAACTCAATGAGGACGAAAACGAGAAGAAACGGACTCAAAAGATCCTGTATTCCACAACTTATAAATTAGTTCAACATATATATTCTACACCAACTCCTCCATATGTAGGGAAGTTCAAAGAGGCCATGCATTATTTTCCTTGTTTTATCCTTATCGCGGCTTTATTTGTAAAATCCGTTTGCCCTCTGCCACAAACAGTTATGGTTTTTATTCATGGTAATGCGTCTAGAGCATTTCTCGTGGCGAGTCATTAATTTTTCGGTGTATTTGGCCTAAGAGCATATCCTCAAGGCAGCAGCATCATGGATTATTATCAAAGCCACTGGAAGAAGCATCATAAAGCATGACCCTATTAGAACTACCGTACAAGCCGGAGTCTTTAAACGTCTACCATCTGAAAATCTAGGATTGTTTTTTTTAATTGGATGAGATTTACATACAGTAAACAACTTATTTACACGGTGCTCCGTGCCGAGACACTATACATGGAATACAACACATTTACACGTTATACATTATAAAGTATTCTGAAACGTTTGTTTTATGCTGAAACAAAGTCTTGATTGTGATGAGGTTGATTAATCATTTAGCTCCAAAGTGTTGCACAAACTCAGAAAGCTTATACACCGTTCCCACGCCCACCTTCTCGTCCATGCTAATAAAATCATCCAGGTTCATCTTGGATTCTACCACACATAAAGAGAATCTGTTTTGTGAGATGTTAAAGAAAAGGGAATGCAAAGAAGGTGAGTGGAAAAGGTATTTACCTGTCGTTTCTATGCACGCATATGGCGGTGGAGGCATTCGCCATGTCCCGTTAGAATGCTTCATGTGAGATCTGTCCGAAGCGAACTCCTTTAAGAAAGTGTCAGCTGGTATCACTCGCATTTTCCTTTAAAAAAAAAAAAACATTCTTTTAACAAAATGTCTCAAATACTTTTTTTTCTAAAAAAGTCTCCAGCTATAACTTGCCTTCGAAAGTCTGGTTTTAGCAGCGCATCTGATCGAAACGCCTCCCTCGAATACACGTCTAAAGGACAAGGGAAGGGCAGGGTGGTGTCCAGATCGTACACAAAGCTCTGCGCGTGCGGCCTCGTGTGCAGTAACACAACATGGTAATCCTAAAACACATCCCTCGTTAGAACACCTTCAAAATTCTCTCTCCCTCTCTCTGCATATATGAGTGTGTACAGATATATATATATATATAATATATATATATATATATATATATATATATATATATATATATATAGAAAGAGAGAGAGAGAGAGAGAGAGATTGATAGATATATTCTAGTCTGTGACGAGATGTGTGTACCCATATCACAGGTTTACTCCCTCTGCACGATTTCTGTTTCCATATAGGAATCTGCATTACATGATAAAAAAAAAAAAAAAAAAAAAAACAACAACACGGTTTACACAAGAAGCACAATGGACCAGTCTCTAATTCCTCATCAAACTCTCACTTACCGTTTTTTTTTCATTCGATATGAAGACTGCATGCACATGGTCCAGCGGATACATCTCCTGATTCTGGATATATTCACACAGTTTCCACACATTCTCTTCACTGCAGAGGGAAAACAATGTTTCTTAACAATAAAACAATACTATGCTACATTACATATAAGTATAGAGCTAGATGAAACGCCATTTAGATTAGCACACACACATTGTGTTCCACTGGCAAACACTGTGATCATGTAGTGTCATGCCATAAATCTTAATAATTGTTGTTTTATTATAATTATAATAAAACTAGGGCTGCTTGATTTTGATCGTGTAACCCGATGCTCACGAGTCACGACAGAATAGATCTCATGCGACTGTCTCCAAGTTAACAAACAGTTTACACAATAACAATTTAATTCAGCTATACCATTTTAACATAATGATGGAATTGTTTTTGTTTACAGTGCCTTTTCTGTCACACCAGAGTGTTTTTTTTTGTCATGTGCTCGTCTAATGTTTAATATACAGAGGTGGGAAGAGTAATAAAAATGTTAATAGTACTCTATTAAAAGTACTAAACATGTTTAATGTTTAAACAAAAACATTTTGAATGAAGCTTTAACACAGAAGGGAAATGTCTTCATGTTCACCTACACAACTTTTATCAAAAAAGATTTTCACAAGTGTGTAAGTTGGCATTCCATACAGGGTGTATCCTGCCTTAATGCCCATAGACGCCTTAGACATAGACACAGGCTCCCCGTGAACCAAGGGAAGATCGGATAAAGCAGTAGAAGATGAATGAATGAATGAATGAATGAATGAAATTATGGATTGTTTTTATTGTTTATTGTCAAGCTTTTACACAGGATTGTAAAGAAGAGACCAACAAACATTGGACTTTATAACAAATTAATTAATTAACATTAATTAGCATTAAATGAGTTTCCACTACAAATAACCAGCTTCAAACAAACTATCTTCCAAATCTTTAATAGAATTATAATATTAATGTATAAATGTAAATTGGTGTGAAAACTTCTGACCTACCAATAACAGCTCGTGTACACACAGTCCGCTCTGGATGGAGTGATAGATGTGTATTCTGCAGAAACATCTTGCTCGTTCATATCTATATATAAATATATATATATAAATCAATAAAATTAAGTTAAATCCCTGTTTATTTTTCCATAAACACGTTTCCATGTATAACCGTGCAGGTTTGTGTTGTCTTCTTTGAGTTTAGTAGAGTGTTACATGTTTTAAGATCCGCGAAGAAACGAAGAATTCGTGTTTAGTTCCGGTTATAAAAGGTGCCACATTTCAGGTTTAATCCTCATTCGAGAATGTGATACTTTTTACACGCTTTTCTTTCTTTCTTTCTTTCTTTTCAATCATTCATCTTCTACTGCTTTATCCGATCTTCCCTCGGGTCACGGGGAGTCTGTGCCTATCTCAGGTGTCTATGGGCATTAAGGCAGGATACACTGTGGATGGAATGCCAACCCATCGCAGGACACACACACACACACACACACACACACACACACACACACACACACACACACACACACACACACACACACACACACACACACCCACACTAGGGACAATTTTTCCAAGGTGGTAGTCAACCTACCGTGTATGTTTTTGGACCGGGAGGAAACCGGAGAACCCGGAGAAAAACCACCCGATGCACAGGGAGAACATGCAAACTCCACACACACATGGCTGAGACGGGAATCGAACCCCAACCCTGGCGGTGTGAGGCGAACGCGCTAACCACTACGCCACCGAGCCCCCTCTCTTCTCTTTCAATGTTTTTTATTTTGATTTTTATTCCATTTAACATTGAAGTTTAATACTAAACGAACACGTATATAATAGTGTAGTAAATGTAAGTGTGTTGAACTACAACGTCCTACAGAAATGTCATACATTTAGTATTAGTAATATATCACAGCCTAATGCCGCTTCAAAATGCTTCAAATTAAATGAATATTCATAACTGTGCAGGGAAATAAAAGGGGATCTTGCTTCCAAAATCTGTTTAAATGAAATTAAGTTTCGTATTGAATAAAATGCAGGAGGAATCATAGGAATAATTTGCACTTTAAAGACAGTTGGCGTGAATTATACCGCATTATTACATTGCTCGATTGTGTGATTCATAAAAACAGTGCATTACGCGTGATCATGGCTCAGCTTCTTATTTTACGAATTATACTGCATCAGTATGAAGGAATATTTGTCAAATTTTGTCAAAGACATAGCCATTGGTTCTAACATACAATTGGAACTGTTTATCTGAGGTAAACATGTACCAATGAAATGAAAGAATTTGATGTATAAACATTTGATTTATATATCTGCTTTCGAGACACTGAGGTGATGAAACACACAGAAGTAGTTAATATGGCATTTCTGGTATTAGAATCATTTCCTATGGTTCAATGTTGTTTCTTCTCAAAACATATGTAGTTTAATATTTAATAAGTTTAATAAGATTTTTATTTGTTTGTTCAATATACAGTATGCACTCTACAAGAAGTTTGTGTGGTATAAACCTTTTTGTATATGTGCGTCTGTATGTGAGGTCAGAATGTAGAGACTCTCTCAAGTGTCCTGATGCAGTAGCTGGGTTTCCTGGAACTTCTTTTTTTCATTTTCTTTCCAGAAGTGCTTCTCTGATGTCTGTTTGGATGATTATTGCACCAAGGAAACTGCTCCATTAATAAATATATATATATATATATATATATATATATATATATATATATATATATATATATATATTTATATTTATTTATTTATTTTTTTTTTTAATTCAAACCAAGACGTATGAATGAATATCTACAGATTTACATCATTTACATGTAATTACATCCTTAATAATGCCAAATGAGAGCATTGCTAACTTTTACTTCAGAACAATTGCATTTCAATGTATATACAGTATAAATAAGACAACTGAGCTTTTGTCTTCACAGTAAAGATCTTTCTGAAGGTGAATTTTTCCATCTGAAATTTTATACCAGTGCCTTGTACTGAAACATTTTGGGGTATGTTCTAGTGTGCTCTAAGTTCTGTGTGTGTATGTACTATATGTATTCAATAATGGTGATGGCAAATATAGAGCAAATTATATGGAATAGGAAAACAGTTTTTAAGAATGATAGAATTCTTAGACCCTGAACTACATTATGGACATAAGGTGGTGAACACATGCCAATTTCCATAATTAGTATACATGTTTTGTAATAATTATGTCTAATTTTAAAACGGAAAGTCTAACACTATAACACACAAAAACCCACTGAACGACATTTAAAAGTACAACTATTAGACATGTAAATATATTAAAATATAATTAAAATATACTAAAAGTGTTCTTACTTTACAGCGTTTCTTTACACAAGCCCAAAACGTTTGTCCAGTACTGTGTATACTGTACATTAATAAAATGTCCTATTAAATTAACTAAAACAACTATTCATTTAATCTAATAAATTAACAAATATATAAATGGATTAATCTGAAGCTTCATCTAATATTTCAACAATAAAAAGTTATTTATTTAATCTTTGGCCATTTAAAGACCACTTTAAGAGTGCTGAAAATTAAACACAAACACAATCAAATACAGTTGATGTTTGTATAGTTTATTTACATTAGAATACAATCCCATCCTATAAATACAATCTTCTTAAAGATGCCCAAAACATAGCATGCTTTATTTAACGAAATCCCTACATCACTTCAAAATATTTCCTCACAAGAGAATTGTTAAATTCAGCTATTTGTAATACTGAATTCTTTGATCAATGTTAGCAAAATAAAACCATGCAAAGCAAAACTATAATGAAGGAAAATCCAGCTGATAATAACAATTCGGTATGATTACAGTGATCTGTTCTGTATGGAGTAACGATAACATTCATAATGAATAATGAAACTGTCACAGGACAGAATGAGCAATACAGCAAAAATATACATAAAAAATACAGTGTTCTGTGAATGCTAGAATTGGAGTATGGTGATGATATATATATATATATATATATATATATATATATATATATATATATATATATATATATATATATATATTCAGATTTTAATGTGGCTCCAGTTGTGCCATATATTATAATACAGAATTTGCAGGGTTGTAGGGGTCAGGCTTCATTAAAAAAATAATAATAATTTTGAACACTTTACAAATTTAGTGTTAAAACAGATTACACCCATAAAAAGTTAACACAATGCGAGAATGCTAATAATAATAATAATAATAATAATAATACTTATTGTTATTATTATTATTATTACTATTTCTACTACAACAAATAAAGGTAGCAGAACATGTATGTTGGTCAGTCAAGTGGCATCTTTTTGTGGTTCTTTTGATTGGAGCAATCTAATCCAAAGTGTTGCTTTGGTGGGCAGTGGAAGACACTGCAAGAACAAGAAAATGGGCAAAATGTATATGAGTGGAAATGAATACACACATGTAAAACATATAATCCCTGCTCTTCACACAAGAAAGTATACAAATATAAAATTAAACAGACACATGTTTTTGAAGGTGTGTAGAATATACGGCCGAATTGACAGCATTAAATAATTCACTTTTAATGTTTTTGACATTCAATGTGAAATAGTCAGTATTATAAATTTGGTAATAAAGTTATATTGAAAATATGTATAGACATATGACCAGGGCAAACATTAATCGTTCATATTAGCTGGATAAATTATTAATATAAAATATGATTAAAATGATCAAAATGCAATACACTGTTAACCAACAGCTGATTAACACTGATATTGTATTGATCTGGAATAAATCTTTATACACACTGTATGGACAAATGTAATGGGATACCTGTCGTTCCCAGCCATATATGGATCTTTCCAGAACTGTTCCCAGAAAAGTTACAAAATTGTATCATATGTTTGGATGAAGGGGCATGGTGGCTTAGTGGTTAGCACGTACGCCTCACACCACCAGGGTCCGTGTTCGATTCCCGTCTTGGCCCTGTGTGTGTGGAGTTTGCATGTTCTTCCCGTGCCTCAGGGGTTTTTTCTCCGGGTTCTCCGGTTTCCTCCCGGTCCAAAAACATGCACGATAGGTTGATTGGCACCTTGGAAAATTGTCCCTAGTGTATGAATGTGTGTGTGTGTCTGTCCTGCGATGGGTTTGCATTCCATCCAGGGTGTACCCTGCCTTAATACCCATAGACGCCTGAGATAGGCACAGGCTCCCCGTGACCCGAGGGAAGATCGGATATAGCGGTAGAAGATGAATGAATTAATGAATGTTTGGATGAAATAGCATTATATTTTTATATATATCTTTATATTCATCAAGAGACCAAAACCTATTCCAGGATGACCATACCCCTGTGCACAAAGCAAGTGCCATTCAGATATGCTTTACATGAACTGGAGTGGAAGATCTTAAGTCAAATGATGTAACTGTTATAAAAGATTAAATGTGGAATGGGATCTACAAGAAGCACGTATAAAAAGGTCAGATGTCCACAAACATTTGTCCATATAGTGTGTTATCGTCTATATCTGTATGTCCTGTAGAATGTTTTTGTTAGTTCCAATCATAGGTGAGTGGACTATAATGTAATCTTTATGTAATATTTTCAATACATTAAAGAAAATAATATTCTTACTTATACTTGAGCTTAAATGTATCATCAAATTTGGTTCGAAAATATACCCAGTTTGTAACCTCTGACTCTGTACCAACTTTTTTTTTTTTTTTTTTTTTTTTGGATAAATGATTATTTAGACAAACATATGTGAAACATTGGAAAGTTATTAAATGAAGATTATACTTACATTGTGATATATGCAGACATCTGGTGAGATCATGGCATTAGTGATTTTCTCTTTTGTCTCGTTCATCTTTCAGTGCTGTTTTCTGCATTCTGTAATTTCTGGAGGCTGATATCATTAGAACTTGACACTGGAGAGCAATTAAGCTTTCAAAGACGTCAGAAATCCAAAGTCATCATTGTTTCATCATTTCAAGTATAATCTTGCGTATCAGGAACCCCTTTGAAATATGACTTCTGTTTTGTTTAATTGTTTCTGGCTTATCTCCTTGGGCTCTCTTATTGAAATCCCTACTATTCTGCTCTGTAAATGGTTACCAGTTATTCCGTTTATCAGGTTATTCCAGGTTAACAAAAAGCATGTAATATAATGTTCTCTGAAACATATTTTTACATAAAAAAAGAAGATCAATGTAGAGTCAACAATATGCTGTCCATCGGACTCGGTACAAAAACAAATATACAATAGCATAGACACTAACACTGATGTATGTAATATATATATATATATATATATATAAAAAAACAAGAATCCCCTGGATTTTTAAGGTCTTTCAAGAAGGCAAAATAAAATTCAACATATGAAATAATTATCAAAAATATCGCATATTACACATAAACCAAATATGTAACCAGAAAGAAAATGCCAGCTGGATATAGCAATAGTTCCCTAATCCCATAGCAACCACATGCAGAGCAGAAGAAATGTTTTTAAATGAGTTAGGCAATTAAAGGACGTTGTGTTTGCTTAAGAAGTACCGTTTGATTGTGCTCTGAGTAACAGTTTCTGCTTAGGGTTAATGCTGTAAGAGCCTGGTTTAATTTGTCAACGTTCAGCTCACTGTGAACCCCTGAACTGTATCGGCGTCCATAGCTTGGGGAGCCGTATGAGGATGTGGGGAAATTCATGGAAAAACCAGATCCTGTAGCATCAAAGCTCCCTCGTCTAGAACCAGATCTTGAACCAGTTCTAGACCCGGACCTTGATCCCGAGGCCGATCCAGAGCCACTGATGTTGTAAGGGCTATACAGACCCTTAGTTGACTGAGATGATGCCTCTAGTAAACGCAACCCTGAGCCCTCTTCAATCATGCTTCTTTCAATGGCATCCTTGTAAGATATCTTCAGCTTTGTTTTGGGACAAGTGAGGTATTTGGAGTATCCACTGACATCACGCAGTTTCTGAGCGGTGCGTGCATCAAGGGTACCCTTCTTTACAGCCTCATCCAGTGATACTCTGCCTGGAACATCAGGTTCAATTAATCCTCCTGTCAGGTACTGGACCTCAAGGAAACGCTGCCCGGCTTCATAATACAGCCAACCCTTCTTTAAGGCCTGAGCGGCTGACATTTTTGTTTTGGTTCTTGGATCTTCAAATCCTTGGAAAGCCTTTTGAGCCAAGTTGATGCGATCTACCATTATCTTGTCTACAAGGCCTTTGTTCATTGCATCTGCAACAGTGAACTTCTCCCCAGTATTTGGGTCAATGATGCCACCTGTGCAGGCTTGTGCCTCAAGCAACCGTTGACCAGTGATGTTATCGACAAGATTTCGGTGCATGGCCTCCGTGACCGATACCTTTTCCAGAGTGTCTGTGTCTAAGATCCCAGCAACTGGGCCTGTTTCCTCTGTTGGGTCAGTCCACGTTGTTGCCGGGGCCTTTATAGATGGAACTGGGCTCATGGTAAACGATGAGGAGGACCCAAAAGAAGATGAACGTGATCTGAAGCCACTCATATTCCCAGACAACATGTCGGCAAATTCTGTAATGGACAGGGTGCCTGCGCGATACTGGTCCAAAGCAGACTGATCTATGAGTCCCTTGGTAATAGCGTCATCAATGTCATACTGACGTCCAGACCTTCGGTCAATTATCATCGACTTCACACCATCAGCTGAGGACGTGGTGATTTCTTCCCACTCGCATTCTTGTTCTGCAAGCTCCATATATGTTTGATGATCGATGAGCCCTTTGCGGTAGGCCTCGTAAACGGACATTTCTTTCCCGGTTTCTGGGTCGACAATCACCACTCTGCGCTTGCGTACTGAAGACTTCGAAGATGTCTTTCTTTCTCGCTTCTTCTCCTTCAGCGTTAAGAGTGCAAGTCCAGTTTCGGGATCGGTCATGCATCGCTCCATCAGCTGAAGGTAAGTCAGATTCTCCTCTGTGTTTGGATCAAAGAATCCTTTAGTATCATCAGAGGGGTCCGTTAGAATACTGTTCATCTCCTCATCAAATAGGCCACGCTTATATGCCATTTCCACTGGAAGACGATGACTTTCCTCAGGATCAATGATTCCACCTGTGGCAATCTGGGCCTCCAAAAGACGAATACCATGATCTTTAAGGATCAGGCCTTTTTTCATTGCCTGGAATAGGGAAATGACCTTACCAGAGTATGGGTCATTGTATCCAGTCACAGCTCTTTCAGCAGAGAGGAGCTTGTCTTTAAACTCAGGCCCGACCACGCCCATTTTCACCGATTCGTTGACGGTCAGTTTTAGATTTTTGATTGGATCGATCACATATCCGGTTGCTGCTTGAGCCTCTAGCAGTTCAAATGCAGTACCGGGCCTGATCATGTTCTTTTTCATGGCTTGGTAGATTGACAGTCGCTCTTTAGTAGCCTCTACGTACACACCTGCAATGCAACTTGTACCCTCAAGGAATTTCTTCAAGTCTTTGCTGATATCGTCCACAGAAATACGACCTTCCGTGAGCTCTTTGTACGTTTTCTGGTCGATAATTTCAGAGCACAGTAATTCGTCCAAGGTGATTTGCTTTCTGAGACCTCTTACTAGCAGTTTCTTGTCGGCAAGAGACAGTAAATGCATGCCACTTTCCTTGTCAACTTTGCATTGCTTGAGGAGGTTTGCATAAGATGTTTGTTCATCTGTACTTGGGTCAGTGAAACCTTTGACATTTCCACTGGACAGTCTCTCACTCGTTTCTTTGTTGATATATCCTCGTTGCATTGCTACATCATTTGGTAGGTGGAAACTGTACTCGTGATCCATTGCGCCGCCGGTTGCGAGCTGCGCTTCTAGGATCTTTAACGCATACTCCTCGGCAACCAGACCTTTTTTCATAGCCTGGTATAGAGAGATGATTTTCCCACTGTATGGGTCTTTGTACCCTGTGACTGCCCTCTCTGCAGACAAAAGTTTGTCGTGGAGCTCTGGGCCTACGAGACCCTTGCGGACAGCCTCGTCAACAGTTAGCAATTCGGATTTCGCCGGATCAGTCATAAATCCAGTAGCTGCTTGGGCCTCCAACAAATCAATGGCAATTTCAGGCTTGATGATGCCTCTTTTCATGGCCTGGTATATGCCAATTTTAGTAGAGTTGTTGGAGAGGACCCCGGCAATGCTGCCTGTGCCAAAGAGGTACTTCTTAACAGTCGCCATTTCCATAACTTCTCGGATGGTTTTCTTGCCTTGTTTCAGCAGATTGTAAGTTTCGAGGTCGATTATACGAGCGCTGTATAGCTCCTCGATCGTAACCCTGCGGCGAATTATGTCACACAGCATAGTCTGTTCAGTTTTAATGACTTCTCTTTGCTCAATGATTTCAATGATAATGATGATCATTCTCTCCTTTGTGATTGTTCCTGACCTGTACTGATTGATAAGTCTTTGTTTATCCTCTACAGGAAGCATGTCTGATGCCATGACATCCCACAAGCTCATTTGCTTTCCTGCAAAACTTTGATGCGGAATATTTATTTGGGTGTTAGCCAAGTCTGTTTGGGCCTGTTCTTCAGTATACACATAAGACTTCTCGGCTTCCTTCGGAACTTCAGCCTTAGAAAGTGGTAAGAGGAAAAATCCGAAGTCGGGGTCTTTTATGCACCGTTTAATTAGTTGTTTGTAAGTGAGACTCTCATTTTTGTTAGGATCAGTAAACCCTTTGATATCGTCTGATGGGTCTTTAAAGGACTTGGCCATTTGTTTGCTTAGGTAACCTCGCTGAATGGCCACGTCGTTGGGGATACGGTGACTATTCACTGCGTCAATTATCCCTCCAGTGGCCTCCTGAACTTCAAGAAGAGGGATGGCATGTTCTCTAAGAACAAGCTCTTTTTGCATGGCCTGGAAAAGAGAGATCTTCTGACCAGTATATGGATCTTTATAACCGGTTACAGCTTTCTCTGCAGACAGGAGTTTTTCATGGAGCTCAGGCCCAACAATGCCAGCTTTTACAGCATCGTCTACAGTGAACCGCACATTCCTGAACGGGTCAACAATAAACCCGCTAGCTGCTTGTGCTTCCAAAAGAGAAAGGCCTGTATTTTGTGTTAATAGTTTCTGCTTCATTGCCTGATATATGCTCAGCTTCTCTTTTGTCGATTCATTGAAAACTCCAGAAATGCTCTCCGACCCTTGCAGGTACTTCTTGACTGATTCAATTTCACTGATCTCTTTTGGCTTCTTTTGGCCTTGTTGGAGCTGGTCATAGGTTGCTTTGTCAATGATTTTGGATTCAAACAAGGACTTGGCACTGACAGGTTCTCGGAGACCAGCGAAGGTATCCTGCTGCTTTTTCACCTCATTTTCATCAACTAAAGTTATCACAATAGTAATAATCTTTTCGATGGTCACTGTTCCTGATTTATACTGACGTATTAACTCAATCCGTTGTTCTTCTGTTAGATATTCAGAGTTAATAATCTCCCAAATGGTAACTTTCCTTCCTTTATAGGGTCCGCTCTTTAACTCCATGGTTGCTGCGTTTAAGGCTTCTACAGACTGAACACTGAAAGCCAGTTCTGATTTTGTGGCAGCTTTTTCTGAAAGAGGAAGCAATGGGAGCGCCGTCTCTTTGTCACTAATGCAATTTTTCTGCAGCTGTGCGTACGAAATGTTTTCCTTTGTGTTTGGGTCAGTAAACACTTTATTAGACTGGCTACTTAAGCACTTGCTCATTTCCTCACTAAAATAGCCACGCTTATAAGCAATATCTTGAGGAATCCGGTAACTTTTCACGGGATCAATGATTCCACCCGTTCCAATTTGGGCCTCAAGCAGCCTCGTACCCTGATCTTTATTGATGAGATCTTTTTGCATTGCTTCAAATAGAGATACAGTCTTTCCGGTATATGGATCCTTGTAGCCACTCACTGCCCTTTCTGCTGATCGCAATTTCTCATGTAACTCTGGGCCAACAATGCCACATTTCACAGCTTCATCAACTGTGAGCTTTTGATTTTTCACTGGGTCAATTATAAAACCTGTTCCAGCTTGGGCTTCGAGCAGATGGAGGGCAGGTTCTTCTTCGATCATGTCTTTTTTCATAGCTTCATAGATGGGCAGTTTCTCCTTCGTAGACTCAATAAACACTCCAGCAATGCTACTCGTTCCCATTAATGCTTTCTTGACGGAATCCATCTGAGACACCTCTTCAATAGTAGTTTTGCCATTGTGCAACTCGTTATATAAATCTTTGTTGATGATCTTTGAATCGAGGAGCTCAGCGGCAGGGACAGCTGACCGTAAACCATTAAACGCCAATTCCTTCTTTTTCTCTTTGTCCTCTACAACAGTGATTACGATCTTTATGATTTTCTCTACTGTAATTTTTCCTGACTTGTACTGACGGATGAGATCTCTCCTTTGATCTTCGCTGAAGTACTCTGAATTGATCACTTCCCAGATGGTCACTGTCTTCCCCTTAAATCTTCCAAATGGCAGAGATATATTTGTTTTACTGAATGCGTCTTTAGCCTCTTCATCTGTGCATGCCTTTTCACTTGGCTGGGCTGTTTGTGTGACAGGTAGAAAAAGAAGTCCTGTTTCGGGATCGGCTTGACATCTTTCTAACAGTTGATGGTAGCTGAGGCTTTCCTGAGTGTCGGGGTCCCTAAATCCTTTTCTATCCTGAGGAAGATTGGATAAGACTTTATTAAGTTCTTCATCCAGTTGACCTTGTTTACACGCTGTTTGAACTGACACACGATGACTGTTTATGGGGTCTATTATTCCACCAGTGCTGATCTGAACATCCAGAAGTTTAATGGCTTGCTCCTCTGTAACCAGACCCTTTTTCATGGCTTCAAACAATGAGATCTTTTGTCCAGTGAAAGGATCTTTGAAACCAGTTGCAGCCCTTTCAGCAGACAGCAATGCAGTATGCAGTTCTGGTCCGATGACGGACTCCTTTACTGCCTCGTCGACTGGAAGCTTAACGTTTTTATCAGGATCGGTAATAAATCCAGATGCAGCCTGAGCTTCAAGAAGCATCATTGCAGTACTTGGTGAAATTTTCTTCTCCTTCATGGCTTGGTAGATGCCCATTTTCTGCTTGGGTTCTACTATTACACCACCAATGCCCTCCTTGCCTTTTAGGCATGTCTTGACTTTGTCGAGCTTAATAAGGTCTTGCACAGTTGTTTTGCCTTTCTTAAGTTTGTCAAATTCCTTTTTGTTAAGTACGCCAACATCATTCAGTCTACGAGCGGGTACTTTCTCTCGAATTCCATCAAATACCAGCGGCGACTCTTCGCTCGCCTTTACTCCGTCAACTTCCGTCGAACCGTTAAAGACCTTCTTTGTTGATTCCTGCACTGTTGCGCTAACCGATTCGTCTGCAGGAACGCTGTCAGTTTGGATCTCAATTTCCTTTGTATCAGATGCTGTGGGTTTCTGGGCCTCCTGTAGCCGCTGAAGCTTCTCGCGCAGTTTCTTGTTTTCCTCGCCCATGAGTTTTTCTTGCTCTTGTTTTTTCTTCTCCAGCTTCTCCATCTCTTTTTGCTTATTCAGCATCTCTTCCTCTGCATCCTTCTGCTTCTTGACGGCAATTTCCAGGGTCACCTGGAGTTTCTTCCTCTCCTCTTCCATCTGCTTTCTTTGACTTTCCTGTTCGTCCTTAAGGGCTTTGGCTTTCTTCACTTCATCCTCAAGCTGTTTCTCAAGCTTGGTTTTCTCCGCCTCTACGGTTTTCTCCTTTTTCAGCAGGATTTCTTTCTCTGTAAGGAATGTATTTTGAAGGACCGTCTTTTCCTGTTGTATTTGCTCTTGCTGTGCACTGGCCATCTAGAATAAAAAATAAAAGAAAGCAAAAATATCATGCATTAACACGATACAAAAACATCTGTAATACAAAGAAAACAATTTACAGTAGTTGCTTATAAAAGTAGGTGTTTATAAATCAGTCATTAGAAACAGAAATGGAGAAAAATGTGAGAAATATAATATTAAATGTTACTTAAATAGATTAGTATAATTGTTCCGAAAATAAAAGTTAGAGTTTTGAATTTGAAAAAAATACCTCTTTCGCTTTATTTTGTAAATCAGTTGCCTCTTTTTTCAGTTTCTCTTTTTCTTTTTCAAGTTCAGCAATTGCTTTACGCAGCTCGTCGGCCTCTTTGGTGCTCGCCAACCGCTCCACTTCCAATTTCTCTACAACGTTGACTTTTTCTGAAGTTTGTCGTTCAGTCTCAGTCAGATGTGCTCTAATGTCTTCTGCCTGCTTCTTGAATTTCTTTGCTTCTTCCTCGGCTTTTAGCTGTGCTTTGCTCAGCTCCGTTACCGTCCGCTTGAGCGTCTCGGCCTCAGCCGATACCTCTTGCTGTTTCTTGCGCTCTGCCTCTAAGGATTTCTGAAAGCCCACGGTTTCTTGCTCTAAGCGCTGCTGCATCTCCTTTTTGGCCTCCAGCATTTTCTGGGCTTCTTCTTGAGCCTTGTCTTTTAGTTTCTGGAGATTCTCTGCCTCAGCCTTCAGCTTGGATGCTTCCTGGATAGCTAACATCTTCTCCTTGAGCATCTTGTCGGCTAATTCTCTCTGTTGAGCGAGGTCAGACTCTGCGATCTGTCTCAGCCTTGAGGCTTCTTGAGCATCCACACTGAGGCGCGCTGCCTCCTCAGCCAGCTTCTTCATATTCTCGGCCTCTTCCTCCAGCATTTTTTTGGTGCTCTCCTCGCCTTTTTTCAATAGTTGTTGATTTTCTGCCTCAATCTTCACCTTCAGTTTGACCAGCTCCTCCATTTGACTTTTGATTTTCGCCAGCTCATCTTCTACCTGTGCTTTCTGCTTGAGCGCATCGCCGACCTCATCCTTCAGTCTTTTCAGTTCATCGTCCAAGAGCAATTTCTGCTTGTCCGTCTCATCGAGTTGCAGTTTCACCTTCTCTAACTCTTTCTCAACCTGAGATTTCTGCTCCAAGGTCGTCTCAGCGAGTTGTTTATGCTTGGTCATTTCTGCCTCAGCTTGCCGTTTCTGTTTCAGTGCATCCTTTTCTGCCTTCGCCCGCTTGGACGCTTCCTTTTCCGCTTCTTTTCTCAGTTTCTCAGCATCTTCCTGAGCTTTGGCCTGTTTAGCTGCCTCTGCTTCAGCCGACTGCTTTTGACGCTCCGCCTCGTCTGCTTTTTGCCGAAACCGCTCTGCCTCTTTTTCCGCGTTTTCCTTGGCCTTTGCCGCGTCCTCGGCCAAGTTCTTGGCCTTCTCAAACTCCTCCTTGAGCTTGGTTTGAGCGAGGCTGTCCTCCTTCTGTTGCACGAGAACGTTCTGAGCTTTCTGCTCGGCGGCAGTACATCTCTGCGCAGCCTCTTTAGCTAGAACGATCTGCTTTTCCGCTTCCTTGTCGGCGTTCTCTTTCTGCTGTCTGACGTCTTCCGCTTTCTTTTGAAGTCTCTCGGCTTCTTGTTGAGCGGCGCGGCACTGCCTCGCCGCCTCCTCTTCGGCGGCCGAGATCTTTTTTACTTTCTCTTCTGCCTCTTTCCTCTTTTTCTCCTCCTCCGAGGCAAGATTCCTGAATTTCTCTGCCTCCTCTTCTGCCTTTACTTTACTCTTCTGCGTTTCTGCCGCCATGTTCTTCAGTTTCTTCAGCTCAAGTTCGAGGTCCTGCTTTCCTGTCGACGCCTTTTCGAAGTTGAGTTTCAAAATATAAATCTCCTCCTCAACCACTTTCTTCTGCTTTAAGATATCCTCGACTATTTCCTTCTGTCGGCCCAATTCGCTATCGGAGCTCTTCTTTAACTGGTTGATCTTTTCTTCAATATCTTGCTTATGTTGGGCTGCTTTGTCTTCCAAGACCTTCCTTTGATAAGCTTCGTCCTCTGCTTTTCGTTTCAGCCTCTCGTTCTCGGCCTCCTTCTCCTTTAGGGCGATCTCCGCGTCGGTTCTCACGCGAGTCGCCTCATCGATAGCGGCCAGCTTTTCTTTGAGGATCTTCTCGGCCTCTGCTCTTTGCTGGGCTGCTTCATCTTCTGCGATTTTCCTCTGTTTCTTCGCTTCTGCGGCAACTGATCTCAGTTTGGTAGCCTCTTCAGCCAGCTCCCTCATTTTGCTTGCCTCCGATTCCAGGAGCTGCTTGCTCTTCTCGGTGTTCGACATGGACTCGTTTTCCGCTCTGGCTTTCAGCTCTATGAGAAGCTCCATCTCCTTCCTGACTTTGGAAAGCTCGTCCTCTAGTTGCTGTTTCTGTTTTACGACGGTGGTGACTTCGTTTTTTAGCCGCTGCAGCTCGTCATCCAGGAGAGCCCTCTGCTGCTCGGCGTGATCGAAATCCAGTTTCAAGCGGATCAGTTCCTGTTCCGCAGAGAGCTTTTGTTGAGCGGTTTCTTCGGCTTCTTTCCTCTGCTTCTCCAGCTCCTTCTCTGCGAGCTCCTTCTGTTTAAGAGCAAGCTGCTCAGCTTTGGCTCTCCTCTTTGCCTCTTGTTTAGCGTCCTCTTTCTGTTTCTCCGCCTCCTCCTGTGCAGCGCTCTTCTTATGGGCCTCCTCCTCAGCCTGGAGCCTTAGACGGAGCGCTTCATTGGCCTTCTGTCTCCATGTTTCCAGTTCCTTCTCGGCTTCTTGTCTTGCTTTATCAGCTTCGGCTTGTTGTTTTTTTAAACGCTCTGCCTCCTCTTGCAGCTGGATGACCGTGCCCTGCTCTTGTTTCAGGGACTCCTCCAATTTCGTCGTCTTTTCAGTGAAGGAAAGTCGCTTGCTCTGCAGCTCTGTGGCCGCTGTCTTCTGCGCCACCTCCTCTGCCACTTTGATCTGCCTCTCCTTTTCCAGTTCGGCCTGCTTCATGCGCCTCCCCGCCTCTTCCGCTTGCTGCTTGAACTTTTCAAGGTCGTCCACGGCCTTCTGCTTCTGCTTTGCCGCTTCTTTCTCGGCTTCAGATCGCTGCTTCAGCTCTTCTTCTGCCTTCCGCTTTTTCTGCGTCTCTTCGTGCACTTGTTTCCTCAGCTTATCCGCTTCTTCCTGGGCAGCCTTGAGATGCCTGTCAGCCTCTGAAGCTTTATCCCTGAGCTGCTGGAGTTCAGATTCGGCCGTCGATTTCTGTTTCACAGTGGTCTCCAGCTGAAGTCGGATTATTCGGATCTCCTCCTCGATCTTGGTCCTGCTCAGCAGAACCTCTTCTACCTGCTGGCTTTTGGTCTTAATCTCCTGGTCGGAAAGATTTCGGAGTTCCTGCAGTTCCTGCTGGATGTTTTGCTTCTGCTTTTCAGCATCAACGGCAACAACTTGTCTTTTGCTGACCTCCTCTTTCATCTTCAGCTTTAAGTCTTCAGCCTCTTGCTCCGCTTTGGCAATGGCCTTCGCATGAGTTTCTGCTAAACGCTTCTGTTTTTCTAACTCGGCCTGCATCTCAGCCATCTTTTTCCTCTCTTCTTCTTTAAGCTTTTCTGTAGCTTTCTGTTATTCAGGGAAATAAGCATAACGGAAATAAAAGACATGGTTATGTAAGGTTAGGTACTCTGTTACAAAAGTAAATGAAAGAAACATAATTGCTAATTAATGAAAAACCTTAATAGGTGGTGTGTTAATTCGGTTACAAAGGGCAGAATAAAATCACTTTTATGGCACAATGAGACACAATCACGACACAGCACAATAAAACAACTGGAATACTGAATGAAATCATGCTATTGAGGTGTTATTCCACGGGTTTCCCTAGTTTACAGTTCCTGTGTTGAAGTGTGAATAATGTGTACTGTAATGAGAAATGGATTTACGAATATGTAAATTGTATATATGTACACATATACATATATATATATATATATATATATAAAAAAAAAAAAAGAAATACTATATATATATATATATATATATATATATATATATATATATATAAAGCATTCATATTTGTCAGTGCCCATGTTGATTAGAGAGAATTAAATAAACATTTAAAACAGAATTAATTTAAGTAACACTTAGAACAGATAGAAAAGTGCAGTGAAGTTGTGCTTTATCACAATTAAATATTTTAATTGACTTAGAGGCCTAATGTGTGTGTGGTGTGTGTGTGTGTGTCTATATATATATATATATATATATATATAATATATAATATATATATATATATATATATATATATATATATATATACATATATATACATATATACACACACACAAATAGATAGATAGAAAGACAGATAGAAAATGATATTTTCATGAGCAAGCCTAAGTAACATACATTGTTATGATGCAGAAAAAATGAAATAAAAGTAATCTGATGAATGTTATATTGGTACATGACTCCAGTTGGAATTTCGCTGTATTTTTTCTTATATAAATCTTATATATAGACAATACAACAAAAGAGTCATGTATCATTGAAAAAGTCTGTTATGTGCTTTTGCAGAATGAATTTAAACAGGATGACAATGCGGTGCAAAATTTACCTCCTTAGCGCCCAAACATGATAAACATTCATCATGATAAAGCACTGGCAAGCCATATAGAGAAGCAAACAAGCAGAAATGCAAAGTTAGGAAAAAGGAAAAAGGGAGTAAAGAACATAATTGTGCTTCTCATAACAAAAAAAAAATATTTAGGAAAAAAGGTGACATTCAACCTGAAGCATTTTAGAGTAGAAAATAGAGAAGGATACAAGCAAAGAGTTACTGCAATGTCATTTCAGAATGAAAAAAGGGGTGTCACACCATCCACTGTCTAATGGTGCCTGCTGGATCAAAAGGTACATGCTGTATTTTAACAGATGATATTCTGGGTGTGCTTCAGGCTGAGCGCTATCGACAAATAGTTTGTGATTTTCTGTCAGATATTTTGTAAGAAATTCATTTTTACACATGACAGACAACGAGTGAGATACAGGAAGTGTTGGGGGAAATGGAATGTGTTGCACCAATAGCATTTCAGCATTATTCATAACAGTTTTCACTTATACAGGAAGAGTGGCATTATAAAATTCATTTAAATTTTATTTGAAATTGTGTCTCACAGTTTACATAAGAAATATCCTTTTAGGATTAAAGTGACCAATAACGCCCATATCTTTTTTTTTTGCACAAGTATTCACCCCCTTTCTACATTTTGTAATGTTACAATTTGGATCTGAAATGTATTAATATGGGATTATATGTATATTACATAAATCTACACAAAAGTTTGTGGACACCTGGCTGCAACATTTGTATGTGCTTTTTAAACACCCCATTCCATATGTGTTCCCATTTGCTATTTTAGGATCCTCCACTTTTTCGGGAAGATGCTCTTGTTTTTCGAAAGAGTGCATTCAATGACAAAGGTGCTGAGGTAAAGTCAGGTACTGATGGTGGGGTGTGCTGTGAAGTCTGTCATTAATCTCAGAGGTATTCAGTATGGTTCATACTAGAGCTCTATAGCCGACCACAGATCTTATCTTCCACCTTAACCCATGTAAACCATATCTTAATGCAACTGGTTTTGTATAAAGTAGCAATGTCATTGTGGAACAGATTAAGGTATCTCAATTGTGAAGGGAAAATTTTATGCTACCACACCCAAAGTCATTCTAAACTGTTTTGTATTGGTAAAATTTTTTGGGAAAAAAACAAAACAAAACAAGTATAGCAGGAAAAGTTACATGTCCTAATACTTTTGGTCATATATAAAATCTAAGGGGGTGAATACTTACACAAGGCACTTTACATGCATTGTGAGACCATTCGATTCTTACCTCTTCATCCTCTAGCCGTCGCCGTGTGTCGATGATAAACTTAATATACTGGCTTGCTAGAGTCAACAGCTCGCTGTAGCGTGTTCTGAGAGAGACGTACTGGAAGACAATTCGCATATTTCAAATAATTTTCTTGACTTGTAATTTTATATATATATATATATATATATATATATATATATATATATATATATATATATATATATATATATGTATAAAATAAATAAAAATTTGGTTATAGAAAAAGAGTGTAGAATATACCTCTTGGATGATATCGTCTGATGCAGACTCCACCTTGATTTTTTTCAGAGGTGAAGCAATAGGCTCCACCAATGCCTTATATGTAACCAACTGAAGTTCATGATCCTGAAATACAAACAGTTTAAGACATTATTTAGAACCGTGATACTGTATCTTTGTTAAAGATAAGGCTGCAGGATTTTTTTTTTTTATCCTTACCTTAAGTGTATCAATGTAGGCCTTGGCATATTTTTGACATTCGTCCACTTTTTCTTTGTTGTTCTCAATCTCTTCAAGGAGTTTCTGTTTAGAGAAAGTGTTGAGAAAACCAAAGATGAGCAAATTAATAAAAAAATGCTTCATGTATTACATCATGTGGATAACACAGGAGGTTTAGAAACAAAGGCTCTGTATGAGCAGCAAGGTGAAAAAAAATCCTTAGCTAAGAGACAAGAAATATACAGTAATGTATTAAAATATATAAAGTGTATTGTTCTATACTGTGAAGCCAAAACTACTAAAGTCACTACCTCCTGCCTATTTCAGAAAATGAAACACTGTCTAACCTATCAGAATCTCACATTCAACAGAACTCTATTATTGGATCATATACGTCATTCATCACACAAACACACACACACACCCACACTCCGCCATTATACAGACCTTCTCCTGGGCCAGTTGTTCTTTAAGACCTTTGATGTCGCTGATAGGCAATGCCTGGATATTTTCTTGCCGTTGCTTGGCATCTGCAATCCACTGAATGAGCCAGTCATAGCTCTGTCTATAGTTTTGCATCTGCCTACCCAGCAAGTCCAGTTCCCTCTGGCGCAGCTTGAACTGGGCAAACACAGCCTGCCAGCGCTCGTCGAGGTTTCCTACTAACTGCACATAATGATCCAGCTCCGCATCCCGCTCACTGTGCACCCGGGACATTCGCTCGTTTACCGCCACAGCTTCTCGAAGTTCCGCCTCCAGTCGGTCAAACACTGGCTTATCGGACTCCGCATCTGAGCACAGTTTCTACAGGTGAAAGGAAAATGAACGCTGTTTATTATTATTGTCCAAACTATTTTCTCACTCGCCTTGTGCGTTTATGGAAATCGAACTTTTTGATAAGCTGTCACATGGTAATTTTGCACCTTTAGCTGGGTTTGATTGGACTCCAGCTCTTTCTCGTTGGCAGGTACTTTGTGGACATCGCGGAGCTGATTCTCGTACTTCCTGAGAACCTCTTCAGCTCCTTGTGTGCTGCGGATCACCAAGTCAATGGTCTTCAGCCTGAAATACATTAAAACGTTCAGAACTGGCCTCCATATAAAGCATGATGGAGGGATATATGTATGGACAGATAGACAGATGTACATATGCACAGATAGACAGATGTACATATGCGCAGATAGACAGATGTACATATGCACAGATAGACAGATGTACATATGCACAGATAGACAGATGTACAGACAGACAGACAGACAGACAGACAGATAGATAGATAGGTAGATAGATAGATAGATAGATAGATAGATAGATAGATAGATAGATAGATAGATAGATAGATAGATAGATAGATAGATAGATAGATAGATAGATAGATAGATAGATAGATAGATAGATAGATAGATAGATAGATAGATAATAATCGATAGATAATAAATGTTGGGTCTACTCAGGTTCATAAGTAGCTCATTGAGCAAAATTTCAGGCTGGTTTTAAACAGTCTAGTGTCCCAACTCACTGATTGTACAGTGTGATCTATGTTACAGATGACTACCGGAATTTCTGCTAAACTATGTGTGATGACAAGAGATTCATGTTTGTACATGTATTTGCTTGTAAATAAACTGCAAGACTAACTTGTCCAGGTAGACTGATGAGAGACTGTAAACATGATCCATCTTCTTCAGGGTGATGTCAAGCTCTGAGCGTAGGACAGGCGCTGAGGTGGACTGCTGCGACGACGCCAGTGCTGCCTCGCTCTGTTTAACCACTGCATCTAGATCTTTCTTTATGCCTTCCAACTCAGTCTGCATTTTCTGTTAAAAAAAAACCAACCAAACAAACAAAGAATAGAAGTATATAATGTGTTTGTGTTTCGTTTTCTTAAAAGTTTTCCCAACCGACATAAAGCAGGGATGTCCAAACGTTTTGCAAGGAGGGACAGATTTGGTGAGGTGAAAATATGTGGGGGGCTGACCATTCAGCCTAACATTATTAACACTAAATAAAAAATGAACTATTTAAGGATTTTTTCTTGCAAATGGCATAATTATTTCTTCACACAAAACACAAATAAATCTAAACAAGTTTTTTTTTATACCAAAATTACTTTGGCAAACTTTTTACTTCTTCCCGAGACAAGTTTTCTCCACCATTTTCATCACGCAGTCTGTAATAAATTCACCCTCAGTAAAAGATTTGCAGTGCTTGGTAATCAGAATTGACACCTCATAGCTTGCCTTTGAGGCATATTCATTTGGCTTTTGTTAAAAAAGTGCTGTTGTACTCTCTGCTGCCATCTTCTGGCGAAATATAAAATAGCTTTATAGCATATTAATAGCATATTTTTGATTTTATGACAGAGGCTGCAGGCTGGGGGAAACCTGAACACGGGCCATGCATACCTGGCATAAAGTACAGCATACCTTGTGCTCAGTGGTCCGCTGGGTGCACGCTTTTAGGGGCTCTTTGTCTACCGGCTGCCTGAGACGACCGACCATCCGTGACTCGCATCCCTCAAGTCTCAGCCTCAAGTCCTTTATTTGTGTGATGTAGCTCTTACACACAGACTCGCCCTGCTCTCCTGCATAAGCAACACAATCCCTGTTTTCACTGACAACGTTTTTGACCTGATCCAGATAAAAAAATTCAAACAGACGCATAGTAGATAGTACTACAGTAAATTAAGTGCAGTTCGAATGAATAGCATACAGGAACAACAGAAACAGACTGGCAATTCATTAAAAATACTAACAGTTAGTCTCGTCAGAATTTCTTTCAAATCAAAATGTATGCTTCATGCAAAACACAGGAGTGTATAACGTAGAAAAGTGTGTAGAAAGAAGCCATGCTCCACGGTAAAGAACTTAGAAATCACACAATGGAACGAATGAAAGAAAAGGAATATTTAGATGTGAATTGAAATACAATGACAGAACACAGGACTAGGGTTGACACTAAATGCAGTTAGTCACAAGTCAAATCTAAGCTACAATCTTTACCAGCAACTTTGTCTTTGGATGTGGTGAGAGGTTCTGAAACATGAAATGTAAAATTACAGTCTGATGGATGAATGAAGAGCTATAATCAGGGAATTCAGTTTGAAATGGCTGCATTTTAGGCATTTCGATTTGACACACATTTTGATTTAAATAACATCTAAAGTGAAAAAGAAAATCCCTGCTTATAGCAAAGTGACAAAAGAGAATGATGATTAAAAAAAAAGGTTGCCCTACTTTTAGAGCACCATGTAGGTCTTTTTTTTTATAGTGAACCCAATTTTGACACTGTTCCTACTAACAATTAATACTGGGTATTCATGATCTAATGTCTTAAACTGTACATTCCCAAACCCTAGGAAAATGATCATTTTCACTGTTTTCACTTTCATTTTCAGACTGTATAGTTAATGTCTTTTTTATAGACTGTTTTTATAGTTTTTCATATTTGTCATATTTACAGTTTTTACATATCAAATGCAAGATTTGACACATAAAGCAAATAAAGTTGCTGAATTCTGATTCTAATCTTTATATTATAGGGTTGGAGTGGAAGCTCTGACCTCAACCCTACTGTACACCTTTGGGATGCCTTGAAACACTGACCAACTGCAGGCCACCTTGCCAGAAAAGTGGAGGAGAATATAATGGCATATGGAAATGAAATGTTGAATGCAATGTTCATAAAGCATATACAAATCTTGTGGTCACAAACGTTTGCCCATATACATGAATACTTTGGTACTCGTTATTTGTCATGTTATGACAACTGAAATTTTTTTAGACACTACTTCATAATATGTGCTCTTGCATCTGTATATATGCTATCTTACATGCCACTGAGGTTAAAAACCATGGTTTGGAACAGCAAGAACCCATGGGATATTAAAAGCCCTGTTTTGGTATTGTTCACAGAGACTTAGCAAAACATTAGTGGAAATTAACTGTAATATTTTTCCATCAATTATAAAGTGTACCAAGGTTGAATCAGCCGAATACACCTATACTTTTATATATCTTTTTATACACCTACCATGTTTACACAAAATGCTCTTAACATTTATTCCAAAGTTAATTTGTTTGTTTTAAATGTATCATTGCAACAGTTTTATTAATATATTAATAATAACATCTTAAAAACTAATTGCAATAAATTTGATAGGAGGCTACAATACACCCCAGCAGTCTGAGCCTTTACTCACCTTGCTCCAAGGATCGAACCAGGTTATCAAAATGCTGTGTAGCGTTGTTATAAGCGCTCTCAGCCTGCATGCGCTCATCTGCACCAAACAGCTCAGAGTCCTGACTGTCCCGCATGAAGATCTGATAGTGTTCTTCCAGTTTCTTTAGAGTCAGGCGGTACTCCTCCACTTTCATAGTCTTAAACTGAAACAATACACATATAAAACAATAGTAATAATAGTAATTAATACTGCACAGATGAATCAATTAGAAAATATTACATATTTAGAAATGTAGCAACAATACTGTTTCCTAATATAATCTTTCCTGATTATGGAATTTGCACCATTGCACATACATCTTCTATGACACTAAAGATCTCCGTGATCAAATCACTGCCACAGATTCCTTAAAGGAAAAGACATGATACCAGACATTATTGGGTTTTCTATATGAAACTAAACCTGTGCCAAAAAGTGATGCTATATTGGGAGATCAGTTATTTTTCTCCTTATATCATTATACTTTTAGGATCACTGAAACATAGAAGGTTTAAACTGGCATGAGGAAAGAGTAAATATGATAGGGCATGGCTGTGTAAGAACCATATAGCATGAAGTATCAGAGAGTTTTCATTGCCATTGTTGCCATTGGCTTGCTCAGAATGGAGAAAGTTATGAATTGAAAATTCATTATTTACTTGTGTGAAGCTGCTTCGGGACAATGTCCATTGTTAGAAGTGCTACACAAATCAGATTGAATTGAATTGAGTTGTTACAATGGGAGGAAACTATTTCTCTTCATTATGTCAACAATTTTCTTATACAGTTATCCATGTATGTGCACCAAACATGCCCCTGAGTAAGTTAATGTGTAAATGTATTGTTACTGTAGGAATGCAGCGTCTGGCCAATCAGGTTTTAGAATTCCTCATCGCTGTAGTTTACGAGGGCTGTAATAAATATCCTCATTATATTGAAGCACCAGATTTCCAAGTTTCTTACTATGAAGAAGTTCCATGAATTGATGAACTGGATGTCTCTCATGAGATACTGCCAGGAAAGCAGACTCTTCATGTCCACATGCAATTTCTGCCAGAGGATCATCAGCTTCTGCAGACTTGCATCCAAACTAAAGCAACACAAATAAAAGGTCACAACAGTTAAGGAGCAACTAATATCATTAGAAGAGTCTTCTTACCCAGAGCTGCTTTCCAATGCTTCCTTGTTGGTAGGTGGGACGATAAAGCAGATGGATGGTACAGTGGCTTCATTTCCACTCGAGCTCCTCACCTTCCACTTAAAGGGCTGGGAGTTGTTCAGCAGCACACACTCATCCCCCCTGTGTACTGTAATCTGGGACACATGGACAACATCAGTAAAGTAACATCAGCAAACATTTTGGCTTACACAAACAATAACAGCCTTTACAAGCCCTTGTATTTAGCTAGTGATTTACAGCTTTACCAAACAGGGCTAAATCTTCACCTCTATTTCACAGGATTTAAATTCAAACCCTGTCTATATCTATGTATTGTTACTTTTTAACAAAAGTCTTTCCTTCAATAGTTAATGTTCATGTTAATGAGCTCATTCTTGTTTCCAGTAAAACTAAAATATGCATAGTACACCCATCATACCTCCATTTGTTTGAAATCACACACAGCCTGAAGGGGAATTTTGCCTTTGATCGGAGTAGCAGGATTTCTGGGTTTAAGCTGGATAATATTTTTGGCTCTCCGGTTTAGGCCATCCAGATGAGTCTTAAATTCAGCAAGATGTTCCTTTTCATCCTGTGGGCCAAAACAGATAACATTATAATGTTTCGCTGAAAGTTTAATAAATCTTCAGTAAGAATTTGGTCATTACATAGCATATTATTATCATTTACTAGGTCAGTGGCTCTAGTGCGATGTTGGAAAAGAAAAGCCACATTCTAACTGTTCCTACTGATATGCTTAACTGTCTAAGTGCAAGATACGGTATGAATGCTCAGAACCCACCGCAGCGTCCTGTAGAAGGTCCTCCAGGCGTGTGACAGTAATGGAGCGGTCACAAATATATTTCTTCTTCATCGTCTCCTGAATCTTCTTCATCTTCTCCTCTGCCTCTTTCACATCTGCAAAGAACTTTTGAGTAGAGGGTATAACTGATTAGCACAGACAGACAGACAGGAAATTCAATTCGGGGGTAACAGTAATGCGACTTTAAATGTAGATACCTGGAAGTAAGCAGTGTTCTCTTTAAGATGAGTCTCAATGCAGCAGCACAGCTGTAGTAACCAACTCCACTGAGTCTGCAGAGCTGCAGTGAAAGCCTATATATAGTACAGAAAAAGCTTAAATGATCTTGTGCGCTAAAACAAGGGTCACCAACATGGTGACCCCAAGGACCGTACGACCGTAGGCCTGTTTTAAAAATAGCACAACTAATCAGTTAGATGCATTTAAAATGAAAAACTTTGATTAAGTCATTGTTGATAATTATTGTCATTGATCATTAACATGATCAGTGTCATTAATCAGTAATAATAATAATAATAATATAATTAAAGGCAAATTGGTTATTTCAGAGGAGTGTAACAAACTGTTAGCCCTTTGTATGATTTAGTACACATGAAGTGAACCCTGCTCTAATAGGTTGAATCGAGTGTGGCATATATCAACAGGTGATCTATAATCAACAGGTGATCTATAATGTAATATATAATATAGATGGAATTTTCCACCATTTTCTAACTGATTCCCTCCATTTCTTATATGCTCAGGACATAAACACGTTGTTAATAACTTAGACTTAGTGTATTCTTATGACTAAATACAGCTTTGGAAAAACCCTAAAAAGAGGAAAAACCCTTATAAGATATGCATCCCTGAAAAACTACAGCAAAGTGCTTTGTGTAAATGAGGTTCATAACTAAAATACACACAGTTAATATAACTTTTTCACTCATTCAGCACATACACAAGTTTTAAACCTCCAGTATCTTACCTCTATAGTACTGCGAGCTGGATGTCCTTCCTTCAGTAGCTTGTCTCCAGTTGCTTGGACTGTATTCACTCTCTTCTCCCTCTGCTCCAGTTCCCGCATCAAACCCTGTCACATGACCTCTGTTAAACTTTTCACATATTTATACAAAAACTATTTACCAACATGGTTCATTATAGTAGACACACTGTTCAGCAGACACTAATAAAGTGAATATATAATAATATGAGTTTTTAGTTATGTTAAAGATGACAGAGCACATGAGAGATACAGATATAACACCAGGGCAGGTAATTATGAACACAATCACAAGAATATACAATTACTTATTAGACTTTTTAGCCCTACCGAGTAATTATCCTTTTTGGCTGTCATATTGGAATTGCGATCACTCCAGTCATAGTTGACCTCTTCCTCCTCTTTCTCATTGAGCCACATCAGTTCTTTAGTGGCAGCTACAACAAAAGCGTGCAGTCCGGTCAGATTGCGCAATCGGGCCTTTGAGGAATTCTATCAGAGAATGAAGGATAAAAGAAGACAGCAAGTCAGCGTTGTTCTGCAATAAAGAAAAAACTAATATGCTTATACACTCCATAACAGACCTACCAGGAGTCTGTTATACTGCAAGTCCAGTTTGGCCAGGTAGTCTCTGTATGCTTGTTTACTAACAGGGGTTAACTGATTCTGAAGACACAACAGGTAGACATTATTTACCTTCCAAGATCCAACATAATATTTGCAGGTCCCGGGAAAATATGTCAAGCAAGTAATAATACAGTTTGGGCTAGTGTTGTAGCATGACTACTGCAACCCTGAAACAGAATTATTTGTGTACAGCATTTTAACCACAGCGACAAAGATTACAATTATTATCTGAGTAATTACCAGTATATTATTTTTTAAATTAATTTATAAGTTCATTTAATTACGTGTAGCAGGTTAGATCATGTTATTCATGTATAGCAATAACAAGTGCTGCGTAGCATGTTAGATCCTTAAGAACTTTGGAATAGAAGGTCATAAGTACAATTTTCAGCACCATCAAACTTCTTAAACACGGCCCTAAAGCCACACCTGTTCATTTGTATAAATGAGATAACTGTAAGTCACTCTAGATAAGGACGTATGATAAATAGTCCGTTTGCTGAGATGGCAACAATCCCCCAACATCCACATTACGGTCCACCATTATAGTACCACAGAGAAACTCACCTCGTCTGCCCGGGCACGGTCAATCTTAGATTTGAAGTCCTCAATAGACTGATGTAATCCGCGATGGCTGCCCAGATGGGACTCGACGGAGGGCAGGTCTGCACCCCACTCTGAGGTGTCCAAACGTCTCTGGTTTTCCTCCACCCAGGCCAGCAGGTCCTGGATGTAGCGGAGCGTAACTTCATCCAGTTCAGGCCGTGCACGCTGAGGGGACTGCTGCAGGCTCGGAGACATGGAGAGCTGCGTGAGGGGCACCTGGGACACCGTCACACCTGACTTCAGACGCAGGTTGTACTCGCTGCGTAGGTTTACCAGACGCTCATGGAGACGGTACACCCTGAAACAAATGCGGCATGTGAAATATAAATCCAAAAGTCAATCTCTATATACTACAATAGTTTAAAACAAAAAACAAAAACAAAGAACGTAGTTAAGGTGGATATTCAATCTGGAAAATTCATTTGTGAATTATGTTAAAATAAAACAATACAAATTGCACAATCATAAATTAGGTGCATATATATATATGGCTATATATATATATATATATATATATATATATATATATATATATATATATATATATATATATATATATATATATATATATATATATATATATATATATATATATATATATATATGTTGTTTCCTTCTACTGTCAAACAACTTTAGCCTGTACTGACCGTCTGTACATCTGCTCTGCCTGCAGGTGGCGCCCGTCCTTCAGCAACTGCACATCATTGAAGAGGAAGCGGATCATGTTCTCAGCCTTATCCAGGTCGGTCTCCATCTCTGCCGCATGCTGGACAGGTTTTCCGGCTCCCAGCAGGCGCACGTCCTGCAGATATGGAAATTGATACACATTCAGATCTTTTGTGCTCAGTCCGTATGTATATGCATATGCAGCAAGCACATGTTTCCGTGTCTCACCGTCTGGAGGAGTGTCTCCACTTGATTCAGCTGCTCCTCACACACACCTGACTCCATCTGCACCTTACTGACGACCCTCTGGAGCCGCTCCAAACTGCACACGTTAAACACATGTATGATTATGGCGTTCACTACTCTCTATGAGTGGCGCTTCAGGTTTCCTCTATAACAGCATCTTTTGTCTTGCTAGGATGAGTCGAAAGAACCCTTTTCTATACAGAAAAGGGTTCTATACATAGAAAAAAATACTGCATTTTGACATGCATTTTATGTCCTTTGAATAATGACATAATGACCAACTACACAACGCTTTTACTATGGACACAACTATTAAAATCGACTTACACCCTTTTTTGGCGAAGCAGATATTCCAGTCCATGGCTGTAGTTGACAAACGCCATAACTAGCGATGGTCTCTGTCCTGCTTCTAAGAGTATCCTCAGTGCTTTAGAAAAGCTTGAGCTTTCTTGTTTCTCTCTCTATGCCTTTCTGACATCTACACGGATTTATTACTCAGAAGCAGCAGACACACTGTCTTGTGATAGAGGGACGCTCCCAAAAAACATTTACCATCCGTCATTTGAACTCATATACAGAATAAACCCATTTTGATTTATTCATTGTACAAGGCAGCAGTGTTTGACTAGAAGTCTTCCTACAGGCAAATGCATAAAATACAAAGAGCAAGCATATTTTTGTAATTATTTATTTATGTTTCAGATCATTTGATGCAGATAATTTATAATTTTTTTTCGTGAATGGGAAATGTATTTGTTACATCGGAGCATTAGCGATTGGCTGGTCACTACATTCTATCGTCGTTTTCCAATAAATAAGGCTATTCTAAAAATCGAACAGATGCCCGATTTTAGATTTATATCCATAATGTAATGTGGAGATATTGTGTGTATAAACTGGGGGGGGCTCACCGTTCGAACTCGTTTCGGAGCAGTCGCTCCCTCTCAAGAATCGCTACATGGAGTCGACCCCACTCCTTCTCCACATCGATGGGGTGGTAACCAGGTGGAACCTTAACCTGACCAGCCTGCACTGCAGCCTGCGCATACAAAAAACATATTCACTGGTGTCAAAAGTATTCAAATTCATTCCTCAGATAGTACTAGATATACTATGGTTTAAAACTAATAACGTGTCCGATTGGTATATGTTTATACATCTCAGACAACCACAATCACATTCACTCTATCCGGATGGAGCCATTTATCTGGATAGGTTTTTTTTGTTTTTTTTGAACGATGACAAGCTGGAATGTAAACAAGCCGAAATGAAACAGTAGTAATGAGGCTGTTTTTAAAATGTAAGGTGTAGAAAGTACAGATAATTGCGTGAAAATGTGAGGAATAAAAGTCAGCCGAAAAAAAGAATTACTCCAGTATTTAGATATAGACTCCAGTATTTAAGTATAGATCCCCAAAATTTCTACTTACGTAAAGTAACAAAGTGTTTGTATCTTAAAGATATGGTAAGATATTATTAATAACAATACATTAAATAATACATTTGAGTTCATATGCTTCAACTGGCTGAAATATAATCACATCTGGTTGTGAGTTGTTTAGGAAAGACACGTAAACACCCAGCAGTTTTCAAAACGAGTCTTGAATAAAGTTCTGGAAATCAGCGCTTGGTTAATTAAAAAAAAAAAACACAAAGTTTGAAAAATCCTGTATGAGCTTAAGAAAATGGAAAGTTCTAATGGAAGCAGACGTCTGCCTAAAGGATACCCTAACGGACAGGTTAGGGTATCAGCTAAACCATGTAATAGCAATTAAATCAATTTCAGTTCCAGGTTATAACACAATAAAGTGTTCCAATCATGTGAAAACGTATCCGATTCAGCATTGTAAGATTTATGTGATGTTAATTCATTAGATCCATCAAATGCTGCATTATAAATTACCTCGAATGACTTGTAAATATGTTTTGAGCGATTTTTGTCGGCCTCCTTGGCAGGCAACTCCGTCTCCTTAAATTTGAGAAACTGCCGCCAAAGGACCTGGAATATCAAAATAGAACAATTGAATCACGTGATCTAGGAATGCATTAATGACAGCATTGTGTACGCTGTGTGCAAGTCTGGGTTATATTGAGTTGATAAAAGAACCTCGATTTCCTCATAACTGTTGGGAAACTTGCTCTCTTCAAACACAAGTATATGGTGTCGGATCCACTGCAGCAGCATGGTGACCAGCTCGTAGTACTCCTGCCAGCGTAGTTCCAGCTCCTGTAACAAGAACAAAATGAAGATTTACTATTACAGTTCATCATGGTTACAGTTCGGGAGTCTTCAATGTTGGTTGCTAGACTCTATAAGATGACTTTTTGTGATATATAAGTACAAATTATTTCACTGTAATAACTTATGGTTACAATTAGGGCTGTCAAAGTTAATGCGTTATCAACGCCTTAACGGAAATTCAACGCGGACAAGGAGTAATTAGGAGATTTGGTGAACATAATCATTAGTAGGTTTTGCTTGTAATACGATCGACCAGAATTTGCTTTTTTTACTCACATTGGCCTGAACTCCATCTTGTACATCAGGAACTCTTGGCATGACATCATATAGGGAGGAGACATATGTAATGATGGACTTCTCATCAGGGTGCGGCACGTCCACATCTACCCATTCGTGGAAAACAAAATCAAACCACAGATATAAGTAGTGATTATGTTAGACGTGAGTCTCTGCTCACTTGGTGTATCGCGATAATGTGAGATTAGTAATTGTACACATTCTGGTTTCTCAGTAGTTTTGCATAATGGGCGTATTTGTCATTGTTTACTGTGACAATAAACCTTCTACTTTAATATATTCTTTTCTTCATTTATTTCTCATTTCCACACTTGTGAGAAGATGTTCCATTCAATTTTGAAGTGTGGTTTTGGAAGAAGAGATCTGGGGCGAAGGTTAAAGGGGTTGAAATCAAAGCTTTATAGAAGGCCACACAAAATTTCATCCTATCAAATCATATCTATAAGGAGCTGGATTTGTGCACAGCTGCGTAATCTTGCTTGAACAGGTCTGGGTCTACTAGTTCAATTGAAGGGAAAATCTTATTTCATCATAATTCAAACAACTTTTGTTTTAGTTTTAAGAGATAGTTTAGTTTGTGGAAGAACAACTTATGGCTGTGTCGTATAACATAAGTGTCCCAATACTTTTGTTGATATAATTTAATATTGGTCACCTGCTTTCCAACTGGTTAACCAACGTCACAACAATATGGCTGGCTATCTATACACATCTATAGCTAACTAGGCTAGTATTTTCTCCATGGTGTCTAAATGATATAATAAATGACCTGTTGCTTGTTGCACTTCTCAACACAGAATTAGCACAGAATTTTTATTCTTTATTTACACACATTTTGTCTGGTAAACTCATTTCAGTATGGAGAGTAAACTATGAGCAGTACTAATCTACTTTGTCTTACATCGTTAGCATTAAATACACGTGATTAATTATAATTTATTATTACAGACATGAGGCTAGCTAGTTATGAAAAACACAACACGAGCTAGATAAGCGACAACAGCGAGAAAAAATGGTATGGTGTTTTCAGCGGGTTTTCTAGCATTAATATCGGCTGGAATGCAATGCAGCTAGCTATTTTATTTGAGCTTACGACATTAACTTACTGTGGTGGAATAAAATGCTATGACGATTGACTTGCTAGTTATGAACAACACAGCTTAAGCTAACTAAAATACAATTTCAATTTCAAAATTGTTATTGCACATAGCCTTTTTAGCTAAATATATATATTTAGCAAATTGTAATATTGTGTTACTTACACTGCTGTCTAATAACCGTTCTGTCTTACAAACCGTCAACCATGCAACAATTGTCCATTTGGAAGATTAATAAGACAAATGAGACAAATCCTATTTGTCACTATACAACTTAAATTCTAATCATTAAATTTGTTCCTACAGGCAAAGCAAATGAGTGCCAAGAAAAGAACAGGTTGCATAAAAATTTGCTCAGCCTCAAGGAAATATTAGGTTTACCTTCTGGATCGAGGAGACGGGTGACGCCCAGCTCTCTTTCCGCCACGCTGAAGGCCTGCTCCAGGTTCTCCAGATTCGTCTGTCTGTACACCTTGCTCATGTCAATCAAATTCGGCCTAAGGTACATTCACACACACACACACACACACACACACACACACACACAAAGGAATGAGCCATGTCAGAGCAGGCTTTAACAGAAAACAGAAAACCCAGCAGCTGCCAAAGAATGATATACATGCTAGGCATGTCTTTGAAAACAAGGGATGGAACTTTTATAAACCACAGACAGGTAAACAGAGCTGGGAGTTATTATGTGTTGCTCTATGCATGCAACCGTGAGTTGTTTCAGCAAACCTCAACTTTATCTCGATGCAGAATGTTTCCCTCATCAGTCGTGTAATAAATTTAGCGTGTGGATAAAATTGATTACACACAGAAAATGCGACAGCTTTGCAATCAAACATTCTAAAAGACGATCGAATAATCGTGAATACAATGTAGAAAGCTACTGGATTAGCTTCTATGTCTGGTAATGGAATCAAAAAACACAGCGTTTTTCAATATAAGGTTTGCATCATAATAGTCAGACTATACTTCTTCATTTACGGATCTAGATAATAGATCAATCAAAGATTCTAGCCTAGGACAATAACTTTTATTGACCTCAAACATAATGAGGTCAAAACCGTAAAACAACCCATTTCTAAGAAGTGACATACTGCATCCATACACTTGAGGGTACTGGTATAATGCATGAGTCCCAGCAGGCACCACTTCAGCATAATATGCCTTTCTGTAGAACATTTTCTCCCTGTTGACAGGGGAAATCCGCTGCTCCATGCTCGACTGAAAATCTCCACTTTGAGATCCACAGCTGGACTGAGCCTCTGGACTTTGAGACTCGGAGTCAATGGATCCCCCGGAGGGCACGTTTTCACACAACATGACCACCCGATCGTCAAGATCGCTAACTGAGCCATGAGCGCTGCTCTGTGAACTACTGCGCCTTTTCCTGGCTCGAAGCTTCTTCTTCAGACTGAGCATCAGTGACGGACGTGCGCTTCTTTGGTTAATCTTCAGTGAATATCGTCTTCTTTCACGTAAAGATTATCTGCTGTAATTCCACTCTCGGGCATTTGGTACATCCAGATCTTCCAGCAATGTTTGTTGGTAAAGAATACAAATGAAGTAAAAGTAGTTATCGTGTTTGCCGTGTCTGTTGTCAAGAAATGAAAAGGATAAAAGAAAGTGCGCGGCCGATATTTCTCTTAAAACGCAGATGTGGGTTTTTTCCAGCACATGCAAGGTGTTAAATCACAGCCTCTGAGGAAACATGGCACTTTTATATGCGTCTCCCTTCAAGTTTTTCCTTAATCCCCTCATAAGATTTAATATGATGTTGTAGGGAGTGTGTGTGCGTGTGTGTGTGTGTAAGAAAGAGTTAAGAGAGAGAGAGAGAGAGAGAGAAACTATACCCACCACTTTTCATGTCAGCTGTATACTATTTCATGCTCAAGTGCAGCAAGATAGTTCTTGTCCAAAAGTACAAATATTTGAAAAGAAAATATCAGAAAAGACCGCAAAAGAGACACAAGGGATATCATATGGGTAAAACGAGTCCCCTGGATCCTGCAGTGTGCTTACGCACAAACAAATAAGACATTGTGTAGGAGTGAAAAAGGCTCTCAGATACCCATACACCTTCACACTCATACAATTATAGAGTATATGCTACAAATGGACAAAAGTATTGGGACACCTGATTTTTTTTCCAGCCTTTATGGATCTTCAACAAACTTGTTACTCCAAAGTTGGAGGCAGAATTGTGCATTTTCCCTTCTCTTAAACTAGGAGACCCAAATTCAGCTTCATAAAGATATGGTTTACATGATTTGAAGTTTGTAGAATTCTAACCTCCTACCATTTTAGATGAATTGGAAGCTGCACCCCCAGACCTTCTCACCTCCCCTACATCATTGCCTAACGCCCTTGTGGCCGAATTAGCAAAAATCTCCACAAGCACACTTGATAATATAGAGGAACATCTTCCCAGAAGAGTGGAGGGAAATATACAAATAAATGGAGACGAAATTTGGAATGGAATGATAAAAAAAAACAAAAAACAACACATACCAATCGTATGGCCAGGTGTCCACAAACTAGTGTTCATATAGTGTAAACATATAGTGAATATATATGACTTGATATGTGTATGTCTCCAATTATAATTCATTGTTCTATTGTGTTTATCCCATTCTGTAATATCTTTTGAATTATATTCATTCATCTTCTACCGCTTTATCCGATCTTCCTCGGGTCACGGGGAGCCTGTGCCTATCTCAGGCGTCTATGGGCATTAAGGCAGGATACACCCTGGATGGAATGCCAACCCATTGCAGGGCACACACACACACACACGCGCACACACACACACACACACACATTCATACACTAGGGACAATTTTCCAAGGTGCCAATCAACCTACCGTGCATGTTTTTGGACCGGGGGAAACCGGAGAACCCGGGGAAAAACCCCCTGAGGCACGGGGAGAACATGCAAACTCCACACACACATTCCCGAGACGGGAATCGAACCCGGATCCTGGCGGTGTGAGGCGAACGTGCTAACCACTAAGCCACCGTGCCCCAATCTTTTGAATTATATATATTTTTAATTCATATAAATGTTGCCTTTTTAATGCATGCAATACATGTTTATAGTATGAAAAAACCTTCAACTGAACTCTTCCTGACCTGTATTTGTTAATGATGGCATTAAACAGCCTGCCGTCTCTCCAACTGGTGGTGAAGTTGTCACAGCGCAGGCCGTGGTATCCCTCCACCATGCGCTGAGACCAGAGCAGCAGCTTCTCCTTGGCGGTCATGTCATCAGACTGGCCATTCACTTGTATGTCAGAGATCTATATACAGTGAACATATACATTTTGACTTTGGGTTTTGAAATTACAATTATAATGCATGGAATATTAACAAGCCTTGACCTTAAAATGTAAAGGTATCTAATAGTAAACCGAATAAAAACTGCACCCAGAGAATAATTTGCATTAGTGTTGACATCACTATGCTTAATACAGGATCACAAACATAAAAAAAAAAACTGCCCATAGAATCACCATAGCAACTACATATAACATGAAAATAAACTGGTGTTCTGGATTACACAGTAAGGAATATAATTAAATGAGTAGTCTTTAAATAAGTAAAGGATGTCCTGTAATGACACCCTTTTTCTTGCTGCTAGGATACTGTGCTTGGTAAACATGGCAGCTGGTGATCATCATGAGCCCTGCACAAAAATGTCTTATGAGAGGAGTCTTGTTCATCTTTTTGTGTTTGCTTGTCTGTATGTGTGTGTGTGTGTGTGTGTGTGTATATGGATGTGTGTGTTTCTGTGTTCGTGGTTTTGTAGTGATTCATAGTCAGGATTTCCCTTTCAGATGAATCATTTCTCCCGAGCTAAAACTGACACCGGGTCGTACTTTTATACACGTGTCTATATGCATGTGGCTAAAACTCGGAGGGAAGTAACGGAGGTCGGTTTAGGTTGGCATTTAGGGAAGTTGGATCTCTTGGCAGCCAGTCCTGCACACCGTGACTCAGTTAGGACAGGAACATGATTTATCCTCTCACTTCAGCTTTTTTCAACAAAACGGTGATCTGAATAATACCAGTATCCTTAAAACAAGTCAGGCTTTTGTTTTCAGAATCAGTGGTGGACAAAATACATCGATGTGCTTAAGTTAAAATGAAGATACACAAGGTAAAATGTTTTAAAAGGTTTACTCCTATCATTTGCTTGAGTAAAAGTACACATACGCTTAAGTATCCAAAGTACTATGGTTCATGTGGAAAATGAAAGAAAACGTTAATGTTACTTTATGCACACCGCTCTCCTAATACACTGGTATTAATTAGTCAAACACTGATTGATGTGTATTCAAATTAAAACTAAGCGCTCAAAAAACATCGACAACAACAACAAAAAAGGAAATAAGGCCACGAGTGTTGTGGCAAGTTAAGAGTCATGAGTTTCTTATATCATTTATTATTCTCAAAATGTCCTGCTTATTGCGTGCACTCTAACCCAGATTGGCGTGCCGTGTGCTTGACCGTTTTTAGCCAATCATAAATACAAATAAATGACCGATTTTGCAGATTATAGTAAAAAGTGTGTTAATAAAATGCAGTGGTTATACTAAAAGTTTCTCCAAATGGAAATCAGTAAAGAACAGATACGTGAAAAAAGCTACTTAAGTGCAGAAGCAAATTACATTTAAATGACCCTGTTCAAAATGTAATAAGTAGTGTAACTTTTCAATGACTTTGTAAACGTAAAGTAACTGATTACATTTGATAACTTTTCATTTGTCCACTAGGTGGCACTTTAAGTTAACATCGTAAGAAAAAAGTTTCACAACCTCGAAAAAAAAAATTGGTTCTATTTTTCAAAATGAAACTGCAGCAGATTGTCATCATTGAAATCGAAATCACGTTTCAGTTGAAAATCATGCCGTCATCTAAAGCACTGATTTTACATGAAATTGTTCAGATGTAACCCTATTTATAATTTATTTGTAATTTAATTACAGACTTTTTTTCTCAGTAACTGTAATGAATTACTGTTACATTTATTTTGTAATTAAACTAGTTACACGTAACTAGTTACTCCCTAACTTTGTAACAGTGCTCAATGTGCTTTAGTAATTCATTCGGACCTCTTCGCAGCAAACGACAAATGGCGTACTTTATGTGAATGCCATTATTATAGACTTCCAGTTGATACAAAAACTACATCCTCCCATGCCACACGAACAGAGGCCAGGGTCTAAAATAATGAGAGCGCAGATCGTAATAAAGAAACGACAATGGCTATAACATCCCCAGCCGAGGATTATTAAAATGACAGTACTGGAGCAGAATAAACATCAGAAGTCTTCTGAGTCATCAATGCCAATTTGCCCACGTCCGCTTTCTTACAGGGAACATTGAGTCACTGAGGCGGATGCCTCGGACCATAATCCAGTGCAGGACTGTTTTTAACTTCAAAGTTTTTTATTCCATCACTCAAGAAACCAAGTGTATAATTGACTACATTCCGATGGCCCAAAAACAAGCATTTTTGTATTTGTAAGTTAATTACTTTTTCAATTCAAGTACACTATATGTGTTTGAGAAATGTTTAATATAAAGCTGTTTAAGAAAAAAAAAAAAAAAAAAGAAAACCTCAGGATGATTAGACAGGATACATATATGGAAGTCAACTGGAATATATGACTGAGGAGAAGCTACTGTTATAGAGCGTTATCTGTTACACAGAAAAAGACAACATGGCCCAATACAATCCCACTCTGCATATGTGAGCACTACATTACATCACACCGTACCTGGAAATGAAGGATGATGGTCCATATTAACCCAAGGGTCAACTTCGGGTTTCCATCTGCTATATCATCGTTCCTGATGTTCACCAGTTTGACCTGGACCAAAGCATAAAATAAGAGTCATTTGGAATGTTGGTGTATGACGTTTCATATCAGCAAATGATCTGAAAAGTGAATCTTGTACCTGTCTATGTTTGAGGAAGTCCAGGGCGATTTGGACATTCTGTAACTTGTGGAAGCGCATGCGGCCTTTCTCTCTGGGCTGTCGGAGACAAAACATCAAAGTAGCTCAGAGAACAAGTGGAAGTAAACTGGTTCAATTAAATGCTACGTATTGCTACTGTTTGAAACAAACAAGATCAAGTTTTGTCCTCTTTTAATTGTGCAAGACTGGAACAAATTTTGTGCAAATTTTGAAAAACTGAAATGGATTTGGGGAAACATACACTGCCTGAAAAACAAGCGTCTGAATTCCTACCAGGGTATCTCAGGTAGCTATGGTCAGATGAACAATTTCGTATCGGAAATTGACGATGAAAAAAAAACAAAAACGAAACAAACAAACAAATAAATAAATAAAAAATGATGTGCCCCAAAACACATGACAGACATTGCAAGGTAATATATTATATAAATACATAACATCATACTCAAATCCCTTATACTGCCTAATAATTTACTGACATCTCTCAGGTGAATTGGGTATAATGCCAGAGTGAATGTGCGATGCATGAGAAACCCTCTGGAATGCCTGAGGTGGGAATGCACTAGCATACAGTCCAGACCATGCACTGGCAATCATGACAGTCGCCGAACGTATAGCCAGCCTCCTGTTTACTTTAAGTGTATGATGTCACAACTAAGAATCATTTGTGTATAATACATGTCGTCGTGACGTAAAACTCTTTCAGATCTTTAGAGATAAAGAAATACTTCTTCTGATAAATAAATCTGATAACAAATCTCAATGAACTAATATATCTTGACTATTCCCAGTTATAAAAAAAGAAAAAACAACAAAAAATAGGATAAATACAAAGTGTAAAGGGCGATCTGTTAATCACACGGTGGTTTTTACTGTGGTGCTTTAGGTACCCTTAGGAGGTCATTGAGTCCAGTATGTTTCGACACTGGTTTAGTTACCACACACTATGTAACTGAAAGGGTTTAACAGTTGATGCTTTGCAATCGTATTTGAGATTCCATTAGACTGGATGCTTTCTATCGATCATTTTCAGAAGGTTTCTTTCTTTTCGTTGCCTTTCAATACAGTTATTTATTTTTGCATTGTTTCAACAGGACACAACTACTGCTACTACTACTAATGATAATAATAATAAAATATGATATCAATTCAAAAACAAAGTCAAACAGGAGAAGATAAGGTAACCAGATTTTGATTATTTGATATAAAAGATGTGAAAAAAGTACGACGGCTAACCCTGTCCCAACCTTAACTTTAACCTCAGCCTTTTGAGCTTTGCATAGGAATTTCTGCATAATATTTAAAAATGTTATTTGCTATTAAACATTATTTATATAGTTATTATATATTAAATATTATTACAAATATATATATTTTTACAAATTTGCAAGTGACAACAACAGAGACAGAACGCAATTTGTGTTTAAATAATTTCTCTGTTTAAACAAACAGATTACCAGTTCATTTATCCTAATTTAAAATAAGGCAAATATAATAACAGAACCTTTCCACAAAGCACATCGAACGTCAGCCTATATCACAGATAATAAAAGACCTGCATACCAGGCCGGATTAATCTGATATGTAAATTACTACAGATCCAGATCTTTTTTTGTAGGGTTGGAGGGGGGGGGGGGGTAAAGAAAACTGCTAACAAGACACAAGACAACGGAAGTGACATCATGCACATCCCAGGTCACCCCAGAGTGACGCATGCCAGACCTCCTCTGAGGAGGCGAGCTCGGAAGGTTCTAGACCCACTCACCAACCGTGAGTTCCTGACAACATCGCGCTCCCTCGGCTACCCCAGCAAGAGCATCGCAAGAGAAGAGGCAAAGGCAAAGGGGTCAAGGTTAGGGCAGAGGTCAGCCAAGTAGAAAACTGAAAGGTCAGGAGTGGGCAAAACCAGTGCAGGGGGGTTAAAACAGAGGCAGAAAACACAACATTAACATGTTAAAATAGAGGTGCAACACAAGAAAACTTGTGAAATTAGATTCAGCTGGTCATTCATAACTGTGTTCACACGGTCACCCAAATAAATCATAGCATGCAAAAACTTGGTGAGAGAACAAAACGTTTATGGAATTTAGCATCTACGGTCAATTCGATGTCGGTTAAATTAAGTACCATGCAGATTTTATGTGTAAAGGAGATCTCGGATTGATTAAATGATAATTAAAGCTATAGTAAGTAGGCAGATGAAGAGATGCAAAAGCGTTTATATGTAAGGTTTTGTTTCAGCATGTATCTCGCAATGCAAGGTCTAAAAATCGCTTTGTTTCGTAGTTTGCCCACGGCTTTCCAATTCAGCACTGATACTCACCAGTGTTTCTCCAGAGAGCACCTCCAGCAGGGAAATGAGGCTGTGGCCATCTCGCAGATCTTCGTACAGATCCGTGATGTGCCTCTGAGCCTGTAGAGAAAAAAAACAAACAAACAAAAAACAAACAGTCAGTCCCTGACATTTTGTTAAAACAGTGTGATTTAGATTTCCTTTGAACTTATTGGTGATATTTGTTCCTTTAGCTGTGAGTTTTATAGCTAATATATATATATATATATATATATATATATATATATATATATATTATATATATATATATATATATATATATATAAGGTCAGCAATGCAGAAGCTTGAATAGAATTACTTTTACCACCTTGAAATGCTTAGAATCATTTTATTTTATTCATTATTTATGTATTGTTTAACATATTCTTCATCTTATTCTTATTATTATGCATAACAGGTAATTCTACTTTTAAACTGTTTATATATCAAATGCTACTATAGAAACATAATAGAATGAGCTCATTAATGAAAACTACTACCTTCTGTAAGCTATGCAAAAGTAATAAACCTTTATTGATCACAAGAGGTCATATAACAGTGCTGTAACAGGGTTATTGTTACAGAATACAGAATTGTATTGTTACAAAATAATAGCTTAAATATGCAAAGAAGGCTTAACGAAGCCCTTTAAGAATCCTATCTGTTCCCTCCAAACGTAGAAAACATTTCTGCAATGCCTATAATAAATTATCATGCTATGTGATTCTTCACAGTTCACTTCACAGGAATCTGACTTGGATCTAATCACAGGATCTAATTTGCACATCCTATCACCTGTTCTGATGAGTGCTTGTGATGATGACATTTTGCTCTATATAAGTGACATTTGATTTGATTTCATTTAAACTCTGGTCTAAAGAAGTCATGTGACCTTCAGGTGATCATGAGGAATCCTGTATCTGAATCAAGTATGGACGAATATATGTGAATAACGCCTTTCCTATACCGTATCTCATATCTGCGTGCATGTACTCCTTTTCCGACACACACGCGTTCATAAACATCTCGCTGTTCCGATCAAACCAAAGCAGTCAACTGGTGTATAAGCAGCAGGTCTGTTTGTAGAGTTCAGACGAAACACAGCACAGCAAATCAACCCTAAGAGCTGAGGCGGCGTGTCAAAGGTGTTAATAACATGGATATAAACTTAATAAGGAAGAAAAATAAATATGAAAACGCAACTGAAAGGTTTCCGGTTTCAAACAGTTTCTAGTGACTGCTAAAAGCCTCCTGCAGCAAAAAAAAAAGAGTCGGAAAACACTCTCTGCTTTATGATTATTACAAAGTGTTACTGCTGAATTATACCCAATCTTTGGTTTAAGGTTTTCTTTTGGGATATGTTTATTTTTGTTTATTTTAATAAGACCTTTTTCTCCTGCAAAGAGGCCCAAGCAGAGCTGAACAGCAGAGGAAAGAGACTCGAAGTGCATAATAAGACTAATCGCAATACCATGCAGATGAGGTTTGGTCAGCACTCGGGTTCAAACACTCGACCTACCTCGGCTTTCCAGTGCTGACGTAGATGAGTGATGACAGAAAAACGAGTAATTGTAATGAAAAGAGAGAGAAAAGTAAAGACAAAAGACAGAGGTGTATAACACATGAGTAAGAGCAGAACAAATTGGAATTGTATGAGAATATATATCTATCTATATATATATATATACGTGAAAGAATGTAGTGAGAAATGCAAAAGGAGAAAACAGTGAATTTGTGTCTTATACCACGATGCAGTGTTTTGAGAATTATCTATGAATCTTAGAAATATTAAACCATAACTGATTGAGGACTGGACTGACATTTCTTTTCCAATTGGAATGTTGGAAATAAAAATCCTGAAACAAATGCAAAATGTAAAGAGTTTTACTATATAATATATGTCCATGAGATATATAGATTCTATGTAATATAATATATTATATATAGAATATATATATAATATAATGTAATATAATATATGGCACAAATTATTCATTCAATTATTCTATGCAACTTTCTGAACAACTACACAAATGTAAAATTAGTTACACATTAACTAAACAATATAGCATTCGTAAATCATAGAGTACAAAAGGTTTTATTAACACTGCGTAAACATTAATAAAACTTTGATTATAATAAAATAAGGATTATATTTATATATTACAAACTGGACTCTTTAAAGAACTCCCTGGTGTTTAAAAAAAAAAAAAAGAAACACCTTTATTATAAAAGTAAACAACCAACAACAACTAAAATAATCAATTAATAACAATAATAAACAATAAAATAACAAACATATTTGCTAATGTCTTAATAACAAATAAATATTTTATGTAAAAAAATTATTATGCACATATTATTGTTGTTGTTGTTGTTGTTGTTGTTATTGCTATTAATGCAAATTAAAACAAGAAGCAAATATATGTGTTTGCTTGGGGCTGGAAAATTAAATAAATAAAAAGTCTAACATACTTGTTAATCTTAACACCTTATTTGTCTAGGCTACCATGAGCTTTATCAAGAATAAATAATAATAATAATAATAATAATAAAAACAACTATCCAAACTAATAAATAATATTAAAGATAATAATAATAATAATACAACCCATTCTTATGCATTTGAAAGCATATATATATACTCTATATATATAAATAAAAATACATGGGGAGAAACATTAATAGTATATGTAAGAATTCTTATACCTATGAAAGCAAATGTATATATATATGTATATATATAGTGAGGTATTTGAATTTATATATATATATATATATATATTTATATTATATATATATATATATATATATATATATATATATATATATATATATATACATATTTGCTTTCATAGGTATAAGAATTCTTATATATACTATTAATGTTTCTCCCCATGTTTCAGTAGTCCACAAGAAGTAATTGATTGGTTAATCATAATTGATTGGTTCATTAGAAGTTTATAATCCTCCTAAAGGGCTCCTGAAACAAGCACTTTAATTCAGCGATTTAACTACCAGTCTGAAATATCTGAGTGTCTAATCGGCTAGCAGGCCCCTGCGTAGTGCCCCTGAGGACAACCTGAAGAACCAAGGGGGAGAATAGAACTGGATACAGATGGAAAAGATCCTCTTACAACCACCAAACTGCTTACAGGCAGAACGGGAACGCCTGAGCTGTTCTATAAAGCACAAACGTTCAAGAGAGAACAACACAAACGAGGCTAAGAGAGATACACGAGAGGATGTGGTATCTATTATCCGTGACAATGGGAACGTGTGTGATGGACGAGTTGATAAATTGCTTTACCAATAGAAATGTATTTGTATTTAAAAGGGAATGTTTGAGTGTATATCTGTAAAAGAAAGTGTGGACCAAACACCATCTCTGACAGTATCCATCACTGACATCAAATATTTCTTCCTCCCTTCATACACAAAGCTATTGTCTCTGTGCTACTGGGAAATATGATGCGTGATTTAAATATTGGCACCCCAGAGCTGCAAGGCACCTGTGGGGCAGATGGTGAATTCGCCAGGCCATGAATAAAACACATTGTGCTTATGTGGGGAACTAAAACCTGACCAGATGTGCATGACTCACTCACATGGACACACACACACAGGCACGCACGCACAGGAGCATACAATAATGCAAAGAGAAGCACATGCAAAGCTGACACGCAATGGTAGACATTTCAGGGATTGTGGTGGAGACTCTGCATTTTATTATCAGGAAATAGTTGCATATAAATCAAGAGTAAATCAATACTATCTAACTTTGCCGGGGGCTTCACCGTGTCCTGAAAAAATTCCTGTCATTTTAGCACATAATAACAGGGTAACCAAGGATTTTTTTACCACCATAATCTTAAATACAGGTTTAACAGGTAACCCCCTGGTCATAAAATGCAATCTTGAAACTTGTATCTCAACCTATATTTCTTTTTCAACTTCATTTAGTATAAAATAGTGCCTGAAAGTTTTTCAAGGCTATTAATCTTTCCAAAATATGATTAAAAAGATCAGGAAATTTTTACACAAGCCTGACAAAGTGAACCCAATCAATCAAAAGAGATATAAAATCACTATTATTGGTTATATATATTCAACGAATGATACATTCATATACATATCAGTGAGGCGTAAACCTATCTGAACCATTGTTTTAATATCTGGTGGGCAGCAAAAACTGAAAGTAAACGTTCCCAGCTTATTGTAGATTAGTCCTATACAACATCTTGGAGGAATTTTAACCCATTTCTCAGCACGGAACAGCTTCCTGTAGGCTTAATCACCTGAACTGCTGAATAGAAGTGCTTAAAAAAACAGTGTCTGTTGGATTAAGGTCAGGACTCTTCTTGAAAATAAACTTAGTAAAAGGCAAAAACACACATGAATTGGACAGTGAATGACTGGAAGATGGTTCTGTGGACAAATGGACATTTTTGGACAAAGATGGAGGTGGAAGATTATTAGTATGTGGTTGTTTTGGAGAAGAAAGATTGGAGGATTATTCTGGGTGAGAGGAAACCTGAACCAACATGGCTATCATTTCACCATGTAATTCTGTCTGGACTGCAGTTCGCTGAAATCCCGGTATAAGGTATGTCTGGACAATAACTTAAAAGTATAATCCATGCTCTACAAGTGTTATTTAGACAGGAAAAAAAGTAGGCTATCATAAAATGGCCTGCCAGGTCACGGCACCTAAATCCCTTTAAGCTGCTCTCGGATGAACTGGATCACAAGGTCAAAAATAAAATAATAAAAGGTCCAGTTAGTCAAGAACACCTGGCAGGTTTTACAGGAGAATTTCATGTGGATGTTTGGAGAAATGAGCTGCCAGGAGTATAAAGCTGTTATTCATAATAAAATACTTTTTCCATTGAAAATAATGTGCAAGTCTATTTATATAACCATAAAAGACTAGTATCTGAATATTCAGCAATGTATGCAACACGTCTGCCATATTTATTTTGTTACATGAAATATGAAAGGTTCTAATGTGTGCAATAATACCTTCATGAGATGCTTGTTCACCCATTTTGTGAAGGTCTTTTTCTGTACGCGGTCACGCTCATCTGTCGAGAAAGACGTGAGAAAAGGAGAAAGACAGAGAAATTTAGTGAATTATTGAAAACGGTGTTGCAATATCATAAACATTTGTTATGCGTATAGCCCTTTTCACAATGGACATCTGTACAGGGATAAAAAGGTTATAGACATTTACTGCCTGTTATTTTGCTTCTTATAAGCTTCTTAAAGTTTAAACCTAATGGGAGAGGCTGTGATGAATGGCATGGAAAACCTTCCTGAGACTCCATGAGGAAGGAACCTGGAGAGAAACCAGACTCAAAAGGGAATCTGTCTGTATGCATTCCCTGAGGTTCTCATCATAGTGTTTTGAATTGACTCCTAAGCACAGAATATTGTGTCTATATGACCTCTTTTTTGTATACTTTTTGATTATTGCACATAAAAAGAAAAAAAATGCGTTTTGAGTATTTTAATATAGAAATGAATGTAAATGCAAAATAATTGGTTGGCATGCAAACGATTCATGACACGAGAGTATCTCTGAGTCATTAGCATAACTCAGATCCCCTTTTTATAACAAGTGAGCACAATGCGTGACTCCAAAAACAGGATGTGTCTCACTGTGGATTGAGTGTTCCCTGTGCTATATTTTGAATCGATTCCTAAAGTACACAATCTTCAACCGCATAAGATGAGCAAGTCTCAACAGCCAGGTCTTTATGTTATGTTTTTATTATTATGGCAATGGTATTTGTTGCTTTCTCATCATGTGACAGAGAAATCTTTGACACTGGAGACTCCTTCCAACTATAGTAAATCAGTGTTTCAACACACAAAAAAACCCACATAATGACAATTAGGGTTGAAAACCACTAGATGGGGTCGCTCAGGGGTTAAAGAATCAGGCTCTGGATGGGAAGGTCGCAGGTTCAAATCACAAAGGTGGGATGGGCGGAGTTAGGCTATGAGTTGCAGGTTTACGCAGTCATCGACTGATCAATCAATAGATTAAAAATCCATGCGGACGATAGATTTCTATACTTTTCGCTACGATATTTCGCTAAGATATTTCGCCATGTTATTTCGCTATGATATTTCGCCATGTTAGTTTGCTATGATATTTCTCTATGATATTTCCCTATGATATTTCTCTATGATATTTCCCTATGATATTTCTCTATGTTATTTCGCTATAATATTTCGCTATGATATTTCGCTATGATATTTCGCTATGATATTTCTATATAGTTTGTTTAGGGAAGTGTTTGGTCCGGATCATTCGTTCACTAGATACAATTCATTTATAAAGGCAGGTTCTATTAAACATTAAAGCAAGTTAAATGCAAGTTTCACCTTTTTAAACATAGTGTTCGGGTAATCATTAACAAAACCAAAACCAAATAAAGATATTTTTAATAGTCCTTGAATGCATTTTTGCACTTGTATTTACACTCACTTGTAACCATTCCAAATTGCTGTTTTTTTTGTCTCACAGCCCGCATGGCATTCCAGCTCTTCATATCCATACCTGTGCATACCAGACCACTCAGTGCTATTACATGATTTATCATTCCATTCCGTCCTAAATATAGCTTTGGCCGAAGGCGAAAGCAGATAGTTGCGCATTTGGATTTTATTATTCGATAAAAAAAAAAAAAAGGTGTTTGTGGACATGGATAACTTTAGACAGAAAATGAATCGGATCCACATATTAAAATAAGAGTGTGTAATATCTGTGCAAACAAGACTGGAGAATAAAAATCAGCATAAAACAAGAAAACAATGCTCATATATACACGAGTGAAACAGAAAAGCACATTGCAAGGATGTAGATTTTCAATGCTACCTTTCCTTCCTTCTGTGGACTTGAGCATCCCCTGGTAGTAGTAGTTGTCCTCTGCGAATACCATGTCACTACCCATACTATCACTTGAATAAGTCCTAACGTACTGGTGTAGAGCCATTTTTCTCCACTTCCCCTACTCTTACTTAGCGTTAAACCACTAAATGTCGACACTTTACTCTACGGTGAGCAGCATCTGAGTGTCATGAGGAGCGCCATGTAGTAGGGTGGGCGTGTTCCACGTCACTGGTTTCTGCTCTTGGTAAACCTCTCCCTTCTCCCTCCTTTTTTTCCCTTTTCAACCCATCTCTTGTTCAGTTTCCCTCTATTCCTCCTCCTCTTTTCCATTCTTCCCTCCATGCAATTAACACTTCGCCTCAGGCAGTAAGGTCCGACACTGTCTCCTAAAAAATAGAAGGGTGACACTGTAAAAGCACCAGCTTGCACACCGCTGTGCCCACCCTTCAAGAAAAGTGAAACAGCATGACAGAAGTAGAAAGCTATAAAGAAAACCACAATGACATAGACAGGAGAAATGAAAGTGAATCAATCGGAAGTATGTAATATAAACACAGGACTCTCAAAAGCCATTATATTACTGTTGGAATCTAAATACAGACTGCTCTGACAGTGTTAATTCATTTACATTAATTCATTTACATTACATTTACATTTAGTCTAATTCAATTTCTAATGCACCAGCTCTGAAAAACGTGATCTGAAGAGATTCCCAGGTTTAAAGTAATACGCTTGCATGAATGTGGTGCAAGATTGTAGTATCAAAACCCAGTTGCCAAATTCTCAAGCTCAAACTTAAATCATTTTAGGAGATTGAGTGCAATTGAGTGGAATTGTGTAGCTATCAACAAAGCGACAAAAGGAACTTTTTCTTGTTTCGCCCATATTCCATAGCATTAAATGTATCTAAAAATGGACAAAAAAATACATTATTCTTTAATTAACAAGAAATCTACCTATCGTTGTGACAGTAGTAGAATGAAACACTTGGAATAATGCAAAGGTAGTAAAAATATGTACATATTTTATGAATTAGCCAAAACTTCTGCATTTGTGCAACTGATACAAACCATTAAAAGCACCACATTTGTACATGAAGTAGATGGAAGTGTAGACTAAACAGAAGCGCTTCACAAACTGAATAAAAAAACAGAACGCCATCGCTACTCATTAGCTGCTGTAGCAAAAAGTGGCACGCACTTGATCCTGATCTGATCAACAGGGGGCACTGTAAAGTCTTTAATCCCTATAGAGAAGGGAAAGCCCCTGCTTTTCCCAAAGGAAAGCGTGACTCACCCACTCCCCCCCCACCCCCTTATTAGAGCGATTCTGTTTTGGAATGCCACATGGTAGCACTCAGGAGGGAAGATTGGAGGCGGTTAAAGTGGATATGTGTGTGATTTGACCTTGAGCTGGAAGAAAGGTCTGTGTCTAAATTGGACATTTTAAGTTCTAATAGAAGAACTTATGTAGGACACAGAAGAGGACAGAGGATGTTAGCAGACTGTCTTCCACCCACAGTGATACGGAGGTGGAAGTTTAATGATTTAGGGTTGTTTTGCAGGAGAGAACGTTGAATGAATTACTGAACCGTCATAGCAGCCATTCCATACTCCAACCACACAATTACATCTGGACTGCAGCTCATTACAAGTATTGTCCCTATACCACACAAAGATTTGAAGCCTACGTCCAAGCTCTGTGAGCCTTATGTAGCGAGCAAACAGTGGGCTCTATAGTATAAATGACCTGCCACCGCTCTAATTCAACTGCTCTGAAATGAACTGGATCTGAAAGTCAGGATGAAATGAATAGTCCGGATGGATGTGCAAAAGCTGTAATTCATTCTAAAGAGTGATTTTTTCAATGAAAAACAAGTTTAATATCTGTGCAATTATATATTTGTTTGGTCAAAGTGAATGTCTGTCTTGTTAAATTGGCTGGTTTGTTGCATTCAAACAAACTTTCGACAATTAACACTGTGCATACAGATTATTGAAATTTTTGTTATTTAATTACTTTTTTTTCTTATTTATAATTAATGTGTAATTAAAAATGTCTTCCTATTAAGCACAAGTTTGGAATTTGTAGCACATAACATGCTATGACAAGTGCATAATTTGGAACATGTTTACAAGACAATAGGATTTTCTTTATTTTTCAACAAGTTCAAGTGGTCTAAAGCTGATCGGAAGGTCAGGGGTTCGAGCCCCGGCATCGCCAAGCTGCCATTCTTTGGTAATTGAGCAAGGCTCTTAAACCTCTGTGCTCCAGAGGGCGTTGTATCATGGCTGACCCTGCACTCTGACCCCAAATTCCAAAAACAAGTTGGGATATGCACTGTGCTGTAATGTATATGTGACATAGAAAGACTGTTCTATTCTATGTTCAATGGATGATCCGTCATTACAATATTACACATATTCAGAACAAATATCAATGGTTATGCTTAAGTCTTTTGCTTCCTTTGATTTTTCAACTATTTTTCTGCTAATTGTTTCAAATGGGGAGGAAGGTGGTAGCCCAATGGTTAAGGTGTTGGAATCCCCACCACCACCAAGCTGCCACTAGTGGGCCCTTGAGCAAGGCCCTTAACCCTCAATTGCTCAGTTGTAAGTCGCTCTGGATAAGGGCATTTTAGGTTTTGTCTTTGGCTGTAAAATAAACCTCATACAATCTTTACCAGATTTTTAGTAGAAATTGTACGTAGATGGAACTCTATACAGATTCCACAAGGTTGTTAGACCATGACAGCATGTCAGCTCTGCTTAGAAAAGAGTTAAGGACGGGAGATTCTTTGCATTTTAGTTCTGTTCCACAGCTTGTTTAGACTTGAGCTGGGAAATAGGGTCTGAGGTCTTGTTTGAAGGATTGCAGCCCAGAGTGAGAACAGCCAAAGTTCTATGTGTTTTGAACAAACAAGTAGAGAGAAGTAATCAAAAATGGACCAAATTACATAAATGCAAAATAGATGAAATATAGCTCCTATCAGGGGCACAGTGGGTTAGTGGTTAGCACGTTCGCCTCACACAGCCAGGGTCCGTGTTCGATTCCCGTCTCGGCCATGTGTGTGTGGAGTTTGCATGTTCTCCCCATGCCTCAGGGGGTTTTTCTCCGGGTTCTTCGGTTTCCTCCCAGTCCAAAAACAAGCACGGTAGGTTAATTGGCACCATGGAAAATTGTCCCATGGAATATTGTATGAATGTGAGTGTGAATGTGTGTGTGTGTGTGTGTGTGTGTGCCCTGCAATGGGTTGGCATTCCATCCCGGGTATATCCTGCCTTAATGCCCATAGACTCCTGTGGTAGGCACAGGCTCCCTGTGACCCGAGGGAAGATCGGATAAAGCGGTAGAAGATGAATGAATGAATGAATGAATGAATGAATGAATGAATGAATAGCTCCTATCAGTAATAAAAAAGAGTACAAAAATAGTATGGGGACGAGTGTAGAAAATCTAAATTATAGGTTCAAAACAAAATCAGTTGTTTAGTGACGTCCAGACAAAAGCATAACACCAGGACACCAAGTCTTTAAGGGTATTTTACAGTGTGTGTGTGTGCGTGCCCTGCGATGGGTTGGCATTTCATCCCGGGTGTATCCTGCATTAATGCCCATAGACGCCTGAGATAGGCACAGGCTCCACGTGATCCGAGGGAAGATCGGATAAAGCGGTAGAAGATGAATGAATGAATAGCTCCTATCAGTAATATCTAATCAGTGTTGGGGAGTAACTAGTTACATGTAACGACATTACGTAATTTAATAACAAAGTAAATGTATCAGAAATTCGTTATAGTTACTGAGGAAAAATGTATAATTAAATTACAGTTACTTATGAAAATGTTAAAGATTACAAATAGGGTTACGTCTGAACTATTCCTTGTAAAATCAGTGCTTTAGATGACGGCATGATTTTCAACTGAAACGTGATTTGGATTTGAATGATGATGAAGTTTCATTTCGAAAAATAGAACCGGTTGTTTTTCGAAACTTTTTTTTTCTTAGAATGTTAACTTAAAGTGCCACCTAGTGGACAAATTTGTAATCTGTAATCTATTACATTTCTAAAGTATCTTTCCCGACAATGTATATAGTACATGGTTGCAAATAGACCAACGGAAGCAATTTAATTTTTTTGGTCATTTCTTTTCATAAGGCAAAATATGCAAAATATTACTAAATTACTATGCTAAAGAACTTACAGTTCTTCATAGTTACAGTGGTTTCCAAAA
>JACRUU010000007.1:19360770-19460770 GCA_030449085.1 Kryptopterus vitreolus
TCTATCTATCTATCTATCTATCTATCTATCTATCTATCTGTCTATCTATCTATTTTATCATGCTTAATACCAGTCATCTTGTGATTAATGACCCATTTTTTTGGTTCCAGGTATTATTATATTATATTATAATATATATATATATATATATATATATATATATATATATATATATATATATATATATATATATATATATATATATATATATATATATATATATATATATATATATATATATAAATCCAAATCCACTACATGTAAATTTGAAACAATAATAATAATATAAACCTGTGATTTGAATCAGAGATGCTGTTGTAGAAAATGAATCAGCAATTTCGGACCAATCATTGTTTGAGAATTTAGGAAGTCTGTATTAAATAATAATACTTATTTAGTTTAGTTTGATTTAGAATTTGCTTTTCATATGATTGAAGATGTAAATTGTAAGAAACACAGGAGCCGCACCCATAACCACAACCTCAACCTTTTACGAAGGAGCAACCACATCGTTCAAATCCACTGTGCGAATCAGAGGCGGCAAGCTGCTGAGTTCGCTTTTGTCATTTAAGATGAAGTACCTGATTCAATATTTGTTTGGAAACACAAACAAAGGTACTGTTAGCCTACGTGAGCTACTAATAAAAAAAGTCAACTAAGGATCTACAAATAGGCCGATAAGCTGCAAAATGAAAATAAGCATGCCTGTAGCTGAAATATCAGCCTCCTGTTTCCTGCTCGGCTGTATTAGCAAGCATATCATTATCCGGGTGCAGTCTGCAATTATCAACTTGTTGCAGTGCACACAGACTCTGCGCATTATTCTTTTCACTGATTAGCAGTTTGGGAACACTTCAGCCTAAAAGAAGTTTAAATGAAGTTTAATGTGAATATCAAGAGAATATCTAAAATCTGACACTCGGAATGCAACATGTAAAAAAAAAGGATGATATTTAGAGTTTTTAAGTTATTTGGCATACATGAGTCATAGAAAACTTGAAAACAGATGAAATCAACAGAATCTGCACATTTAGGAACTGTGAGTCACTTCAGACCACAGCGCATGTGGAGAACTGGGTTTGATTAAAAGATCATGTTTCCCAGTGTATGGGGATGTAGACAGTCTGAGTATTAAATCTACCTAAAGTAAAGAGAATTCACCAACTAAAATTCACATTTGTTTCTTTTGTGACAAGTTTATGACTGGACACGGATCCAAATCATGGTTGGGTTATAAAAATGTGAAAGTTAGTTTCCTATATGGGAATGATTCATACAGAGTAACCACAGAAACCAACAAGGGAAAAAATGCTGTGTTTTCTTAAAAAAAAAAAAAAACATACCTTGAGGCGTATGTCTTGAGGCGTAAGGTAAACATACCTTCATGGTCATTTTCCTTGTCTAGAATGGATTTTGTTGTATGTTTTCAATAAGAAAAAGTTAAGAAAAGATAAAGAAAAATCTGATACAACAGCAACACAGCGGGCATTGTTAAACAAAAAAGGGGGGGAAATCTCTCGACGTTACATCTGAACAAAAAAATTAAATAACTAAAATACCACAGATAATAGATGCCACCCAATTCCAGTTTGCCCATTACACCCTTTTATTAATGGATTTATAATTTCCTGTATGACTGTGCCAACCATTCTTTTCCATTTTCTCCAACTCCTGCTGAACACTAACATTCTGCATGTCTAATGATGTTTGCCCAGCAATCACTAGAGCACTATATCAAATAGTCTGACGTGCCTCCCAGAGTAAAGAAGCTCGACCTTCTTGGAAGGCGACGGTGTTATGGCGGTATCCAGGATACACATACGCTCCGTTTAGAGCCTTAGATAAACCACGTCTGATCTCTGAAGCTCTCTGTACGAGTGTGTTCCTTATTTAAATCATCTCTGGGCAGGTCTTTAAATAGCTACCTGAATTACAAGCATGGATGATTGTCAGCTGGATGCTTGCGGGACTGCTTACTATACTCTGTAGACCAGTAGGTGAGGGCTGTGATGTTGGAATGGTATGTTCCCAGCACCATTACATGGCATTAAACAAGGAGATCTAAATTTAGCATCATCACCTGCTGTGGGTAAAAGCACTTTCCCCTACAAACCACATGTGATAGTGTAGTATTACATGTATATGAAGAGTAAGTCAGTATTATTATTATTATTGTTATTATTATTAATTTTAACTATAAGCTTAATTAGTGTTAATTAAATATATATTATACTAATATAATATTGAGATTTCTTGTGATTTATCTAAATAAAGATAGATCAATGTTAGCTACTTGGAATTGATTTTTTGACCCTTTTTAAAAATAAAAAGGTATTCAGGAAGTATAATTAGTTATAAGCTGGTATAACTGCAATATATTTAACCACTTGTCCTGTTAACAACATGTATTCTACAGTAGTATCTCTAGTTTATTAAGAAATCCTTAAAATCTACAGCTTTTTTTTTTTTAAGTGCATAACTAGTTTGCGAAAACACTCGCACTCATCTTACTTAGCTTCGTAGCTGACCATGAATGAAAACAATCGTTGGTTGGACAAGATATTCAGGTTTATTTCTGCGAGTGGACTCGGGCGAATATGCAAAGGTGAGCATATACAAAGTGTAATGACGGCAGATTATTTGCCAGGCAAACTAGCTGGAAAGGACACACCCAAATACCCAGCCTCACCTAAGTGACGCATACAACATGCTATAATGGTGCATAAAAAAAGTGCAGTCATATTCGGAAACTTGTACAGCATGCCAGAGGTCTTGTAAACGAGAGGAATCTATTGTAGTATATTATTTTATTTCCTGTATGCCATTAAGATCAGCTTGTGTGCACCACAAGCCCTGTCATCCTGTCATTCAACACCCTGCGTTTAGGGAGTGGCCTTGTTCACCTTCGTCGCCTGAAGATGTCACACAGAAATGCGCTAGCAGCAAATCTCTTCCTAAATGCCTCTTAGTGAAACCTTTAAAAGGTCAGAGTAACTATGCACACAGTTGTAAACGTCTGCAAAATAGAAAACCCTCCAAAAAAAAAAACAGGTGGATCCTCTGTACACCTTTGACAATTTACATTCCTGACATTACATTCTTGGCACGTATCCAGAACAGCACAAAAAAGTACGTGGGAAACACTACACGCAGGATTTAAAAATCATTAACTACATTTTTTATTCTTTTTTTTAGCTTCTCTATAGACATAATAGCAATAGCATACGTATATATGACTTTGACAGGGTGCTGAATAGAGCCGGTAAGGATACGCCTCTGAAACGTCATCTGTTTGAACTTGGCATTTATAGGGTTAAGTGTTGCAGTACGGCATGCCAGCCAGAAAACAGAGAGAGAGAGAGAGAGAGAGAGAGAGAGAAGGAGAGGGGTGGTCACTCATGGGGAGAAGAAGAAGAAGACTAGAAGAACAAGGCGAGAAGCTCACACGCAACGTCAGAAGACGAAACTGCTTGCAGCTATTTTTATACTTTTTTTTTTTTTTTTTTTTTACTTTTTTTTTAATTTCTTTCTAAAATCGCATTCTTACCTTCTTCTAGTTGTTTCTTCCTCTGCCTCCAATTCCATACGACTATCAAGGTGACTATATGACCCAAAACCACGAGGGTCGGGAACACGTTTCCAGGGGGGCTCACCGGCATTGGGCCTGGAACCGAATGTCTGCCGGTGAGCGCGTACTCACACACACAGCAGGACGAGGCTTGAGGTGAAAGGTGAGGGAGGCTAGAGGGAAAGGTTGGGAGGGGAGGAGGGGGGTCGGCAGCGAGGGGTGTGTTGCTCTCGCTGGACTTTAAACGCCGCAAGCGCGATGCATCTATTCTGGATACATGAGCCGAGAGCGCTTGTGTTGCCCCCTCCTTTCTCTCTCTCTCTCTCTCTCTCTCTCTCTCTCTCTCTCTCTCTCGCTCTCTCTCTCCGTGCGTCCTCTGGCAAAAGTGCCTGAACTTCCTCCCCTCCCTCTTTCCCTCCCTTGCTCTCTTACTTATTCAACTCATCCAAAAGCTCACTTATTTCCTTATTTGAGTCGAATATTTCTTCACACTTGTGTCTGTCTTAACTTTCCGTTCACTGTGCGAGGGCAGATCTTACCTCTCTAATGCCACATATGCAGACTGTCATACTGTACTCTACGTTAATAATATGCCAGTTTTTCCTCTCCTCCTGGCACATCTATCGTGTGCCGCCAAGCAAATAAACACAAAGGTCTGCTTGACTTTTACTCCGATAAGAGTTTAAACAGGCGAAAACGCTAAGTTTAACTTCAGGCGATTTGCCCTTCAAAGCAGACAACAGTTTTTTCCCCCCTACAATGCAGATCCCTCCTCACACACACACACACACACACCCAGTATTTGTGTCATTTGCCTCAGCTTAATTTCTGCACCATTCTCATTCATTATGCAACGAGTGCATTGACTTCCCAGAGTAAATTCCTTCCTTATGTCTAAACCCTCAAAACACATGCGTTCCGACTTCCCAGAAGCTCAAAAGTCCGGGGGCATTCAGTCTGTCCAAGGGATCGAGTTTACAGACACTATTCATGGATCTCATATTACAGTTCTGAGGGGGAAAAAAATAACCAGAGCTGAGTGCAATAAAAGATAAAAAAAAAAAGCCATCAAAAATAACTGAGTGTAGTGAATCGGGAATCTCTCTTTATTTAATGAATGGACAGAAAGTCCTTGACATGATCATCACCATGTCACAAACTCATCTGTGATCACACACAAACACACCCCTGCAATGCAAACATCATAAAACCGTTTAGATAGTAGGCTGTGCTTCTAGCATATGTTTCTAGCAAAATGCGACACACACATAACATTCTGTTTTGCTTGTAACTGCTGGTACGATACTGAAAGTGACACTGCTGCAGACAGCAGAAAGAAACCCAATCCTTAAGCAACTCAGCCAGCCACAAGTGTAGCTTTGGGGAGAAAAGTCTGCGGTGTCACTGTCACACACAGCCCAATAACTGCCGCCATAAATAGAAGACAAATTGCACCCGATTTATATTTGGCATGAAAGAGACTACAGAAGGGTTTAAATGCAGAAAAGGAATCCATGTCAGGTATGAAGCTATGGCACCAGTCTGACACGCTGTCATAAAAAACATGCATGAGCTTATGTTTCACATACGCACGTCCACAGACACACCCAACGACCTTACCAGGTATTATCTTCATTTGAAGGTTACTGAAGTTTTATGTCAGACTGCAGGAGTGCAGGACGAGAATGCGAGGGGGGGAAAAGGCAGAAAGAAAGAACCGAGGTACACACAGAGTAGGGTATAGAGAAAGGCGGTGAAGTGAGGGTGACCTTATATGATTTGGTCTGCGCTGGCAGAATGACAAGGTGCAATTAAGCCTGATTTGTTGGCCATACATGAGCTGTACTTAAGGTCTGATTTGGAAGTCAGTGATTGACGGAACAAAAGTGGAGTTCTCTGGAGGCAATTTTTTTTAATCATCTTTCTCTCTCTCTGCAGTAGGGTGGGGTCAGTTTCATCTTCCTCCGTTTGGAAGAGATAAACTGTTATGGTGGTGTAAGACAGAAACAATTACGAGGACTCCTTTAATATAGTATCACATCTTTCATAGCGTGTTAAGCAAGTCATGCAAAAAGTCACATGACCTCAAAAAATCTCAATTTCCATTAAATTGCTAGCCTCATTATATACACAACAAAATAATTCCATCAGTGAGTTGATCAAGGCCTGAATATATATAAATATATATACCATAACGCTAAATACAGTGCTGATGCACCCCCAAAAACCATTTCAATGCCAGCATCTAAGCCTACACCCACCGAATGGTCTGCAAAAGCGTCATTGCCCACCTACCAGTTAGACGTGGACGGCAACAGCAACAGCAGAGGTTCATGGCTGTAATTGTCAGCCTCGTAATTCCTTTCAATCGAAACACAGAAACTCGCTGACAGCTATTTAGTGCGTCTGACCTCAATGTGTGATGATCAGACTGGAGGGGTGTACAGTACAGTAGCAAAGTTGAAGAAAAGAAAAAAAAAGTGCTGGAAGGAAATCGGGAGGGAGCGGGGGAAAAACGTGGGTCTGACGTTTTATTCATCCATACGGCTTTCCACTGTGGAAAAACACTTCCCTTGTGGTTGGAGTTGATTGTGACTGAATGACTCAGGATAGATTCCAACATACACTATACAGTGAAACATGGGTTAATGGATTAATGTGCTTTCAAGTTTTATAAGGAGGTATGAGAGAAACTGACTATCCAAACCATCTGACAAAGATATGATTGTGTGTGCAGCCTTTAAAGCAGCAGTGGGCAGTGCTCAGCATGCCAGAAGCCCCATTATATTGTCCTTTGAGGGCGATAAACTGGGAGCTGAATCTCCCCTCTCAACTCTCTACACCACAACCCATCCCTCTCAATCAGTCTCTACACTGAAACACATGTTCCAAAGCCCATGGATCCTTCAGCAACACCCCCCCCCTTCCCACCAGGTTCATCTGCTGCCTCACAATCCCCTCAGCTCTCAAAGTCTATGGGGATGTGAGAAACATTTTAAGACTTATCTTACTGTTTGCTTCAGGCCTGGGAATTCTATACCAGGCCAAACATTTCCCAAGCATAAATGTCTAAAGTCAAAATCATCACACGCGAATGCCACAGTCATTAGGCAAACCACTTTTGGACGGCTTCTCATAAACAAAACGAAATGACAGAATGCGCTGTTTATTTCAGGCCAGACGTTTATTTCTACACTAGGCACATGGATGAAGGGATAGTATTTACACTCAGTGGGTACATTATGCAAATCTAATCTATATTGTACTTTTAGAAAAGCGATCCCTTGTAAACACTACAATGGACAGGATGTCCAGTTCCTGTCAATTAAACGCCATAAAAACAGGCTAAATATACTCCAGTGGAGCTTTTTCACTGAGAATGAACCAAAAATATCTGAATCCAATTGTTTTATGCAGCATGAATATAGATGTCGAATGGTGCCTACCTTGGCCCTGTTGGATCAAATCTTCCATGAAGAATCTACCATCATCAAGCTCCATCCCAGCTAGCCTAATGTTCAAACCACAGAAAGAACACCCCACTGAAACACACTGAGAAAGGTACTGAGAGCTTGTCGTGGCTTTTCGTCTTTCTGACTGTAGCCTTTATTTCCTGCAGGCAGAACTGCTATAGTTGGGAATAGTCATTATTGGCAAAATCAAGGGTGGTAACGTTTAAATGGGATCTTCTGGACTACTAGAGTGAGTCAAACTCTGCCAGTTTCGAGAGAGAGAGGGAGAGAGAGAGGAGAAACAACGGAAGGAAAAAACGAAATGGAATCTAATTGGACTCAGATCTCCCGGCTTCTCCTCCGTCATTTATCGGCCTGGGAATGGAAACTTCTGCCGCGGCACATGACGGGTTTTTTCAGGCGGTCTCCCCACATCACTGACTCATTACGGCCACATGATGAATCAAACTCCAGGCTGTCAAAATCATCACCTTTTTTTTTTCTTCCTTTCTGTTTTATACTCAGGAGACAGATTTCTACAGATTTAAATGAAATTTATTACCAGCAGGTGGCAACATAAGAACATATACCTCATAGAACCACAGGGATGAATTTGTCACTGTAAACATTCGTTGAATTAGCTCTTTTCTGTTCAACAGTTGTTGTTTTTTTCCCCTCGGAAGTTCGCATTAGCATTACCGCTGTGGTCACTTAGTGCTCATATCGGCTTCCTTCAGTGACATTATGGTGGTGAGAAATGGATCAGACTTTTAGTGTCAACTTTATAATGTATCTGACTATCAAACTGAGAACATGTAAAGAAAAAGAGCTATTGTTCTCTAAATATAATAGTATAAATGCGTTCTGCATGTAACTCTATTTGCATGAATGACTGACTGAATGATGAATTAATAGCGACCACACCAGCTGCAGGAGCAACAGCAGCTCCCTTTATAAATATTTGCGGCATATGTATGCCTGAATAAACCAGCTGGTCCAGAAAGCAAGCAAGGGAAGGCAATATTTGTCTAGAGCACATCTTAGCCTCATTTTCCTCCCCATACTAGAGAACATAGGAGAGACAAGCTGTCTGCATCTATATTAGGTGTTCCTTTAGAAGGACTTGGGTGAAGTGGTCTAGTTTTAGTCTAGGTCACCAAACCTGATCAAACTTCAGTGAAGGTGTGATATTTCTTTCCATGAATTCTATTAGAAATGTTTTGTTTTGGGTTGTCTTTCTATGTACGTTTACATCCTAGACTAGACAAGTACCACGGTCCTAGACAGAGTGAAATTTGTCGAGGACTGGCACGGTGGCAATTCCATACAGGTGTTAACAGGAGTTTCCTTAAGTTGATCTATATGAATATCAGCACCACATGGTATACAGATTCATGCATACAAACAGATGCTTTAATAACTTTTATAAAGTCGAATGTGAAATGACTATAGACCTTATAAAATATAACAGTCCTTGAGTCCTATTTACCAAAACCAAAAACGATCAAAATCCAACTGGGATACTGTTTCTTCAAATCCCCTCCAGCAATTTTCAAGTCCAATCTCATTGATAACATGGAGGAGGTGAGCTTTTTCTGATGCTTAGTGTTACTAGGCATCTTATCCAGCCCTGGAACCTGTTTGTGGTGGAGGGTCTTTTGCTATAATTTTTGCTATTGTAGGGAGGTGGTAACTGAGTGGTTAAGGAACTGGTCTGGAAGCTCGCATGTTCCACCAATTCCCAGCACCACCAAGCTGCCACTAATGGGCCCTTGAGCAAGGCCCTTAACCCTCCATTGCTCAGTTGTGAGCTGCACAGGATAAGGGCGTCTGCCAAATGCTATAATTATATTGTATTATGACCTACTCAGTATAAATGATGAATAAGCCAAAGTTTTTCCTCATTGTTAGTTTCTTTCCTTGCAATTTTGAATTACGTTTAGTGCCTTTATATTCTCAGCAAAAAGATAATACTTGTGTGCAAACGGAACAAAGCTACATTCAAGTCTGAAGTTGGCATAACCATGCCCATTATCACGAGACTGGAGGAAAACAACAGCAATGCAGACGATATCCTTTCTACCAAAACGGTAATGGAAAAACTGACTTAAATTCAAACTTTCAGTACAGTCATCTTCTCGTCATTGTTTTAATTTCCTTTTTTTCCTTCTCCCGTTATGTTTACCTTTTTGGCAAATGCAATTCAGCTTGACAATGGATTAAAGGTTTCCACCATGTCCACCATTTCCTTTGGTAAGGATTGCTCTCTTGGGTGCAGCATGAATTGATGCAAATGTACTCGTTATATATTTCATCAAGGAAACAAACAAGAGCGAGGAGGAAAAGTGAGGTGGGGTGAAAAATAAAAGAACAAGTTGTGAAGATAAAAGAGCCTTATACAACCACAATTCGACCAATTCAAGTGAATGCTCTAAAGAGATGCAAGCATTTGAAATGTTCTAAATAAGCAATTAAAAAAAAATTATATTTATCCATTTTATGTACAAAAAAAACAAACCTTATTAATTATCTATCCATAGCGGTACTCCCTGATGTCAAGGAACATATCTCCCTTAGAGTCAATGCCCTGGCAACACTAGAGCCCATGCACTACTGGCGTCTGGTCTTTTCTAAGCCCCATTCCACTTGAAAAGGAACCTCAGAGACTACAAGTCCACAACCGGCATGATAGGAAGACATGCCTCCAGCAAAGAGACTCACAGTACAAGATTAGAAAACAGCCTCATATACTATTATTAAAGTCTCTGCAACAGAGGGTAAACTTGTTAATTAATGATACGGCCCTATATGCAGCACAAGGCCTTTTTAAACGTCTGTAGTGCCTGTTCTATAATAAACATGTTTGAGGTAACTCAGTTTTTTTAAAATGGTATTGTGTTTCTATTATGGCGAATAAGCATCACAAAAATAAACTACTTTTGTACAATGCACTGCCAATGAGCGAACATACATACAGGGACACATATAGGGATACAGCCTATTTTTTTAAATGCGTGACTCCACGAAGCTGAAGACAGCATCATAGGAAGTTACAGTCTGCAACTTCCAGACATGGGTGTGGCCCAAGAGTCCTTATTATATCACAAAATAAATACTGAGTTTTTTAATGCTCTGCATTGTAGAAATAACATGATACAAGGAAAAAAATCTGATTAGACTGGCTAGGCCTGCTCCAAATATTTGCATGTCAAAGAAAAAGTAATGAGGTGTGTTTGTGTGTGTGTGTGTGTGTGTGTGTGTGTGTGTGTGTGTGTGCAACCCCATTTGGCCGAAAGAAAAAAGGGGGAGAGGCACGAAAAACACATCCTATTGAAAGACATTAGCTGGGAAAACGTACTAAGTGACACGGAAAAAGAGAGGAATAGACATGCTTTTCACGAACCAATAGATGAAAACATCAGGATTATATCACAGAATGTCGCGAGCCTGGGTTGGCGTGTGCGCCTGCAGGACATTAATTAGTCTGGCTACAATATCTCAGACTAGAACTGGTGCAGCAGCTTTAGCAAAAGCAGTTACACGATAACATACTGTATGACAGCAATGAAACAATTACAGAAAACTAGACAATCGAAAAGGCAAGTCAACCGAACGGCATCCCATCAAACAACAACCGAACGGCATCCCATCAAACAAGAACAGAACTGTTTCCAGGAAACAGAGGCAGTCCAAAGAGTAACGACATGCTTTGAAATTAGACACTGTGTACTAGGCTGGTGCTTAAATATATAATGAGCAAATGGGCAAAGCGTCTTCTGTGTCTAAGCACAGCCAGCTAATTCATTTTGCACCACTAATTCCCTTTTGTTGCTACTGAGGCATGTAAATACTTCACCAAAAATAGTGACTGTTTTTAACCTTAATTGCCATCAACAGTGTACATTACATCGAGTTCACATTTGTCTACATTTTTATACAAACTACTAAACTAGATTATGAAATATTATGTCGGATACAGTTAAAAAAATACCCTTACATACAGACTTTGAGCATAACTTAAGGCATTGGACAGCTTGCTTGCCTGTGAATAATTTATTTATATATTTTTAGTTTCAGACACGCTCTTAGTCACGACATCTAGACAGTCTTGTGATAATTGAGATCATCAAGTTTCCACCAATAGTATAGCACTGCAAAACTAATAAAAGTCAAAACTGGCCAAAGGGATCATTTCAGAAAGCAATGATAGCAAGCAACTTTTAGAAAAAGAAGAAAAAACACTCCATCACGTGCAATAAATAACAAAGAGTCTATTGAAAAATCAATGGCCAGAGATAACCCGAAGTGACTCATGTGCTTGAGTGGTGTCCATTTTGTTGATGGCAATTAAGACAAAACATAAAAAAAGACATTAAAAAAACATCTAATGAAACATCAGATGTGTATTCTCAATGTGTGACATGGTTCAATAGCTGTCCACACCAAGACTAAGATTTCTATTGGGAAAAGATACCAGTGTGCACTATATGGACAAGTTATGGACCATAAGATTAATTAACAATCAATTGCAAAACATCAGGCAACTTTATTTCTGATCTTGCAAATAAAAAAAAACATCTGTTGAAAAGTGCACACTAATATACACACTCTATTAAAACACTGACCTGAGAAGTGGTAAAACTGCTATTTGCTTTTCATCTTCTACCTCCATATCCGATCTTCCCCTGGGTCACGGGGAGCAGGGCACATGCACTCACATTCACACACACATTCATACACTAGGGACAATTTTCCAAGGTGCCAATCAACCTACCGTGCATGCTTTTAGACTGGGGGGAAACCGGAGAACCCGGAGAAAAACCGCCTGAGGCACGGGGAGAACATGCAAACTCCACACACATGGCCGAGATGGGAATCGAACCCGTACCCTGGCGGCCCTCTGTATTTGCTTTTTGAATATCTTATTCCACATTTAGTCATTGTTTGCTGTTATAATAACCTGCATTCTTCTGGAGTGATGTTTCACCACATTTATGAGAGCTTTTTGGTTTGTAGGTACAATAAGTATTTGAACTCCTGGTTTTAGTAAAATAACAATACACTGTTTGCCAGTATGTTAAACTCTCGTATCCCTAATCCATATTAAGCAATAGGAGTTATGATCATTGATAGATCGCAAGCGTTTGTCCATAATATTCATAAAGACAAAGGCAGACAAAGAAATGCCTTTGTTTGAATGGAAATGGAAAGCAATTTAATGTTGATTCTGGAAGGCAGACAATTACACCTCTGTTTCTAAGCGTTACTTGCATATAAAACCTGAATGCGTGCCGTTCTAAACTTCAGAGTGGAAAAAGCTTCGACAGAAAACTGGCAAAGATTAATGGAACTATGAGTGTACCTATACACGTTCATAAATATTGCTTTTGGAACAAATGAATGCTTGGTGCGCTAAACTAAGCGAAACCTTAGAAATGTTTTATTACACTGACAAATAAATATATGGGAATTCGAGGCAAGACAAAAGTATATTCAACGGACATGTGATTTCATGAATTTGAACAAACTATTGTTTGTACACACACACAAAAAAGAATGATAGAATTTAAGTATGTTTTGTTTTCTAAATCTCATGGTGAAAAGAAAACCCTAAACATTTACTATATACCTATTTGATGTTTAGTTCAATCTTTAACACGGATATTCTATTGCATATGTTATATTTCTATATATTCTATATATTATATTTCATGTTACATCCAATTAGAATTACAGCAAATAAAAAATACCTCTAAGACCTCTACTGAATAGAATTCTAGAATAAACATGCAGGCCTTTAGCATAAAAAGGATGATCTGTCCAGAATAACAGCTTTGGTTATTTTATGTTTCATTCTAAATGTGCATGACTTTCTCTATGTAAATATCCATGTTACATATTAACATGCTTGTTAATGAATCAGAAAACATTTATATCATTCTTTAAAGTTTCCACATTTTACATTTCACCCATAACATAGGTTCTGGGCTAAAGAGCCTCTAGGTATCTTAGTGCATTCCAAAGGCTCCGTTAAGTCCCTTTTAGCTCAGCAATGACAGATTTAAGACTTACAGATTTTACAGTACACTTCACAAAAAAAAAAAGACAGTGTTGACAGTTTTTGACCTCCGGCGATGAAGTGTTACAAAACGATTAAATGACAAAGAGTAAGATTTTACTAGATGAAAATACAGATAAGCTTTAGCTCTATGATTGGAATTGTTATCTGTTATGTTCCTGAATGTATGTTGGATTTTTGGGTATGTTTGTGTCTCTCCTTCTCTCTTTTATGCGTTTAGGATATCCCAGCGGATAATCCGTCAGAGTTTCCAGCGCAAATCCACACAACACTTCTTTATATTCCAGCTGGATATGACCTTTACGCTTTGTTAATTCTTTGCTTTATGCCAGTCTTTAAATTCTGTTGACATTGTATGCTGTCCAAGAAAATAGTGTTTTTGTTCCAAAAGTTACTTTAAAAATACTGTATGATTTTGTGTATTATATGGTGCACACCCCGGCACTATTATTTGTGTCTTCGACACACTCGCAATAAATCGGATCTCTTTATCCCATGGTTGTACTTCTGACTGGCGCAACAATGTTATCTTGCTTTTACACTGAACCATAAAGGGTAGTAAACCATCATTTAACTCTCTGTGGCATGCTGTAAATTTTTACAGTTACTTACAAAAACATTCTGTATTTGTTTAGGTTTAGTACAAAAAAGTATGCATTTTCATACATTCATCATCGTTTTTTATCACAGGAAGTGGGGTCTGACTAACTTTATGGACCACTACAGTTCACCTCACAGGAAGCACTGGGCTCTGCAAGAGGGTCTTAAAATGATAAACCACTCCTTTAAAACTATTGGCACATAGTAGTGTTATAAACCCCATAGCCAACCCATAGCCAACCCATAGTGGACCCTGTCAGCAATCCCACTGTTGTGTTCATGGAGCATTTGTGTGCAGTTATGATCTTCTACAGACCGTTTACATCACGTCTGATTCTGGTATGTCGGAAAAGGATTCGGGCAAATCAGACATACTCAAGAGACTCTCACACATCTATCTAGACACAGTGGGCCTCTTTCTCTTCTGAAACAAAGCCTCTATTGTCTAAGGAATTGTATGTTTGTAACAAAATATATTGAATATAACAGACCTTTGGAGCAGTTTAGATTTTTTTTTAGATTATTATTTTTAGTAGTCGTAGTTATACAGAAGTAAACTTTCTGCACTCATAAACTCTTTCAAATATTCAGAAGCAGATTATAGGAAACATTGATTGTAGGAATTTTTTTTTTTTTTTTTTTTTTTTTTTTTTACAATTTAATATAAGAATTTGTGGGGTACGGTGGCTTAGTGGTTAGCACGTTCGCCTCACACCACCAGGGTCCGGGTTGAATTCCCGTCTTGGCCATGTGTGTGTGGAGTTTGCATGTTCTCCCCGTGCCTCAGGGGGGTTTTCTCCGGGTTCTCCGGTTTCCTCCCGGTCCAAAAACATGCATGGTAGGTTGATTGGCACCTTGGAAAAATTGTCCCTAGTGTGTGAATGTGTGTGTGAATGTGAGTGTGTGTGTCCTGCGATGGGTTGGCATTCCATAACGTAATCTTGCCTTAATGCCAATAGACACCTGAGATAGGCACAGGCTCCCCGTGACCCGAGGGAAGATCGGATATAGCGGTAGAAGATGAATGAATATAACAATTTTATCTTGATAAAGTAACTTAGGCTGATAGGTGATTTAGTTGCACCTCTTAATCCAGCAGTCTGGACAGATCTAACTAGATCCCAGATCCCACTAGATCTAATTATAGAGGTCAGTGTTTCTGTGTTTTAACAGTCAAAGTTACTGTTTTCCTCTGGGCTTTAGAAGAAATCGGTCAAAAGCGGTAAGTAACTAAATTAAACTGATGTGATGATATAAATGGCATAATCTCATAAACACAAAAGCCAGGGAGCTGAAAGAAAAGCTCCATGGCAACGTAAGACAACGCAAATGCACAGGATGCAGCAGAAGCGTATTTAGTGAGTAATAGGGTGAAAGATGACTCACAGATGTTACACTTTTAAAAGCAAGACACAAATACACACAAAATGATTCAGCGCTTTCAGCTTCCACGCGGCTGTGGCCACTTATGATCCTTGATGCTGGACCCAGTGAGGATAATCTAACAGACACTATGCAGCAACTGAAATGTTTCACCGTCTATGGCAATAAGTTAAACACACACTGAAAAGTAAAGTGAAGCAAAAAAACTCAGATTAAACCGATTTGAAATATATTTAGAACTACAAAATGCTATAATTATAACTTTAATAACTCTTCATAGATTATTGGGTAAGATTCCATAGACAGTTTATCTATGCGATGAATTTCAGAATACAAATTGTCAACTAACATCCTTAAGCATCCTTAAATATGCCTTAACGCACCCCAATCATGACCTCAGATCACATTCATTTTGCTTTGGTCTTTTGCTTCTCTACAATTCTTTTTTTTTTTACTTCTACTTCATATTACAATCATGCAATTTAATCTATTTAATAATTGCATTTTTTGTATTTTAACCAAATCATATCTGATGCCACAGAGAAAACAAAATAGCCTGTATAGTAAGGTCATTATGTAATACTGCACCAAGAAACAGATCATATATTCTCCAAATGGCTCTGCGGTTGTTGAAGAATAGATATGGAATAGATTTTGCCGTTATAAAGGGAATTTTTGTGGACTACACTTCCCACTGGAACATTCATTCATTCATTCATCTTCTACCGCTATATTCGATCTTCCCTCGGGTCACGGGGAGCCTGTGCCTATCTCAGGCGTCTATGGGCATTAAGGCAGGATACACCCGGGATGGAATGCCAACCCATCGCAGGGCACACACACACACACACACACACACATTCATACACTAGGGACAATTTTCCGTGCATGTTTTTGGACCGGGGGAAACCGGAGAACCCGGAGAAAAACCCCCTGAGGCACGGGGAGAACATGCAAACTCCACACACACATGACCGAGAATGTAATTTCTAAATGGCAAATTACTTTCATTTTTCACTGTTAATGAGAAAATGTACTAAACCCTCACATTTTTCTTTCTTTGTACTCCATTATAAATAAAAGGATCTGCATTTTCACCTGCATTTGTATTTATTACATGGTCATGCTAGTCAAATAATGCACAGATCCTACATGCAGATGAAGCAAAGAATTACATCACTCACGCTTTTTCCACCAACATCTTATATTGCTAAACCAGTACTAATGGACAAAACTGCAGTATATTCTGGCACCATATACAAATTCAGCATCAGTTGAACGCTATAACGTGCAAGTATAATTCAATGGAGGAGAAAGACGGTGGTCATTAGAGCATAATAGAACAGTGCATGTGAATGAATGCATGTTCAAAAACCACATACATAGTGGTTTATTCATAAAACATCGTATAAGGAAACCTTTGTCTCATCCGTGTATCATGTTTTGCTGTCAGCGTTGGCACAATTCAGCTGGAACAAGTTCTTTTGTTTTCCCTGAATTCCTTCACTTCACCACCCACTTCCTGTTATCCACTACAGGAATGCAGCCCCTAAGAATCTTCTTCAAATGTGACATATTTTTCCACTAATGATGAATCACATCAATCTAACCAGCGCTGATTTTGCACTTTGAAATATGTAGTTTTGGATTCTTGGTGAGGAGATATTGATTCATTGCCTATAACAGCATTCTTGCTCATCCTCAAAGCAAATCTTTTTTAAAAATATTAATGTGCTCATTCTAATTATGTTTATATAAAAACAATGTACACAAAAATGACAGAACACAAATTTCTATGATTTAGATGATGTCATATATATATATATATATATATATATATATATATCTATATATCATTCATTCATTCATTCATCTTCTACCGCTATAAAAAAAAAAAACAAGTCCGATCTTTCCTATCCAATCTCAGGCGTCTATGGCCATTAAGGCAGTATACTCCCTGGATGGAACGCCAACCCATCGCAGGGCACACTCACACACATTCACACACACATTCACACACTAGGGACAATTTTCCAAGGTGCCAATCAACTTACCGTGCATGTTTTTGGACCGGGGGGGGGAAACCGGAGAACCCGGAGAAAAACCCCCTGAGGCACAGGGAGAGAACATGCAAAAACTCCACACACACACACATGGCCGAGACAGGGAATCGAACCCGGACCCTGGCGGTGTATGAGGCGAACGTGCTAACCACTAAGCCACCGTGCCCCTTATATATAACCGGAGAAACCGGAGAACCCGGAGAAAAACCCCCTGAGGCATGGGGAGAACATGCAAACTCCACACACATGGCCGAGACAAAAACTAAGGGAATCGAACCCGGACCCTGGCGGTGTGAGGCGAACGTGCTAACCACTACTAAGCCACCGTGCCCCTTAAATATATATATATATATGATAATATATATAATATATATATATGAAATACGAATGGTCAGAATCTTATTGGTCAGGAGGCGTTGCTAATTGTCCAGCTATAACTACAAGCTATAGTTTTTTTCATCATGGAGGGATTTATATTTGCTCTGTATCAAAGCAATAAAAAGGAAGGTTTCAGTTGCCAGAACAGGAGGTATAACATAAGTTAACTTGCTTTGAGGATGTTACAAAACATTAACTATAACTATAAAAAATTTAACATTATGGCAAAAAGTACAAAATGTAATATATATCCACTGGAATATTGTTGTGGTATCCATACTGACAGTTGTGCTTCACTGGGCATTTGCAACTGGTTTTAATGGTTAGTCAGACTTCTATTTCTACAACCCTTTGTGGTTCCCTGTAAAAGGCAAAATGTCTATTCTGTGTACTGTATTATGCTCTAATACTAATTTCACTAATAAATGTAATAAATGTAAGTAAAACACTAATACATGTACTAATCATTCTGATAAATGTATCTATGCCCAGTATGTGTCTGTTATACTGTTTGTTAAATTAAATGCTTAAGAATACATTTCTATTCCATTCTGTAAATTATAAATAAGTAAAAGTAGGTGCGAGCATGTGAAACATATGAAACATGAAAATGACTTGGTGAAAAGATGATAAAAACATGAAAGAATGTTGTTTTACACACCCTTGTTATCTAGCTGTTATATTTGCGCTTCAGTGAAAATCTTAGGAATGTGCGAAATGTGCGTGAAAACACTCAAAGGAGTAGCAATAAATATGCAAAATAAAAAGTCACTATATGTTCAGAACCAAAAATAAACATTTTGCAGCTTGAGGTTGCATTATTGCATAACATTTCTGTGGAAAATAAGTTTTTTTCCCCCGGTCAGTAATGAAAGCTTCTGGACACGACCCAGAACGCAAAGCTTCTTTGGCCGCCCAGCCTCATGAGGTTTCCTCCCTGTTATTATAATCCAACAGGCCGCACAGCCTGGCAGAGCGAGGACCAGTGCTTAGTGGTGTGATCTATATTTCAACTACTGACAAAACTTGGTGGAACTTAAAGAGAAGAAATAAACCAAGGAGGATGAAAATCAGATGTCAGATTTCAGCATATGATGGGAAACTGTGCAGAAGCTGAAGAGGAGATTTGGCAGAATAAACATAAATATTGAAGGCTTTTTAGAGTTCTGCCCGTTCTGCCAACCAGAAAGTACAATTTGTGCTTTTATTTTTATTTAAGTGACTCACTTGTATATAACAGTTTATTAGAAGTTTCGTTTCCTGGCTGGCATATGTATTAGTCTTTAAAGAAAACCAGCTTGTGGAAGAATCGCTTGCCAAGGTACCCAAAGCCAAGAGAAATAATGATACATAATATCCCAATGCACAACATGGTGAACTAAATGAGAGGATAGCAGGGGCATTGGTACCCATTTAAAAGGGAATGTTAAGGAATTCATTGGAGGCCACAGTGGAGGGTCTCTACATAATAAGAATGGTAAGATTCAATGATGCGCATGCGTGCCTCTGGATAAAAGTTAACAATGTAACGCTTAAAAAAGTGTACATCGTATATGAGTTGGGTGCAAGTTATGAGTTAAAAAATGCTAGATATAGATATAGATTTTGTATATAAACTATATATGCACTATACTTTTATTATTTCGAAAGTAACCAACAATTTGTAACCTATATTTTATATGCAGATTGATTTCTCCTCCCTAAAACAGTTTTTCAAGCATTTTTTTTTCTCCTCACAGACCCACTTTGTGCTACATGAATATAACCTATCACAACATTACGGAGACTGAGACATGTCCTGATAGTCACATGGACATGAGAAGTATAAACATATACCATTCCGACAACCTATTGGTTTGTACACGATCCATCACACCTGCACATGACACAAATCACGTTACACTCCAGCAAGAACATAACCAGTGTTGTGATCGTAAGTAAGATTATTTCTTAAAATTGATTATTTCTCCACTACTGGCTCATTTATCAAAGGGGCGCTTTCTCTTCGTCCTCCATAAATGAAGCTACAGAAGGGAGTTCTGTAGAGAGAGACGTCCTTAATGGCTTTTGTCCTCAATAACGTTTACTTTTATACTTTAAGCAGTTTTGAAATCAGTACTTTTACACTTTTTTCCTTGAGTAAAAAGCTTGAGTTGATTCTACAGAAGTTTTTTTAAACCCTAGTATCAATACTACCAGAGGAATGAATGTGAATAGACCAATGCTGATCAATTTTAAACATGACTTTTAGAGGCCATGTATCCGTTAGCACGAAAATGGACATACAAACACAACTGATGTCTTCTGAAACAGTAGAAGTAAAATTTCCCTTTATTTGAACTCGTTTGTTCCAGTTTGGGCTGTTTCTTGGTTCCATGGTGTAAAGCACCACCACCAGTAACTAAAAAGGTGCTGGCATATTCATCACCTCTGAAAGTAAGTGCTTTGTTACTTTGGGATACCAGAAAGGCAGAGTTCTAAAAGGACCACTGGTAGCTTAGAGAAGACTTTGGGCCTTGTGAAAGCTTCTTCCTGTTCTGAAGTATTTAGTGTCAGGTTTAGTTGAAGAGGTCAGCTGCCATAAAGCATACTTACTCTGCTCTGGAGACCATAAAACCTCCCACACCCAGAATGTAGAAGCACAAACAACAGCTTACCTGAAAATAGAAGAAAATAAAAGAATGGAAATGTTAGCTTCATTTTCTGGTCCATTTTATTTATTTATTTTTTAAATGTCACACTCTGGGTGGAGGTATTGGTATGAGTGAGAGAAAACAGATGCCAGTTTAACAGGAAAATCTGTTAAAGCTATCAGACAGACCCTAATGGAATACCTATTAAAACAGGGAGGGAAGAAATAAAAATACAACACAATAGAAGTAAGGAAACAGTGCAGAATGAGAGGGATGTTATGTTTGTGTAGCAGTAGTACATTTTCGAACACTCTTAATGCAGGGTTCTGTTCTTTAGTAGATGACATTAGGAGAACATGTGTACTGTTGTAACAGCGCCACCTGTTGGGACTTTAAATAAGGAATAATAATAAATATTATTTGTATAGCCCAGTTTCCATTCAACATTTTTTATTCTTATATATAAAATAAATAAAAACCTTTTATACTAAATGTTTTAAATGTGTTTTTGGCTCTGCAAAAGGTTGTACCAGAGTTTCTAGCATGTCTTAGGTGGAAATGTGAAAAAAAAGCACGTTTTCAGATACTGATCTCCTGATCAATATGATATCGTTTGTAGTTGAATATTGGTTTAGATGATTTGATCTGGTTAGTTTTCTAATTTTATATATATATATATATATTATAATTTATATAATATATATATATCTATATATATATATATGATATATATATATATATATATATATATATATATATATATATATATATATCTATATATATATAGATATATATATATATATATATATATATATATATATATATATACACAGGATTTATGCAATCATGATTGGTCAAACAATCTAACCTATTTGGAGGCAATTACAGTCGGATGGATTTGGCAAAAAATATGACCTTAAACAATACTTAAATCATTTGGTTCTTGTTTTAACCTGAACCAGCTCATTTCAGTAATAAGCCGATGGAAAAAGCCATTTTCATTAAAGCTCTGAAATGAATTGAAATTAGATTTTTAATCAATAAATAACAATGTGAGGATTTGCTTGAGCACAATAATATGAGATATAAATGGGAAAAGAAAAAACAGCTAATTAACAGGAAGCAGTTCAAAAGCATGCAGCACTTTCCAGAGCATGGCATTAATGCCCATGTGTGAACATTTAAACTGGAGTATAGGATCTGAGAATACTCTTATATAAGCTCCACTCCCAGCTGTTGTGGTGAAAAGAAACCCATAAACACTCTCGCTATTTCCCAGTATGATGCAGTCATGTGACATGCAAAACTAACCATACACAAACTAGCCCAGGCACTCAAAGGGACGTGTTTATTTTTGGATAGGACTACATAGAGTATCTTTTACATATTGTATTGCATGGCGTGTATCAGCAATGAGCAAATGAAAAGAAATAAAAACCTGAGCTAAAAAAAACTATAGAAATGTTTCCCTTACTTTGACCGTAAAGATCACCAATAAAGAAATTAAACAAGTAAATAAATGTATACAAGAAAAATAAAACATATATTCACAATTTTATGTTTTTTTTCCTGGTTCATTTCTGTTTCACATCACAATCACTGGAATTTTTTTAAAGACATTAAACATTGATTAAATCCATAATCATTTTTTTCAAGATAGACATCTTTTTTTGTTTCATAGCCCCCTTGATCCAATTTGCTCAGCACCAAATGAAACACAAATGGCTGAAATGTCAAGGAAATGAAATAATAATCAAAAATAGCACCGCCGTGATACCACCCAAATGGCCATTTGAAGCATGACTGATTTTCTTCACACTAATTGGCGTCTTTGTTTTTTTGCTTCCTCTCTGTCAGCTCTCTTTTCACAACGAGAGCAACTCCTAACAACACTGATAGCATGGTTTGGAGAATGTAAAAATGCTTAATATATCATCTATATAAGGAGAAGTATTACACCAGGTGAGGCTGGTGTGTCTGGTGCGTCAAAGACAAGTGTGTCTTTGCTACGTTCAATCATGGTGATGGTGGTAGTGTCATGGTCTGGGGCTGCATGACTGCTGCCAGCAGTGGGGAGCTACAGTTCATTGAGGGAACCATGACTGCCAACAATTGACTATATATGGTACTTCCCCAACCTGTTACAGGCACACAATTGCATTAAATGCAGTGGTAGCATTAAAGCTCCATGATGATATGGTATTTAGTATATGTATTCTGAGATAGTGGCCTAATCCTGGAGTGAATTTGGAATGCACAACTGCACCCAAGGCCTCACACGACATCATTAATAACAACCTTGTTCCCAAATCTTCAAAAAAACTATCTTCCCAGAACACTGGAGCATGTTGTAGTAGTAAATTAGGGACTAGATTTGGATTTGGGATGTTCAAAAATCACTTACCAGTCATATAGACAGGTGTCCACAAACTTTTTTCTATATATTGTATCTACTTTATGGATTTTTCATTGTTTGCGTGTTTTTTTTTTTTTTTTTTTAAGGTTATATAGAAAGAAAATAATTCAATGGTTGTATGTAGAGACAAATTAGATTTCAAGCGTTAGTCTTCATTACAAAATCTATTTTATCCAGATATAATATCACAGAAAACAAGGCTCGCCCCGAGCAAAAAAGATAAAGAACTATTACAGGTCTCCATGTAGGTCTTAATATATAAGCACATGCCATCTGTCTTACATTTCTCCTTAACAAATACATGGGTCCTTTGCTCTGCTTATAACATAATTAATAATTGCCTTGACTCAGAGTCTGATATTTATTTCACTGATTCTTATTAATGGCAGAGAAAACACACACAATTTAGTTCTCAGAGACCATTTTAAAAGCCATAAAACAAACAGTTATATACCAGACATGATAATTTCTCTTTTTCACATTTTCCAGAAAATTGGGTATTAAAAGTTCCCAATTACTCAGTAGAACCCACAGAGACGAGATTACCTACAAGACAAAAAACAAGAGCCAATGAGCTTTTAGCTAAATGCAAAAAATGTAAGCTTACAGGAATACTCTGCATCTACCATATCTGTAAAGATAGGTGGCCACACACACACACGAACATGATTTCATTCATTCATTCATCTTCTACCACTATATCCGATCTTCCCTTGGGTCACGAGGAGTCTGTGCCTATCTCAGGCGTCTATGGGCATTAAGGCAGGATACACCCTGGATGGAATGCCAACACATCGCAGAGCACACACACACACACACACACAGACTCCCATTCATACACTAGGGACAATTTTTCTAAGGTGCCAATCAACCTACCGTGCATGTTTTTGGACCGGGAGGAAACCGGAGAACCTGGAGAAAAACCCCCTGAGGCACGGGGAGAACATGCAAACTCCACACACACATGGCCGAGACGGGAATCGAACCCAGACTCTGGCGGTGTGAGGCGAACGTGCTAACCACTAAGCCACCGTGCCCCTCGAACATGATTTATATATTTTAAAATCATCAATACAAAAGTGTCACATATAGGAAAGTTGTAGCTCGGAGGTTAAGCTGTCAAACTCCTGACTAGAAATTCTCATGTAGCCTTAAGTGAGGACTAGTCAACTCTATAAATATAATAATTGGGGTTTAAAATAAAAAGTGCTTAGGAAAGGGCACTTGCCGTACATTTGCGTATATTTTAAGGAAGAATGTTTGGAATGTTAACAAATTTAATCTAGACACAGAGACATACAGTAGGTTTCTTAAACAGATTTTCAAATTCACCCACACATACACGCACGCCACAATACACAATCCCCCCCAAATTGTACTGCCAATGCACATGCATGCCATAAAACATTAGTTCCTATTTCCTTTCCTATTTCCATTTTTTAAATCCAGTTCATGTCAGAGCAGATCAACAGGATTTAGGTGAAACGACCCGGGAGGCCATTTCATGATGGATCACCCTCATTCACTGGCATTGTCTAGCTATATGGTAAACTTGGTTCTAATCAGATCCATAGTCAGATCCATGAAATTTCATGGTGCTGAAATATAGAATGGAAGCCATGTTGGTTTGGCTTTTCTGCTCCGACACAACCCCATTTCATTAAGAGTCCTGTTCTCCATATTAAATAAGTTTTTCTGTTAGAGACAAAAATGTCCACAAAAATGTCTTTTTCTATCCAGTACTTGTGTGTTTTTACCTTTTACTAAGTTTACTGAATATAAACATGTCGCAAAAAACAAAAAAAACTGTTTCTAAACCTTTGATAGAGACTGTATACTGTAATCAAAATCATTTAAAAATGTCTATATTCACCATATAAGCTAAACAACATGCAAAATCCTGAATTACTCAGTAATACACACTACTGTAGCTCTCCCTCTCACTCAGTAACTGTATGTTACATTGCTTATCGCTGTTCCTTAGGCAGGTGATGGACTGGTATTTGAACTCACACCTTCCTTCCAACCAAACACAATCGAGTCTTCAGATTGACAATGGAATAAAATCATTCATAGTTATACCATATACTACTGATTCTTTCTGTTGCAATGTATTTATTCGTTCCTTGCGCTATTTTTGCATGATGACATTCTTCTGGAAGGCTGTAAAAACCTGCATAGCAAGCGATAATACATGGCAGAGTTCAATATCTGAAAGGTGGTGAGTGTAAATACTGTAGTACTATGAAAGCATTACATAAACAGTATATGAATAGTAACACATTATAAAGCCAGAGGCAGATTTCTCTTTATTTTCACACACACTTTGTAAAAGAACATCTGCAAAGCGGGATTTAAATGTGTTTATTTTCAGTGCAAATATTCAGTCTGGTAAAAATTTGTCAGACCGGTCTACAGCCGAAGAAAAAAAATCTTATTGTCTAAGTCAGAGACTGTGCTCGATCGGCCGTATTTAAAATAGATGCAGCCTCTGGTGGATCAAAAGAGAGAGAAGTTTTAGGGGGAAAAAAACCCCAAAAGAACATTCCTCAGTCTGGGAATGGAAACCCCAAACACACACACATACACACACACACACACACACACACACACACACACACACACACACACACACACACACACACACACAAGGGCCTTCACCTAATATAATTACTAATGTATAACCTATTAAATGTCCAGACCTATATCAATATCCAAAATAAAACCCTTTGGTTGTTGCTCTTTTTTATTTATTAATTTCTTTATTAATATAAGTTATTTATTGTGCATAAAACTCTTGTGGGATCTACTAATATCCAAAAAGAAAAATATAACCACACACACACACGCATACACACACGCACACTCCCAAAACAAACTCCCAGGAAAGTAAATAGGCCACCACATTTGAAAATTGTACACATATCATATCCGTTTAAACAGTCCCTGGTTTGTGCTGGATGATGCCGGAGGAGGATCTCTTGCATCTCTTATTTACAGTGTCTACATATTGCAATGCCATATTTTGTCTCCTCCCTGTTATGTAAGAAGCATGGCTCACATTATAGTATAATAGATTTATTCACACGTTGTGCTCAGTGATGCGTTACTGACGTGATACACAACTTTCACAAACTGTATTTCTTTTTGTTTTCCAAATAAGTCATGATAAATAGAAATCATTCAACATGATTTTTATTTTATTTATTTCTATGCAAAATGTATAGAAATATATATATATATATATATATATATATATATATATATATATATATAAGATAGATATATATATATATATATATATATATATATATATATATATATATATAATATATATTTATATTTATATATATTTATATAAATAGCCATGTCACATAGAAATAAATAAAATAAAAATATTTCATTTCATATTCCTGTTGAAAACAAAAAGAAATACAGTTTGTGATTTCTATTTATGAGCATGATTCTATATTTGGACTTTCTTATATGTATATAAAATGATATATATGTATTTATCATGACTTATTTGGATATATGTATATAAAAACAATGGAAAAAATAGTGAGTAGGTGTCTTTGTGTTCTTTTTGTGTGTGTGTGTGTGTGTGTGTGTGTGTGTGTTTGTGTTTGCGTGTGCAAAAAATAGTGAAGATTATTTGTGAAATGTGTATTTTCTGAAAGGAGTCTCTCGTGTCAAAGTTTGAGAACAGCTGGACATCAAGAAGAAAAATGCAGTCCAATGACAGTCCATTTATAGCTGCTATAATGCGAAGTAATAACAGGAATGTCACAGCATTTATTTCTAACATCAATACCCCCCCACCTTCACAATTGGCTTTCTCTCTCTCTCTCACACACACACACACACACACACACACACACATTCCTCCAAACTAATCAAGGACCTTTAGGATTAATAGATGAACACTCGTGTGAAATCTGGTCTTTTAAACATTTGACAAAAGACGAAAGGCCAAAACCTCATTAATGAGACTCTGTAAATTTTGCGCCAAGACCCACTGCAGCTTTGCACAACAAAAGCTCAGAGAGACACTGGCGCTAGGCCTGCCACTGGGCATAATGACAGAATGCAGCATTCATGAGCATATTAAATACCTTTCTGAAAAATGAAAAACAAAAGCTGTTTGGTCTGTTCAGGATAAATTGAGAACTCAGTAAGGACATATTTACAATTAAAATATTTATTTGTTTTACAATTTGATATAATGCAATGAACAAAGTGAATGACATGTGAAACGTCTACGAATATAAAAAATGGACTTGATCTGCCACACACACACACACACACACACACACACACACACCGACACAAATTGGTCTGAAATCTGTAAATGAAGTTAGGTAACTGTCTGGAACCTGCAGGGAATTTTAACGAAGTCCACAAAGAATTGCACAGCAGTGTGTGAAGCCTTTGTCTGTCTTGACACTCAGGAAAAATCTCATCCAAGGCAGAAAAAAATGTTTTGTTTCTTTTTTTTTTCTTCCTCACCAGATGCATTTCCATCCAGACACTGATTTAAGAGCACTATCACATGTATCACCTTTTCAGTTTCATCACAAATACTTTCAGAGCACGTTTGTAGCCATGTGGGCCTCATTATTACTTATTTATGCATTGGAAGAAGAGAAAAGAGTCCCGGGACTAAAAGAGAATGAACTTGTTTAGTCCAACGGATCCTGGCTACAGGAATACTGCAAAGTTCAGGGGATCTGTAATGTTGTTCAGTTTGAAATACTGCACATTAAAAAAAAGTGACTCAGCAAATATGCATTGCATTCGACAGAGCCATTAGTCACTCCAGGGTTTTCGAATAACAGATCGATCGCCACCTGTTCATGAGACAAACGGAGGAAAGGAACAATGGAAACTCGAACATAATCGTGCTGTTGTGGTTCACGAGGACGATTCGTGCTGATTGACATTTAACTGAAGAGAGAACGGATGCTTTTGGCAGGTTTAAGGGAGAAATAACGGCAAATATTTGTTTGTCTTCATTCTCCTCTACTTCTGGCCTGGGGACTCAGATGACATTTTGTCTCCTGAACCCAAAATAGAGGTAAAGTGACCCAATGTCCTACAGCATGTTGCACACAGTAACGTCAGTATAAACCGTGTTCGTTTTTGGATTTGTTACAGGTTACACGAACCTCCATTTTAACGCTTTAAATGTAACTGTAAGATGGCACAGTTTTCCCCCTCTCTTTACTGGTTACTCTGATGAGACGGACGGTTCCTGATATAAAGGAAGACTGCCTCTTTTAGCAACGTGAAACTTCAACACCCATCATAATACACTAAGCGAGGCGAGGTGCTCTCTTTCTCTCTCTCTCTCACTGTTGCTGCGGCGATGCAGCTCTGAGGTTGCCGCATGCCTGCTGCATCCTCGCGAAGAACGAACACAGGAAGAAAAATACGAGATGCTGGTCATGAGCCTGATGCTGACCTCAGCGGCCGCAGCATGGCCTCCACCGGCAGCTTCCCTCCCCCTATAGCCCGCACAGCGCACGAGTAAATCCACGAATGCTCACGGACAAAAGGCGGCATTAGCGTTTAAAAGGACAGACAGAACGGAGAGGGAGGGAGAGATGACATCTAAATCTGTGCTGACGTTTGGAATGAATTCAGTTCGATGACTTAATACAGGGCAGAATTAATCCTCAAGCGGGAAAGACAGCCAGAAATAAACAAAAGTAAGAGAGGACATAAAAGGGAGAGCATAAAAGAGAGAGAGAGACAGAGAGATACAGGCAGTACCTTTAAGTGAGCTGATCTCATGCTGGATCGACCTGGATGTATCCATGCTGCCGGAGTTCCCACAGATTCCTCAAGGATGTGCCTGTGAGTGTGAATGTCTGCGTGTGTGTGTGTGTGTGTGTGTGTGTGTGTGTGTGTGTGTGTGTGTGTGTGTGCACTGCGCAATTCAATCAGTCCTGCAGTCTCCACTACACTACACTATTCTCACTCAGCCTCTGGCTGTACTTGCTGACTTCTGTTTTTCGGTTATTCACTTTCTCCCTCTCTCTCTCTCTCTCTCTCTCTCTCTCCCTCTCTCTCTCTCTCTTTCACATATGCACACACACACTCACTCACACGCGGACTCTCTCCTGCAGGGGAAGTATCAGAGGAAAAAGTATACCCCTCCCTCACACCCTCCTCTTCCTTCCATGCTTTATCCCTTCCACTGAACCTCCTATCCCCTGCCTTTAAGGCTTTTTAACCAATCAAACTGCAGGAGAGTTGTCAGGTTCAATTGATGGGACACTCGGCACCAAGTATTATCTGGAGATAATATAAAATTCGAAGAAAAAAAAAAACAAGTGGGAAAGAAAGATAGACAGAGGGAAAGAAAGAGAGAGTGAGTGCAAGAGAGACTGCCCTCCATGTCCTCTGTATTCTCCTCTACTGTGTAATTTATTTAACCACCGTTTATTTTGGTCCAACGTTCCAGCACTAAGGCCCAGTATATTAAACCACGTCTCATGCATAAAGGTGGCACGTTTCGGAAGCTATTCGTCCTTAAAACTACAGATGAAACTACGTATAACTGCTAGGTGTTGCGCACTGTGTGGTAAAATATCAGTAAGTTACATGGTCCGATGATTTCATTGTTCTAATATTCTTATAATAATATTGTAAAATCTTTCAAAACAAAAATAATGTCTAATCTGTGCATACCTTTTACGTTCAATAATTAACCCTATTATACAAAGCAGGGATTTCACTGTACAGTCTGGGCTAAGAAGAATTCAGCCCTAGAACTCGATCATTCTGAGTAATTTTACTTATGACCATTGGGGGCGCTGTTATTATTTCAAAAATATAGGTGTAAATTAATAAAAATATAAATGAATATATATAAAAGAGGCAAATCTTCAGTGCAACACATTTATTCACAATGGCCTTTTTCACTCAGGTATATATATATATATTATATATATATATATATATATATATATATAATATATATATATATATATTATTATGGGCATATATGGGCATGTGGGCTTAGGTGGCTTAGTGGTTAGCACGTTTGCCTCACACAGCCAGGGTCCGGGTTCGATTCCCGTCTCGGTCATGTGTGTGTGGAGTTTGCATGTTCTCCGCGTGCCTCAGGGGGTTTTTCTCCGGGTTCTCCGGTTTGTTTCCCCCCGGTCCAAAAACATGCACGGTAGGTTGATTGGCACCTTGGAAAAATTGTCCCAAGTGTGTGAATGTAATGTGTGTGTGATTGTGAGTGTGCGAGGCTATTGTGAGGCGAACGTGCTAACCACTAAGCCTCCGTGCCCCCACACAGTTCCCATCACAAACCAGTAATTCAGAGTAGTTATGCGTGTCCCCATCCTGATAAATGTCCACCGTGTGTGTGTGTGTGTGTGTGTTACATTGCACAGACACTATGTCTGAAACATATAGACTGATTCCTCATTCAGAAGAACGCATGGTCACAGGCGTGCAGACTGAAAAATCTTTACATACAACTTTGTGGTCAGCTAAAGCAATTACACCATACATCTGAACCACAACGACAACTCACAGAAGAAATATCCGCAGCTCTCTCAAAATCAGCCCTCTCCTGGTTCAAGACCATCACACAGAGGCCCTCCCCATGCAGGAGAGATGACACAGCACTACCAAAGCAGCATACAGCAAAGGACAAGAACAAAAGGGAGAGAGAGAGGGGGGGGAAGTGAGAGAGAGAGAGAGAGAGAGAGAGAGAGAGAGAGAGAGAGATAGCTGCTAGATTTATTACTGCAGATCGATTTCTCTCTCTTGCTTTGAAAACCTTACAAGGAAACATAAAACATAGAACAAAGGACATTTGAGAGTATACACCATTTTTAAAGATATATATTGATAAATCACACGCAAAAAAATATTCTGGATAGAATATAAAACAAAAAAGGAATTACATGAAATATATTTTACGCGAAAGTTTATTAGTGGGACAGCTTGGAATTGTCATGCCATTTCTGTATGTTGGACATTACTGACATTGCACTATATTCATCTTGTGTGGCCTGCTATAGAACCATGACCTCTGCCCCAATGAAAATACTTGGGATAAATTAACCCCAAACTTTATCACCATACATCAGTACCCTTATGAGTCATGTGTTATGATTAGGTTTGTCCATATGGTTTAAATGTGCAACGCTGATTCAAAGTCCTCTGATATCCTGTGATCCAGGTAAATCTTTTGTGATATCGGTACATATTCATAGAATAGCTTAAACTAGACGTAGGAATGCTGAAAGAGATTATTCATTTATGATTATGTAACTAGTACGATCGTGTCTATTTCATCCCAAAGGTTTTTATTAGGGTTAAGGTTAGAGGTCTACAGCAGCCCACTCAAGATCTTCCACTCCAACCCATGAAAAGAATTTCTTCATGGTTCTGGCTTTGTGCACATGACAACTGTCATGCTGGATGGATTTGGGTCTCCTACTTCAAGGGGAAATGTACAGTTTGGAGAACAATGTCAGGTGTCCCGATACTTTTGCCCATGTTGTGTATACAAGAATATTTACTCCAGTCAAATTCTGATGGCTATAAATAATAGGCGACGAGAATAATGTATCATTTCTTCTGATCTTATATTGAACTGGGACAGATTCCAAGCAGCTGTTGCAGTGTGGGAATATAGCGAGAGCTTTGAAACCTCGAGTGGGTTGGACCACCTAAGAAGGAGATGGGTAGGGCTGCAGTGCACACCTTCCCTACCATTCTGTAGAGACTCATAGGAAAGAAATGTACACACACACACACACACACACACACACACACACACACACACACACACACACACACACACACACACACACACACACACACACACACACACACACACACACACACACACACACACATGATATGACTAATGTGATCCTTGGTTTATTTTCAAAGACACTAAGCATATATCAGGACCAGAGACTGATATGAAAACCTTTAGGAAGTGCCTCTTACTATATCTGACATAGGAAGCCGGACAACACTTTGCAAAAGTTAAATACTGTATGTTAACACTGTAATATTCCCTGTACTATCATTATATATTGTAACATATTCATACATTAACAGTATTGCTACATGTGACTTTATAATCATAATTTAGAATTGTAAAATCACAGTAGCGTAATATCACCACAAACTATAACGGTTCTGTCTGTTTATTTTTCGTATATATTTGTCACGTCACTATTTTGTAGCACTATCATTTATCTTTCTTTTCAAAGTCTCCTCGTTTTTATACTATATTCGAACCCAGGCAGAAATCTGTTAACATATTTTCACTCTCCAATATCCAGAAAGGATGATTTTCAAATATTCGATTCATTACATCTGAGTGCTTTATGTGGAATGTGGCATAACAGTGCTACAGAACTGCCTTTTTGATTCAGCCATAGAAACCCTGTAATCGTGAACAAAGGACAATCAGAAATAAGTGTATAACAGATTATTTTACCATTTACTGTATGAAATGATGCAACGCTTAATTAAGCATATGCAACTTAAAGAGGCATTGCTTATTAGTCAAACATCATCTAATGGCTGTTAAGTCATGCGTTTAATTCAGGCATACCAACATTTTAACCATTGTTATGATTTTTTTCGACCTACTGTTATTGCAATTAATCATTAGATGAATTACATTACACAATAGCGAAATTGTTTCTTCGCATATTCCAGCTTGTTTTTCAGCCTAAAGTCTCTTTAAAGAGAATATGAAAATAATAAACTATAATTTATATAAGAGGTGCATATTACTAAACTGGTCGTTATGATAGGGTTTGAATACAGACCCATTAGAACTAGAGCAACAATATTTTAGCAAAAAAGAAAAGAATGTTATATTGTAATAAAAAAGCTTTTTTTTCCCAGCTTCAAAGGGAGAACAAATGACTGTTTTCTCGTCCTGACACACTGGGTTATTTATCACGGGAGGTAAGGTTTATGTATAACAGTCTTTCGAAATAAAAACAGGTCTGTTGAAGATGAAACTTTTATTCTTTTTGCCAAAAAGATGGTCGAGTGATGACTCATAATATGTCATGTTCTGTTTAAAGAACCTTTTGGGTCACGGTCTAAAATTGGTCATTTAAAATGGATGAAAATGCTTTCAGGGAACAACACAGTGCTCTTTTTATATTCCACTTGGGTTTCCTCTATGTTCTCGTATATGGACCTAAAGGTTCTCGTATATGGACCTAAAGGTTTTCGTATATGGAGCTAAGTGTTCTCGTATATGGATCTAAGTGTTCTCGTATATGGACCTCATGGTTCTCGTATATGGACCTCATGGTTCTCGTATATGTACCTACCTTTATGGACCTAAGGGTTCTCGTATATGGACCTCATGGTTCTCGTATATGGACCTCATGGTTCTCGTATATGTACCTCATGGTTTTCATATACGAACCTCAGTGTTCTTGTATATGGATCTAAGTGTTCTCGTATATGGATCTCATGGTTCTCGTATATGGACCTCAGGCTTCTCGTATATGGACCTCATGGTTCTCGTATATAGACCTAAATGTGTTCTCGTATATGGATCTAAGTGTTCTCGTATATGGACCTCATGGTTCTCGTATATAGACCTAAATGTGTTCTCGTATATGGATCTAAGTGTTCTCGTATATGGACCTCATGGTTCTCGTATATGGACCTAAATGTGTTCTCGTATATGGACCTCAGGATTCTCATTTATGGACCTAAGGGTTCTCGTATATGCACCTAAGTGTTCTCGTATATGGACCTAAGTGTTCTCGTATATGGACATAAGGGTTCTCGTATATGGACCTAAGTGTTCTCGTATATGGACCTAAATGTTCTCGTATATGGACCTCAGGCTTCTCGTATATGGACCTAAGTGTTCTCGTATATGGACCTCAGGCTTCTCGTATATGGACCTAAGTGTTCTCATATATGGACGTAAGGGTTCTCGTATATGGACCTCATGGTTCTCGTATATGGACCTAAGTGTTCTCATATATGGACGTAAGGGTTCTCGTATATGGACCTAAGTGTTCTCATAACCTAAGGGTTCTCTTATACGGACCTCAACACATCATCAGTTCTTCAAGCTGAACACAAATCTTTGAGGAAACGCAATATATAGTAAAAGTAGGCTTCAAATCATTATACCACATAAAACAACCTCAGCAAGTCTCACTGGTAGGGAAGTAGCTCAGTGCTTAAGGCTCTGTCATACTGTTTGGAAGGTTGGCGGTTCGAGCCCTGGTATCGCCAAGCTGACACTCTTGGGCCCTTGAGCAAGGCCCTTAAACCTCTGTGGTCCAGGGAAGCTGTATCATGGCTGACCCTGCGCTCAGAGCCCAGCTTCCAAACGCGATATGCAAAGAAACAATTTCACTGTGCTGTAAAGTATATGTGAGAAATGAAGGCTATCTTTTAAATATCTGTGACAAATAAAGGTCAGGGGCCAAACTATCACTTCAGCCCCGACTTGTTTTTCTTTATCCTAAAAATATGTCTGCATATTATACGGGTTTTGTTCTGCTGCAGAAGAGATTTGAGGTCATGGCACATGCCTCCCTGATGGTACTGCACGAGAACACAGTGAGCTTCGAGGACACCATGAATACTGACCAAATCTCCAACTACATTTACAGAAGTACAGTTCCACAGTTGCAAGAAACATCCACCATGCTTCCCTGTAGCTGGTAGACACACATCCCTCCTTTACATTTTGATCCATCCAAACCTGACACAGGATTCCTGGCATCAGCCTTGCATTGCATGCCAATATTAGAGTTAGAAACTGCAGATCTGCATATTTGAGCTGCAGGGTGTCCAGTAGTGTGAGATCTCGCCACGTGATGCAATATTTGCGGTTTTACACTATGCCTGTTTCTAATCTAAATGTATAATTTACAACAATAAACAAATTGAAATTACAACTATTTTTCTGTAAACAGGCTTTATGCAGATTTTATGCAGATTCTCCTGATAACACCATATAACACAAGATATTGGATTACTAGCACACAGTTTTATAGGATGTCTTTGGATGCACGAGCACAAAGTTTTCCTTTCACTCTTGAACCAGGAGACCCAAACCAAAGATCAATGATGATATGGTGTACATGGGATGGAGAGGAAGATACCGTACTGTACCGAACGCCATTGCGATTTGTAAAACTGACTCCACCCCTGGCCTCCTTACCCTACATCAATACCTGATTTAATTCATTTACGGAACATAACAACACAGAAGCTGGACCGGAGCTTATTACATCAGCATTGCCATCACCTCTTTTTGGCAGATGATCTGCAAATTTTGGTTTGGCATGCTGGATGCTCTTCCTAACGCAACCCTCCTAAATGTTTGTCACTTTATCACCTTAGACCTCATACATTCATTCATATTTAATACTTCATATTGATATTTACATACTGGTGCATTTAGCAGGGCGTGTGAGATTAATCCACCTATTAAAAGTATAAAGGGATTTATCTAGGAATCACACACCTCGGAGACACACCGTTTGCACAGTGCAGTAACTAAGAGACTGTGTTTCTTGTCACTAAGTACTTTGGATGCAGAACTCTGATCACTCTTCCACAAACCTGGTCAGAGAAACAAAGTCACGGCTAGATGTGGTGTCTTAGTGACAGAAAGTCTGAATGCACTGTTAACCTGATGACACCTCAGTGGCAGACTTGACAAATCGAGCCTGTCTCACTGTACAATCCAAGAAAGAAAAAGAAATGGTTCAAAAGGTGAAACGGTAGATGATATAAACGTTTTACACAGCACTTAATTTAGTTTTTCCAATTATCTTCCTCATACCATAACCTAATAACCGAATGCTTTTAGTAGTTGACTGTTCATAACACATCCCTACAGCCACACCCCAAAACCAGAGAGCACAACTGGGAATCAAATTGGGAATAAATCTAGAATGGGATAATGGGATTCCATTATATTCATAATTATGTGCTTGTTTATTTTTGTTTTTTTTTTTTTTTTTTTTTTTTTTTTGATAAGACAGTCCATGAAATAGCCTCTGTATCAAGTAGCATTCAGTTATCTGTAAAGGCTTTTTGGTATGCTTTAGACCTCAAATTATTATTATTATTTTTTTTATGAATTCTTCTTGTATGTGCTGTGATGTACCTGTTTCGGGAAACAATTTCTACTGGGAGGCTAGACGAAGCGAGTTATCTGATCTCGAGCTTAAGCCATCAAGTGTTTAAGATTTATCCTGCTAACTTACTGTACAATATTTCATCATCATGTGCTTACACAGGATTACACCACACAAGCCTTGGTACCAGAGATCAGGAGAGTGTCGGTGCGGTAACGGCTCAACGGTTAAGGGTTAAGTATAGAATGTCTCTGTGAAAAATAAACGCTCCCACTTCAACAGTGTCAACTTTATAAACAAAATGATGGTACATCATCATTAATGCAGATAGAGCTGAAAACACAGGGTTATGTTCAAAATACACTTGTGCCTCTTTTCCAAAAATGGCTTGTTACAGACATGACTGTATATTTTTACATCGCTGCGTCATCATCGACAGCCGTTTTTACATCCTATTTCATTGAATTGAGCAACAATACAGAAGATTAGTATCACATTTCTTTTTTTTCCCTTTTTTTTTAACGAACAGGTAAAGTGTAGGAAATGCTTTTGTGGGTAACCCGAGACTGTAAAGTTGTTTGTTTTGAGTTGAATGGGTAACAAAATTGAAGGCCAAAATGCAGACAATAATTGCTTACAAATTTGCTTGTTTACTTATTTGAGCAGCAACAACTAATTGATGAAATCAATAATAATCGATAATGCCGTTAGTTAATGCTGGTTGTTAACTTTGGGACAGTCGCACGAGATCATGACTCGTGAGCATCATGTTGTGCAATCAACTTAGTGATTCAATTACACCGGTGCGAATCTTAAAGCAGCAAATAACAGCAGCAGTAAACAATTATATTTTTAATCATTTCTTTATTTTTCTATGCAAAGTCGGTTAGCTTGTTGCGTGTCTCCATTCCATTCTTTTTATAGCATTTTAAACTTTATAGCATTGGTGTTATAGCCATTATCATTAAAAAACAATACAAAAAACACAAACTGCTTGACCTGGCATACTGAAATTCCGTTGGTTTTTTTTTGTTTGTTTTTTTCCCCCATGCACTCCTCAACTAGCAGCCACTATAAACTATACACTGTCAAAATAAGTTCAAAGTTAATCTCAATATGTGGCTTTTGCACTTTTTAAAGTACACTTTTATGCATACATTCTCTGGATTAGGGTTTATTAATAATAATAATAATAATAATAATAATAATAATAATAATAATAATAATAATAATAATAATAATAATAATAATAATAATCAATGAGCAAAACATAAAAAGAAAAGCGGTAGGTTTTTAATCCGATTAATCACAGAGGGGGGAAAATCATCATCCGATTAATCAGTTTACCAAAATAATCGTTCGTTGCAGCCCTAATCCACAATAGCATGTTTTAGTGCATGAATATTTTCCCTATGTTCCATCTAAACTGAGACTCGGGGGAAACAACGCTTATTTTTTATAAGTGGATAAGTGGAGGCTTTCGAAAAAAGCGATTTTAGGTGAAAAAAGTGTATTTTTAGGTGAAATTTCAAAACGCCTGAAAGTAAAACAAAAAAATGGGAGGCATAAATAACAAGTAGAAATGTATTGCGCTTTACTTGTATGCAGTACACATATGTAAACGTTATCAGACGTTTCCTAACAGATGAGAAACTCCCTATAAAACAAACAACAATAGTGTGGATTAAACTGATCTGGATTAGTGTAGACATAATGTAAGCCTTAAATCCTGCCCATATGCCAATAGTGTTATCTTGTACAATGCTCATCCTGACAGCGGGACTAGAATCTAATCTCATCTCAGTATTGGTTGGCTTTCCAAGAAAAACTGTTTAATGATGGCCATGAAACATTCGCCTGACACTATTAATGAGATTGACTATAAACCAGTGATAATATGTGTGATGGGCAGGAAAAAGCCTTCACATTTGACATTGTTCACATGAAAGACAGGCATCATCGGTATGTATATTAATACCAGCCAAGTCCCGAATAAAATATGAAGAAACGGAATCTGATTTTGGTGAGCAAGAGAGAATTCATGTATTTAAATCTGTACTCAAGAGGTCTGCCAAAGTTAACACAACAGTAAGCATGACAGCACACATCCACTAACACTGCATCTGCCCTCATCTGTTTGGCTGATCTGCACCATTTCACGCTACTAAGTGAACACAGACCTCTGTCAGAGCATACCAGTCTCTGATTCTTCAGATAGGCAGGTCAGAGCAGATCGAGGCCAAAGGTCAACCCCTGTTTTCACTACAGCAGATGTGGCAAGACTGAGAGGCAGTGAGAATGGGGGGTGGGGGGAGGGGGGTCTGGAAGTTTGGTAGGGCTGCTTCAAAAGAAACTCCTGAAAACTGACACTGCCCATCTGGAAAGCATGGGGAGTGCTGCGTAGAAAAATATCCATGCAGATTAGATGCAGTTTATATGATAAACGAGTTACTGATTTGGGGAGGTGACATGTATAACAAAGGGTGTATCAAATACAAAACACAAAAAATAAAGCGAATAATTATTTAAATGTGGACAAAGATATATACAACGGTTTGGATAATCTACGTTTAATCCATGTTTAATCCACATATAATCCTGTAATCGATCATACCAGAGGTATCTTAGATGGAGACTTAGGGCACTTTTTGTACGTCGCTCTGGATAAGGGTGTCTGCTAAATGCTGTAAATGTAAATATACTGCACTCTTCTGGGACGATGTTTCACTATGGTCGATTGTAGAAAAAGCGAAAGGGGATTTAGGAAAGGTAACATACTGGTGTAGGTGATGTGAGGATGCCTAAGGGGCAGTCAGCGTTCCAATTCACAGCAAAAGCTTTCAGTGGAGGGTAAAGGGGAAAACTTAAGATCCACTTCACTTCCATTCAAACCCATTTAAAGCAAATGTTCATGGAGCTTTCTTTGTGCACACGCATTGTCAGGACTACATTAACCCCTGGCTAAATCATCAGGGGATGAATTTAAACTGATAAATATATTAATATTGTCTGCTTTGTGTTGATATCCACTGTTAATAGTAATACAAAAATGAAACTGAAATGAATTGAATACATCTGGTATCTGGAGTCTGATAGAAACAGCTAAGATAAGCTGGGGGAGATGGTAGCCCAGTGGTTAAGGTGTTGGACTCTGGAAGGAAGATCATGAGTTCAAACCCCACCACCACCAAGCTGTCACTAGTGGGCCCTTGAGCAAGGCCCTTAACCCTCAGTTGTAAGTTGCTCTGGATAAGGGCGTCTGCCAAATGTTGAAAATGTAAATTAAGCCCAGTTTTACTTTTAAAAATTGAATATTATTATGTGAAATATCAGCTAATGCATGCTGAAAAAGAAAAAAAAAATAAACAAAGGTGGTTATTCTGTATGGAAATTTCATAGCATTTGGGGGAAAATAACAGATTATACCTCATTTCCTAAAGGAAGAATGAAGTTTTTTGGTCAGACCAACACAAACCAACAATTTACATATTTGGAGAAAAGCACCAAACCTAGTTTTTTTTTGCCGACATCATCTAGAGCGCAGGCGAAAATAAAGCAGTGGTAGAGAGAAGTTGGTGAATAGACAAAAGAAAAGTGTTTCTGTAAATAATATTTGCATTGGAAATAAGAAATGCATTGGAGGGGGAAATATTTGGCAAGCAATAATTTTGAGTAGTCAGTGGGAAGAATGGTGATCAGTAAATGGTCATGATCATGATTGCTCTCTGAAAAATTGTGTTTATTTTTGAAAATCAGGGATCAGGATTGGTCATTGGGTAAATGGTGATCATGTGTGATGGAAAAGAATGGTGGTTATTGGGAAGAATGGGCATTAGTAATTGGTTGTTGGGAAGAATGGGCATTGGTGAATGGTTATTCTGAAGAATGGTGAACAGTGATTGGTTGTTGGAAAGAATGGGCATTAGTAATTGGTTGTTTGGAAGAATGGGCATTAGTGATTGGTTGTTGGGAAGAATGGGGATTAGTCATTGGTTGTTGGGAAGAATGGGCATTAGTGACTGGTTGTTGGGAAGAATGGGCATTAGTGATTGGTTGTTGGGAAAAATTGGCATTAGTGATTGGTTATTCTGAAGAATGGGGAACAGTGATTGGTTGTTGGAAAGAATGAGCATTATTAATTGGTTGTTGGGAAGAATATGCATTAGTGATTGGTTGTTGGAAAGAATGGGCATTCGTAATTGGTTGTTGGGAAGAATAAGCATTATTAATTGGTTGCTGGGAAGAATGGGCATTAGTGATTGGTTGTTTGGAATTATGGGGATTAGTGATTGGTTGTAGGGAACAATGAAAATTGGAAGAATTCCTGGAAGAATGCTAATCAGTAATTGGTTATCATGAAGAACGGTGATCAGTGACTAATTGCTGGGCAGTATGTGATTAGTAATTGGCCATTATAAAGAATGGTGACTTTTCATGGAAAACAGTAATGAATCAGACATTGATCCTTTAATAACAATTAGTTCTTAGATCTTCTTCTCCTTTTCCATGTTTTACATAAAATCGATAAAATCTGGAACATTATTTTGCCAGCACTAGACAAAGCAAATTAGGGTAATCATCAGCTATTCTTTGGTAGTGAAAATTGATTCGACTGAGAACAGCAGTACTTTGTCAGAGGTATGACACATGTAAGAACTATCTTGTCTAGCAAAATAATTTAGTTAGAAACCAAAAACCAATGCTCAATGTTATGGTTAAAAATGCTCCTGTGTATAAGATTACAGTGGAGGGGGGCGAGTAGAGTTCCCGTCTGTGATCAAAAAAATTGGGCCGGTATTTATAGTCATCCCTCCTTAGCTCCCAAGCTCCAGACAAGAACAGGATTCTAGGAAAGTGTGGCTTAAAACAAACTATAGACTGTTATATTTTTTCAGGCAAACTCTATAGACACAATATAATAATTATAACAAGAATTAAAGATGAACAAATAAGAGTGACTAGTGCAAACTGGTTTACTCACTAAACCAGTGGTATTTGAGGGCTGCATTTGGTATTGTGATTACATTATCACATTTCAGATAATGACCAGATGCTCAAACTTCTATGAAGATCTCAAAAGGTTTTTAACTAGTTTATGCTCACTAATGATATCATATATGGGTTTATAAATATATGTTAGCCATGACTATAAATATACTTACTGTTGATGGCTCATCACATGCACTATAATTAAGTCATATTGAAATAAAGCATTCATAAGAAGCACTAAGCCAAGAAAACTGTTGGAAATCACCCTTCCCTGGCAATTATGGTGACTATCCAGAATAGAAAACATAAGGCAACTAGGCAGTTGGCCAAAATGTACTCATAAAAGCACGTCCAATTCATGTGACTCGGAGCAAAATATTGTTTATTTTGTCATATTGTTTCATATGTGTTTCATGCAGCTTGGCCATCATACACATCTGTGCAAATCGATATGGAAGACTTCTATGGGTCATATCATTTCCACCAGTATGCAGCCACACACATGCACACATACACACACACACACACACACACACACACACACACACACACACACACACACACACACACACACACACACAGAAGTTTGAGGCTGCTGTACCTTTGTATTTCTCTCTGACGTTCTCATACGCTTGCACAAAGCACTGCTCCTCCACATATCCTGGCAAGCTGGCTGGATTATACATGGCCTTAAGGTCAGGTCAGCATAAATCGCTTCCTTTTCAATTTTCACTCGTTCTCTGTGTCCTTCCTCAGTCAGACGTCCCTCCCTGTCTGCTCGGGCTGTGTACAGCCGTATAGTGTGTGTGTGTGTGTGTGTGTGTGTGTGTGTGTGTGTGGTTTTGTATGTATGTATGGTGTTTCCACAGCACTCACTCAACCCGGAGTGTATGTGTTGCTGTTCACAGCACTGATTTCCAGCCCAGACCACCAGGACCACTCCCCTTCTAAGCTTGAGAAATACTAACCCACACACACACACACACACACACACACACACACACACACACACACACACACACACACACACAGACCCTCCTTTTAAAGGCCTACACACTAAATATGAGCAAGTTAACTCCAAGAGCACAAAATGCTCAAATGATAACAAAAATACTAAAATAATATAATAAATAATTATATATAATAATAAAATATATAATATATATAGATTTTTTTTTATTGTAGAAAACGCTTAGATTATGGTTAGTAGATTATTATAAACAGAAGCATCACAGGAATTTCTGATTATAGTGTTATGAATTAATACATTGATATAAAAATACACAAGCAATTAAAGCTGTAAATAGCAGGATACAAGGAACAAGGAAGATGCTGAGAATGGCAAAAAGAAAAAAATAGTAGTTTTACAAATAAATACATTGGTTATAATGATTTGTACCCACCTCCTTATAAACAAACTGTCCAATAGAGTTGAAGAATGATGTCTTTACTGAAACCTTACAAAAAGATATTGTCGAAACAACACTATATGTGAGGGAAAACAGTGCAAACAAGAAAAAGTCCCGAATGTACTGGAATTGGATTTCTAATAATTCAGGACTGTCTGGGTGATAATAGCATAGGAATTCTCCAAATGACATCATCAATTTTACCAAATACCAGAATATTCAAGTGTGAAACCGTGTAGTGAGAAGCTGTGGCCGAAAAAGTTTTGAAATCATTCATTCATTCATTCATTCATCTTCTACCACTTTATCCGATCTTCCCTCGGGTCACGGTGAACCTGTGCCTGTCTCAGGCGTTTTCGTTAATCAAGGCAGGACACACCCTGTATGGAATGCCAACCCATTTCAGGACACACACACACACAATCACATTCACACACACATTCATACACTAGGGCCAATTTTTCCAAGGTGCCAATCAACCTACTGTGCATTTTTTGGACCAGGGGGGAAACCGGAGAACCTGTAGAAAACCCCCCTGAGGCACGGAGAGAACATGCACATGGCATAGACAGGAATAAAACCCTGGAAGTGTGAGCCACAGTGCCCCTAGTTTTGAATCATTACAAAACAATTTTTTTTTTTTTTTATGGAGCGGTTGATGCCATGGTCTAAAAAATTATGTCTATCCTAAAATTGATTGTAAAATCAAAAGCAAATACAATAATCTCCATTCCAAACACAATTTTAATTTCTAAATTCAGATTCATATAATCTAACATCCAGATACTTTGAATATTTCCCTTGCAATATGAATAAAAATTTGATGAGGAACAATTATTTTGGTTATTTTATATTGCTATAAAAATTCACAAACATCTCATGTTCCAATATATCAAATATGTCATACATTGAATTCCCCAAAGAATGGAAAACAATTTCTCAAAAGACTGGATTTTTTAAATAACACGACTAAATGTGGACTGGGATGGTCAAAAAGAACGCATACTTTTCACTACATAATGTATGAACTGAGACTTTCATTTTATTTTATTTAGTGACTTATCTTTAGCCTGTTTACAATGAATGAGTTGTCAGTGCTTTCCCCCTTCATATGAACCCATATTCTGGATTCCCCCCGTTCCACGTCTTGAGCTTGGGTTACTGGCAGTGTAGCGTTCCTGTGTATGTTCTTCCCCTGCACCCAACCATCTCCTCTATGTTCTCTAGTTTCATCCCACCTCCCAAAACATTCCAATAGGTTTATAAGCTAAGATAAATTGCCTCTGGGTATGAATGAGTATGTGAATGTGTGTGCATGGTGGCTTGTGATTAAATTCCCATCCAGGGTATATTTCTACTTCACTCCCAGCATTACCAGAATAGGCTTGGGATCTACCCTAACACTCGCCAGGGTTTTTTTATTTCAGCAGTTACTGAAAGTGAGTGAGTGAGAATCGAGTTATTTATAAACCACCATAAGTAGGTTCATACCATAATAATAGCCCAGAGTGTTCAACTGAATATATTACACATGTATAATCTGTATTAATTTTCTATTTTTATTATTACAATTGTGTTTTAGTAAAAATGTGATTTTTTTTCACTGCACTATATTCCACTTTATTAATTATTCTATTTGTAATTCTATTTCATCTTAATATTTCTACTTTAGCTTATTTCACAGACCAGTTATAATGACTTTATATATATATATATATATATATATATATATATATATATATATATATATATATATATATATATATATATATATACACACACACATATAAAATGACACAGCGCGTCGCAGTGTGTAGCTACAGTAATAAGTTATATGGTCTTATATGGTTTTTGAGACACATGCATGCTCTTTATGTTTATATACACTAAGTCTACACTTAGGACACAAAGACTGGAAAGAAGACATGACTGACTGAAAGAAGATGAATGTTTTGGGGTTGTTTGTGAAGGTTGGAGTTTCATTCCAGAGGAAAAGATTGCAACACCACCTTTCTATACTTCAACACCATCAAGACTGAGGCTATTAGAAACCAACTTAACCATGCAACAAGACAAATGACTGGTGTTGGCTGGAGTGTTATTTATCATGGCATGACCTGCCCAGTCTCATCACCTCAATCCTATTGAACAGCTCCTTGCATGAACCAAATAGAATGATTACAAATTTGTTTGGTACAGTTATATATTATCTACTTTGTATATTTAAATGAAAGGAACATACCTGTGTCTCTCAAACAGCATAAAAGTTGCAGTGTTCCCAAATTTCTGCTTGCCGGGCCCCAGAGCAAGGCCCTTAACCATCAACTTTCCAGTTGTATGATAAAATAATTGACAGTTGTTTTTAATAAGCATGTCTGAGAAAATCTATAAATCTAAATGAAATATGAATGTTGAGATAATGGTGAAATGCTCTTTGCTACTGGGTGGGACTGGGACAAATAGCAGAATGGATTGGTCAAATTTTCTGGGGGAGCAGGAGGAATTAATTGCTGGAATGCAGGGGTCTGGTCAAACTTTATGTGAGAGACGGAAAACCCTTCTGCGGGATTAATCAAGCGTGTCAGTGGGAGTAACAGGAATTGGAGAGAAACAGTGGGAGAAACATTCCTGCGCACAACTTTTCAATGCTATATTCACTATTATAGTGAATGGAAACACTTAATGATTTATGGATTTTCGAGAGACACTTGCATGTCCCTTTTGTTTTTTACCATACTAATATATAAATACACAGACAAAACTGTATGGGAAAAAAATTCCTCCCTTAGCATGAATAACATAAATAAATATTCAGAAATAATTTGATTCTCCTCTGTCCATGGAACCCTCACCCTCATTAAATGTCCAAATTTAGTGTGTATTTTCTTTTGCATTATTTGTTGCATATGAACCAATGGAACATGTAGCTGCCTCAAAAGAGTCAATAAGTGTTTCCAGCCTTGTGATGGGTTTTCTAACTCCAATAAGCGTCAACACCTTCAAACTGTGACAATGATTATGGGGGAAAAAGAAGCTACAATAATAATAATGCAGGTAAATATTTCAGATTACATTGATGTAAAACTCAAATTGTTTATACGAACATAACATTCTTTCTAAATTGTCACCCAATGGGATCACAGGATAAACATATCGCTACTGTTGGTTTAGCACATATAAAGTATCTTATAGTGGTTTTCAGAATTCTGGAAAAAAAATAAAACAATCCAGTCATGTCCATGTGGCAGCTTTCTTGGATGTAATCGAAACACTCCCCTAAACATCTTAATTACGCGTGGTATATGTGTTTGTTCCAGCAATTTGTAGACTTCTTGCCAAGTGCAAAGTAAAAACAGCCATTTGTGAGCTATTAATCAGTCAGAATTCAGTTCAATCTGCTTTTGGCTCAATCCAGAAACAGACTTAACTGTGCATGGCAATGTTCAGCCACTCAGGACCTATAGAGTCTGCTGAAAATGACCTTCTCAGCATGTTTTGCTATTAACCAGCCTGACTTTCCCTTCAGCACAAACGGATGAGAGATGTTTTTCCAGTAGGGTTGGAAAAGTTGACTTTTGGAAAATAGTATGCCAAATTCCATATTATAATAGCTGGTTTTGTATGCTAAATTGTTATTATAATGATTATTGCTTCAAAATGTAATTTTGCATTGATGTAATTTAAAGAAATAACTATATCTATTTTCATTCAAGGTTTTGAAAAATCAAGCAATACAACAATAAAAAAAATCGCCAAAGGAGTACCATTCTATAAAACATCATTTTGTTACATCATTTGGCCTTTTGGACTTTTGGTTATTTTTCTATCATACTATGGTTTAATATTTGCACATTGCATAAATATATATACATCATTCATTCATTCATCTTCTACTGCTATGTCCGATCTTCCCTCGGGTCACAGGGAGTCTGTGCCTATCTCAGGCGTCTATTGGCATTAAGGCAGGATACACCCTGGATGGAATGCCAACCCATCGCAGGACACACTCACATTCATACACACATTCATACACTAGGGTCATACACTTTTCCAAGGTGTTTCCCCCAGGTTTTTGGACCGGGGGGAAACCGGAGAACCCGGAGAAGAACCCCCTGAGGCACGGGGAGAAAATGTAAACTCCACACACACATGGCCATGATGGGAATCGAACCCAGATCCTGGAGGTGTGAGGCGAACGTGCTAACCACTAAGCCATCGTGCCCCTCGTATATACATCATTCAAATTAAAATACACTATAACAAACTATACATTCACATACAAAAATTGAGCAGTGCGACATTTACACACATTCCATGGTCTGGTACCATTTATATGGTCTAATTATAAAGGGTTTCAAAAACTTCAAAAGTGCAAACAGGTTTCTTTATAACTAGAAGTCAAATAACAGCAATAAAATGAATGTTACTTAAAAAAAATACACAAAACCTGCTCTAGGTAAACAAGACTTTAAAAGGCAAAGTGATTTAAATATCCCCATGTGTGTAGCATTTAACTTTTATTCCCTGATATACTGTTATAATAAAAAAAAAAGTGGATCTTGTGGAAAAGATTTGCTTGGGGAGATTTGTACTCATTCACTGACTCACAAGGGTAAAATCAGGTACTGATGTACTGAGGGTGAAGAGACCTGGGGTGCAGTTAGTGCTCCAATTCATCCCAAAGGTATTCAATAGGAGTTATTGTTAGATCTTTACAGCAGGCCACTGAAGATCTTTCTACTCCAACTTTGTGCATTTTTAGGCTGGAACAAGTGTGGGTCTTATAGTTAATGTGAAGGGAAAAGTCAAACATTTATAGCTGGGGAAAAAAAATAAATCAGCCATCCCAAAACTTTTTTCCATATGCTAACCAAGTTTATAAATAATCAAGAACTTGCTCTTGGTAAAAAATGATTTTAGTGTATAAAATGATTTAAAAGCCCAGGTGTGAGCAGCTTGAAAACAAAGCTACTGTACTAGCCAGGAAGCATTAATGTGTTTACTGGACATTTCTGCCCATTTGAACCAGTTTTTCAAACTACTGACTCCCTGTGGTAACTGCAAGTAAGGGATTAATGTGCTTTACCAAATGTAGCTACTGGCCAGAAAACAGAAGAAGACCCTGCATATGGAAATATATGGAAATATGAATTGTCATTAGTCATTATAGCATGAACCATAATGTTTATTTCACATGGCATCCTGAATAATGGATCAAATAAAGTAAAAGCTTTAAAGAATATGTAGCTCACTTATTTTTTTAATACAAATACTAGTGAAAAAAAGACTAGTAATTACAATCAGTTATTACTTTATGCATGTTCAGGCATGTCATTTTGCACATGCACAGCACATATGTGTGTGTGTATATATATATATATATATATATATATATATATATATATATATATATATATACACACAGACACACACACACACACACACACACACACCACACACACACACACACACACACTTTATGTGGCAAGGAAAACTTAAGTGCAAAATCAAGCCTTAACGATCATTTCAACCATATATACAGTAACTGACAGAGGAACTTGGAAAATACACCTTGAAAATAAAACAACATAGAGCTAGATCACACTGAGCTACATACTGTAGACATTGCAAAGCGTATATATACTGTATAGGTGTGTGTGTCTCTCTCTCTCTCTCTCTCTCTCTATATATATATATATATATATATATATATATATATATATATATATATATATATATATATATATAGTCCTTAGCACTATGTTTTGTTACAGTATGTAGCTCAGTGTGATCTAGCTCTATGTTGTTTTATGTAGCACAAGGGTTCTAGAGAAATGTCACTTTTCAAGGTGTACTCTGTCAGTTAATGTATATATGGTTGAAATGATCATAAAGGCTTGATTTGACTTGCTACAATACATTTATCCCACACCAGACCACCCACACAGAAGATGCTGAATCTACTCAGTGCTCGTCTGTAACAACACTTTACGTTTTACACTTTGCATCCCTTTTACTGTTTCAAAATGTTTATAGCTTTTAAATGTTGCTGCCAACCTTAAATGATTTTAAAAAAAACAAAAAAACATTTGCTGTGCTTGTTAGAGACAGCACCGGGAGACACATGAAGATAAAATGCATGAAGATATCGAAATCATGTAAGAGTTCAAATATAATGCCAGATTAAGGCAATTTGTAAATAATATAAAGTACTATAGATCCATAGACTTGAATGGTGTAATTCTGATATATATACTGTGGGTCAACTTTAAGCATAAAATGAATGTATTTAGAGCATATTAAATTCATTACAAATAGTACAATTATATTAGCAATGTCAGTGACTATAATATGAATGCATTAAATGCATTTTTGTAATTATAAATGCAATTATAGTAGCTTAAACACATTCAAATAAAATAAAAATAAGTATAATATGGGTTGAGGGGGGCACGGTGGCTTAGTGGTTAGCACGTTCGCCTCACACCGCCAGGATCCGGGTTCGATTCCCGTCTCGGGAATGTGTGTGTGGAGTTTGCATGTTCTCCCCGTGCCTCAGGGGGTTTTCCCCCGGGTTCTCCGGTTTCCCCCGGTCCAAAAACATGCACGGTAGGTCGATTGGCATCTTGGAAAATTGTCCCTAGTGTATGAATGTGTGTGTGAATGTGAGTGTGTGTGTGCCCTGCGATGGGTTGGCATTCCATCCAGGGTGTATCCTGCCTTAATGCCCATAGACGCCTGAGATAGGCACAGGCTCCCCGTGATCCGAGGAAGATCGGATAAAGCGGTAGAAGATGAATGAATGAATGAATGAATAATATGGGTTGTGTGAATGGTGCCTTGTTCCCCCCCCCCAGATATTGCTGGGATAAGCAGAAATTATATAAATATTTTTTTATATTTATAATTCATGAATAGAAACATGAAAAAACTGAACATAAAAAATATTTTCACAAATTATTAAATATAAATGTAGATATTCCTTTTCATATCTGTGAGTTCAAACAAGAGACGCACAATCTAACAGGTTTCCACTGGATGGAGTAATTTCTCTCTCTCTCTCTCTCTCTCACACACACACACAGAGACACACACACTCACACACTCAGCGGGTAAATGACCTTCAGCATGAAAATGTGCGAGCACTTTAATAATGTAAAATGAAAAATGCATGTCTACAGGGAGTGCTCTTCTCACTACACAGATGCTTTGAGTGTTTCTAAAACATATCCCCATTAAATGGTATAGTTATAAGGTAATTACCTGGCATAATAATATATACACCATATGAACAAATGAAATGGTGACACCTGATGTTGCCATTTATATGTAGTTGTTCCACAAACTGCTCTCACAAAATTGGATACACACAGTAGTATTGGATGTCTTTGCATACTGAAGCATTACATTTTCCCTTCACTTGAAGTCAGAGACCGAAACCTGTTCCAGCATGAAGATGCCTCTGTCCACAAAGACGGCTTGCAACAGAGCAATGAAACTTAACCATACTGAAAACCTTTGGAATGAATTGGAACACTGACTGCACTCCAGGCCTCCTCACCTAACCTACTTTCCACCTGTGGTGGAATTGACACAAGCACACTCCAAAATCTAGTGTAACTAGAAATTCCCTTATGAAACAAACATGAAACAATTATAACAGTAAGGAACTTCAGAATAAAAAATATATATATAGTGTTTATATATATGGAGTTTAGCAATGGGATGGTGGGAAAATTTTTTTATCATGATTCTTTAATACCATGTTGAGAATTCCACTTTCATACTCGATAGAATGCAGACCTAATGTTAGGCAGTTTTGTATCCCTCTGCAAGGAAATGACAAGAAAAAATAGCAGCAGCCGGGAACGGCAACTCAGTAGGTAAACAAGAGACTGGGCACTAAACCAAAGACAACTTTCTCAGTAAACACACACATACACACACATACACACCATGAAATGTGCTGTGCATACAAAATACTGCGCATGCCTACCTACCATGCCTAATACTGAAATGTGTAAGCATTGTGTGAAAACAGAGAATTAAGAAAGTGTTGTACAGTACCATTCAATGTGTTATGGAAAGATACTATATCTAATAATTGATTTGTACTTATTTCAAGTATTTCTCAAAAAGAAGACTAATATTTCAGGTCTCGATGGAATGTTTCTTTTTCTCCATTTTCTCATTTGTAAAATGAGCTACTTGAGTTCAGCTAGTCACATTTTGCAACTAGTTTTTTTTTTAATATTAGGATATGTAAAATGAGCTCCTGTTGTTAAAGTATCTCAACCTTCAACACAAAAAAATGCTATTTAAGAGTGACAAAGCAGTGAACCATTTTTTTCTGTTGTTCTAAACTAGCATAATATCCTCCATCCTTATGGCTAGTTGATTAGCGGGTTATTAGCCTGCATGGTTGGTGAGGAGGAGCCAATTTTTAGTATTTCTTTACTTACAGCATGTAATATATATATATATATATATATATATATATATATATATATATATATATATATATATATATATAATTGTTTTTTTTTTCTATTTACGTTACACAAAATAACCAAAAGTATTAGATTACCTGACCATAGGCTTTATCGCATGAGGTGCTTTCTTAAAGTCTTTCGTTAAAGTGCATTTGTAAAATGAAAAACTCCTTTTGAATGTAATTAAAGGGCACAAACAAAATGTACACGAAGCAAGCAACATGTATATAGAATTCACATGGGTTGGAGAGGACGAAGTAGAGCCCATACAGAGCCATATCCTCAACCCCACTGAATTGGAATACACACTTTACACCAGGTCTTGTTGGGAGGGTGGAGCTCAGGGGTTGTCACTGAGCTACTGATCAGAAAATCGAGGGTTTAAGCCCTGGTATAGCCAAGCTGCCCCTCTTGGGTGCTTGAGCAAGGCTCTTAACCCTCTGGGGCGTTGTATCATGACTAACCCCAGCTTCCAAACAAGCTGGGATATGCAAAGAAAGAATTTCACCGTGCTGTAATGTATACGTGATAAATAAAGGCTATTCTATTGCTGGCAGATGTCTTGTGTCATGTTTTGTGCTTACATGCTTGAAATCCTCCACAGCCATATTTCAAAATCTATTAGAACGCCTTGTAAGAAGTGGAGGAAAGAAAAAACAATACCATAATATTACTCATACCACAAGAAATGGGATGTTCGTTATTCAGGTGTTCACATACCTCTACATATAGTTTATTTAGATATCTTTCCTTTCACTGGTAAGCAATATTTTGGACATTTTCACATCATTTCACAAGTATTCCAAATACTCAATAGCTTGTCAACTAGAATTTCCAGAAGACAATGTGAGTGGTGCCTGTAAGTGCAAAACTTGACAATGACATACTTCTGTATAAATGTGCATGATGCAATGTTCCTGAGAGAGGATTGGTGTATTGAAATGTCAGTGGTTACAGAACTATTGCGATTCCACATATTTTGAGGCTTGCACATGCTGTAACATGACGCCATGTGACATCCCTTTAATTACCACGAAGTATACCAGAGAACAGAGATTTATGATAGGTCATATGTAACTGTTGCAAAAGTACTTTTTGGGGTCTATAGGTGATGTCACATGATGTCAGTATGATACCGATCAGTCAAGTATCCTCATCAGAACATTTCAATTCATCACATGTCTATGTTGCAGTATTTTTTTCTGATACCACTATATTCCGGGGCTAAAATGCATGTAATGCATCATGGGAGAAACACTTAAGTGAGAAAAGTAATAGCACATCTCTCTTGAATGGGCCATGTGTTTTGAGATATGATTTGTACTATATTGAAGAATCTCTTAATCTATTGGCTAGTGGTCATCTATGTATGTTAGAAAGGAATAAAGGGAATAGTATACAGCCTTGAGGGATACCAATAAACACAGAATAACTCCACTAATTTCCACATCCAGAAACATCACAAATGCAATTGATTTACTCTTCTAAGTGTGTTGAATGATACTGCAGTACTGCAACAGCGGAAGCAGTTCTCTATCCCCTTCTTACCTGCGATGCGGATGACTGCTCTTTCAGCCGGGTCAAGAACATCTCCGGATGCTGATTTAGAACGTTTGACACGCTGATGCTTGGCCAGATTCCAGGGCAGTGTGTCTCCAGGGAAGGTTGAGGAGCACAGCTCGCTCCTACTTTCCTCAGACGCAGACCTTTCCCGGAGACGAGGACGAGAAGTCACAGACATTTCCTGCGAAAAAGGTTGCGACAGAGACGTAAGGTTTGCAGATATCAATGTTTTGAATAAAAATTTTTTTCTGCTAAAACAGCATTCTCCGCCTGCAAAACATATATGAATATATAAGAATGTAAATTCCAGTACATTTCCAGAGACGTGTAGAGTTTATGCCAAAGCACTCTGAAGCTGTCCTGCCAGCTCGCTGTAGGCTACGTGAGCTGCATCAGCAAAAAGAAAGCTGAAACATCCTATTTATAAAGCAGTTATAAAATTAAACATAAAACAATTCACTAATGCAAAATGAGAGGCTAATTTAAAGCATATTATCCTCCATCACTTAATAACTAAACACATAGTTGTCTTTATGAAGTATGTATTTGTCAGGCCCCGATGCAAACTAGTGTACAACAGAGATCCCCTTCTTGAATAACCAAAGAGCTATTGAAATTCAGATTCCTGATTTGTAAGCAGTTAAAATACTTAAAATTAATGGAACCAAATTTAAATACTGTCAGTAAACATATAATAATACATGAGTAAACATTAATGATTAGGAGTGAATTGCCAAAATTGATTGGCAGTATGTGTTTATATGTATATATATATAGCTTAGAAAGTAAGTTTTACATGAATATATACAAAATATAATAACAATAAGTAAACAACCTAAACATTCATATGGCGAAACAAATCTATAGATTGCCTTTGTCTCATATTTTAAGTTTGCAGTGCGATGCGTCTGAGGTAAAGCTACAATTATAAGCTCTCCAATACAAGACTTTGCTCTTTAACTGTAACACAATAAACAGCATTCACAAGGATGAATCAAGTAGTAGTAGTAGTAGTAGTAGTAGTGTTGGCCTAGTAGTAGACTGGTAGCCCTGAGATTTGAACTTGCAACCTACTGATCCAAAATAGAAATTAACCACTGAGCTTTCTGCTTTCAGGAAGTCACTATCATTCTTACAAAGTATGACATCAAGTTGTATATGGTCCGCGGTATTAAATTTGTGACAGTGACATGAGGTGCCATTCTCAGGTGATAATAGTAATAGTAATAGTAACCAACGTTTCTGAGGTGATAATTTTGTAAATCTTTCCACATGTCATGTGTTATACCGATTTATTTATTGAGAAATAGAACATTTCAAATACATATTGGTTTTAGGAATTCTAGGAATACCAATATTGCACTCCTATGAAACTGGACATATGGCTTATGTGCCATTCCATATAGACTATACAGACACTCCCCACCCTATGGACAAACACTTTACAAACTTTCGCTGACAGGAACAAACATTTCCATGAAGTAAAATATATTCGGATTTGGAAAAAAAACACGCAGATAGCTAGTCACGGAGCTTAACGAATGCAGAGCATAGCGAACGAGTGTAATACCCATGTAATGCCTACCACCACCCTTTCCTCCAACCATCCACACACGTATTAATGACGACATTCCATCGTAAGTACAGTATATACTTTATACATTACTGTATTATTTTATTATTATTATTATTATTATTATTATTATTAACTGTTTATTCATTTTAAATGCATTACTGTTATTGTTTTATTGTTTTTATAACTTTTCTTAAGTGCAGCATTCGGGAATGCAATAAACATAGAAAAATAGCTAAACAGTAAAAATAGTTTATATCTTATGAACATAATTAGGAGAAATGCGTAGTCAATAGCGAACTCCACAAACAACTTACGAACAAATTTATTCTACGGACGAATGTTGTATGTATGGTGTGACTGTCTGTATACTATAAAACATAGTTGTAATGGGTTCTAAGCAATCATTCTAAACAGCCTTGGACAAGTTCTAAAAACACCACGGACGATGAATATGGGTGCCAGAGACTACAGTACATTTCCCAAATTAATGTGCCTCGAAGATTCGTTTAGTCTATTTAACTAAACACACATCCACTAAACATGGAGTGCTGTGGACAGGTAAAAAATTACTACTACAATATGGGCAGAAGAAAAAAAAGCATCTTTCATTCTGCACCCATTAAAAATTACATATTTAAAAATCATTATAATATGCAGGTCAATATGGCTCACCTACTGAACTGTGAGCCATTACACCTATTTTTTATATACAGTATGTTCAAAAAGTCCCTCCGCAGTGGCGTGTAGAGCAGGTAATGGAGCAAGTTTATTTTTAAACTGGCAATAAATACACAGATTTAGGTCACGGAAGATTCCATTATATATTATATCACATCACTATACTGTGCAAGATTGAATAAATAAATATATGAGAGAATAAAAAAAAAAGTTTAATTATACAAGTAGTTTCTCATGGCATGACTTACTCAACACGGACACGGCGGAGGAGGTTTTTGAACACACTGTATTTTGTTTTAATATGAGAATTAACCACACTAAATGTGTTTTGTTTTCACTGATATACTTCTATGCAATTTCAGCAATACATTTTTTTCTAAAAAAAAATATATAAATTACTTTTTCATTTGACGAGATCCGTGTTATTTTCTCTCATATTTAATATTGCTCTTTAAAAAAGAAAATTGATCCAAATTTCTTATCCGATTACTTGATTAATCCTTGGAATAATCATTAGAATACTCTATTACAAAAATATCCGATAGCAATGGCCCTAACATACAGTATATTATGATCGAGCAATTGGATAAGAAATCTTGTCACCGTATCAACAATTCGGTAATCAGCACAGAAAGGTGAAAAATATGGAGAATGAGAGGTACCTTTGGATTGACCTCAAGTTCTAATCAAGTCATTTCTCCTTGCCTTCTTGAAATGTCTGTCTTAAAAGTTATTTGTTCAGAAAATCCAGTTCTCTTGCAGAAACGAAAATCTTCCCTTTTCCTGTGAGTTAAATAGCAACTAAAATGGAAAATTCTCTAAGATATGCAAACGTATTTATTGTTTTTAACCGGAACACTGTTTCTAATTATGCAAACGTTGTTTTAATACTAATCCTAATACTAAATTCCCAGTATCCAAATGAGCGCCACATGCTGAGCATCCTAAGTTGTTTTCTGACGTAGAGACGATTCAGTCCTGTCACGTGGTTTGAGCCAAATCATTTCGCAATAATGAAGGTGATTCAAAATTTACCCCTTTATACACGGCAACAAAAGAAAAAGGTCACAGACTATATTTCATTTCGGCTAAAATCAAAACATTATAATCGCCACTGAATAAATATTTGTATGAATTTGAAGGCATGAGGCGTCATTACTCCTATAAGTCACGGTGCACATCACTTCGTGTACACTGCGCTAAAATATGGCCATCACATCCGAGCGCATGCGGTGATGCAGCAAAAACACAGGCGCGTTCCCGCGGGAGAATGAACGCGCATTCAAAACGGGAAAGAAAAGCATTCTGGCTGTTCAGCTTTATTTAAAAACAAAAAAACAATGCACCTCTAAAATAGCTTCACTCGCATCCTTTGTATCTGTCACTGACATCATGTCAAAGCGTCCAAACCCAGCACCGCGCTCTCACTCAGTCTGACGTGCGGCTGCGTTCTAAACCGCATATTTGCGCACTAAATAGTATGCAGATTCGGACACTATTTTTGGCATTGAACATGCTGTTTCTAATCTACATTTATATATGCAGTAGCGTGCAAACCGGTTTAAACTTGAACTATGTCCCATTCCTATGCGCCGCCTAATCAAATGTCAATTCTAAAAGCTTTACCGGAAGTTGCTTGATTGGTGAGAATCCGGCTGTGATGTGAGTTTTTGCAGGAATCAGCAGAGAATCCCGGCGCTGAATGCAGCAGGGAGAGGATTACTTACTCCGGATGATGTAGACGCGCTCAATAGCGATATCACCTCCCTACAGCAGGACGCATCATTTACACCAGGCACTGTCTCTATTCACCGGGACTGAAACGCTAGACAGTGGAGCGCACTACTTCAGCTACTATACCCAGTACAATGAGACAGTCAGTCAAATCACTGAAGCAAGAGTCTCTGTCTTATAAAAATGCACAATGATGACCCTTTCTCTCTATAACACTGCGCATTGCGTAAAAAAATCAACCCTAATGGCTCTGTCCAGCAAAGATGCAGCTGCATGGCTTTATGCACAACTTCGAATGACATTACTTAAAGACATTATTTGTACTTGCAATGTATTAAAGGTGTAGTTCAAGACAGGTATTATTATTATTATTATTATTATTATTATTATTATTATTATTATTATTATTATTATTATTATTTAACTATACTATTAAAATTATACTATTATTACTAAAAGTGCATGAGGTTCAGTTCAAGACTGATAATAATAATAATAATAATAATAATAATAATAATAATAATAATAATAATAATAATAATAATAATAATTCATTTATTCATTAATTTTCTACCGCTTTATCCGATCTTCCCTCGGGTCACGGGGAGTCTGTGCCTATCTCAGGCGTCTATGGGCATTAAGGCAGGATACACCCTGGATGGAATGCCAACCCATCGCAGGGCACACACACACACACACACACACATTCATACACTAGGGACAATTTTCCAAGGTGCCAATCAACCTACCGTGCATGTTTTTGGACCGGGGGGAGGAAACGAAAGGGAGAAACCGGAGAACCGAACCAGGAGAAAAACCCCCCTGAGGCACGGGGAGAACATGCAAACTCCACACACACACACATGACCGAGACGGGAATCGAACCCCGGATCCTGGCGGTGATGAGGCGAACGTGCTAACCACTACGCCACCGTGCCCCTTAATAATAATAATAATAATAATAATAATAATTATTATTATTATTATTATTGTTGTAAAGCTATACTATTAAATGTCCCACTAAATGTGCAGGAACTGGGGTTCAGTTCAATACTGATTCTGATAATATTGATAACAATTATTATTATTATTATTATTATATTGTTATTATTACTAATAATACTATTATAAACTACACCACATTCTGAATAATCTCAAACTAGAATGGTCACAATGGACTGATTCAGTTTTCACAATACTGTGCACTGTCAGTACTTCCAGCGGTGGTTTATATCACAGAAGCTCACATCAATTTTATAGTAATAACTCTTTAGAAAGTAAAAAAAAAAACATAATTGATCAGAGAGGCAGAAACGGTGGTCTTCTATGAGCCTTGAGTGTCTATGACCATTGTGTCGGTTCACTCAGTAGGACCTAAATACTGAAGAAGCAGAAAACATGATCACCAGTGTTTTTAGTAAATATCTATGTCAATGGAAATCTCATTGAAAATCTTTCTCTCTCTTTCTCTCTCTGTAGAGTTAAACATGTCTGCCTGAGGGATCAGTCTTTCTGCCCTTCTCCTTAGACCGGCCCAGTAGTCCCAGCATGCCTCTGGATTGTATTCTCTTGGATTGGAGGCCACTCTGCTTGGATGTTCCTCATCTATGGTCTGGGGAACTGAGCCATGCAGGCACTTCAATGATGGATTGGGACTCACGCCACTGACGCAAGACTGCATTTTACACTACAATTGATCACCTCCACATTGTTTAATTGTCACGAATGGGCATTCTGTGTCACACAGACGAGAACGGGTTCCATCTCGAGTCTGGTTCTTGTCAAGGTTCCATCTCAAGGAGTTTTTTCCATCCCACAGAATCCACCAGCTTGCTCATAAGGACAAACGTACACATATACAGAACAATCTTTTTCATCCTTACGCCACCAACTGCTGCTTTGAGACAATGTCCAGTGTTAAAAGCACTATACAAATAAAAATGAATTGCAATTGAAAGCATTCAATGACATTGTACCAAAAGGCATAATCTCAACAGGAGTGTAGGGTAACTCCACATGCCATCTAGGCTTAATGCCAGTCTCAGTGCCAACTTCACCAAGCTGTACCACCTTGGAGGAATTACAATAAATCTGCACATCAATCTAATACAATACAAGCTAAATATGCAAAAGATCACAATTTATCCTTAATGTGAGCTAAAAGGAATGAATCTATTGGGTTCGGTTTGCAATATTATCCTAAATCTGCCAATAACAACTACTGCAATGATGAATTTGTAAATTTAAACACTACAATATCTGAATATAACAAGAACCATGCAGTAGGTCCTGGTACTAATGTGTTACAGCAGGGTTGGCCAACTAGTAGGAGGCTAAGAGCCACCTTTTTCTCTGTGTTACTGCAAAGAGCCACATCATACACATGGGTACACATGAACATCATCCCATTCCCATTGACGCATGTTATGTGAAAGCACCTAAAGAGCCGCATGAAACTAGTTAAAGAGCAGCATGAGGCTCGGAAGCCACGGGTTGGCCAGGCCAGTGTCACAGCATAGCGAATTTAAGAATTGAAATAGATTGTGTACTATGTAGAAGTGATTAAAGAAGCTGTAACGGGTCCAAGCAATTACTATTATTACTTCAAGTGTTAAAGGAGCAGTTTGTAATGGTCACACGCTGCTATGCTGAAGCAAACTATAACAGTAATCAAGATACAATCAGGCCTTATCTTAACGATCTAAAGCAGCGGCCTTCAGACGCTTTTTTTGCCGTTCCCAACTTTAGAGGAGGGGCTGCATTTCAAGCTCTACCCGTCCTCCATCATGCCAAAACATTGTTAATAATTCAAGGTCTAGATATTCAACTTCTAAATCAGTAACATCAAATAGCACCAAGCTTAAAAATAAAGAATATAAAAGTGTAGCTAGAATAGAGGAATAGAGGAAACCCGATAATTAAATATTAACGAAGAACACACAATAAAAATGATATAAACCCTGCTGTCATGTCTTTATTCCTCACTATAATGGAGTGCCATTGAGGACCACTGGTCTAATCCCACCAAAGATGGTGGATCTTTTATTTCAAATAAATAAATAAAGACTTGTTTACGACAGATCTAATTTCTGCATCAGAAATGTAATAGCAGTTGTCTTGATTCAAGTTAAAACAACTTAACTCTAAAATATCTATCAGCACATATAATGACAGTTTTATAAATAGTGTAGAATTAACACCTTTAACGATGTGACCCCCCCCATCCCATATCTAAAATGGTACATGACTGTAGTGGCAGTTTCAGTCATTTATATTCTTCTAGCAGCAAAGTGTTAATGAAACATACATATAATGAAGTTTAAAGGTATTGGGTGCATTTAAATTGAGAGGTAGAAATAAGAGGAGACTCACCGTCTCTGCGGATTCGAAGGTTATGGCCTCAGGTGCAATGGTGACCTTGCGTTTTTTCCTTTTCCTTACTGTGGTAGGTTTCTCCTGCTCCCCCTCCTTTTCCACCTTCTCATTATCTACCACATTTTGTTTCTCCTCCTTTCCTATTTTCTGCTTCTCTTCCTTCACTGCGTTCTGCTTCTCCTCTTTCAATGCCTTCAGTTTTTCCGCCTTCACTTCTGCTTTCTGCTTCTCCTCTTTTAATGCTTTCTGTGTCTCCTCTTTTAATGCTTTCTGTGTCTCCTCTTTCACTGCTTTCTGCTTCCCCTCTTTTACTGCATTCTGCTTCTTCTCCTTCCCTGCTTTCTCCTTCTCATCTTTTACTGCATTCTGCTTCTTCTCCTTCACTGCTTTCTCCTTCTCCTCTTTTACTGCTTTCTGCTTCTCTTCTTTTACTGCTTGCTCCTTTTCCTTCTCTGCCTTTTGCTTTTCCTCGATCGCTACCTTTTGCTTCTTCTCCTTCTTCTCCACCTTTGGCTTCTCATCCGCTAAATCTTTCACTGCTTTCTGCTTGTTCTTCTTCTCCCCTTTCGATGCCATGGGTTTCTCCTGCAATGGAGGAGTAGCCAGTGTGACCAGTCCAACAATCCCATCGTTGACCAAAGCCGAAGTGACACTTCTGTCCTTCTGCTTTTTCTTGCGCTGGAAGATCAGTGAAAAGAAGGAATTTTTTGTGAGGAACATTTGGAACAGTAAGGAAACAGCAGTCGTTTTATCTGTGGAATGAGTCCGTTAAACCTTCCTGCGCTGAAAGTGAGTGACCGTACAGCACAGGGGCCACACTCAGTAAAGCACAAAGAGGGTTTCGCAATGAATTATGTTGGTGCTGTCCTGCAGCCTACTTCCAAAATCACACAAAAGGCTTGTTGTTAGACAGCCAGTGACTGTGATTGGGGATGTCAGGTGAACAAAGAAAGTTTGGTGCTTTTCATTGCTAGATCAGACTGAATAGCTACACGCAAGATGCCATTTATTTATATGTAAAAATCTCACATTCAGTCAGCTTCAGTAACAAACTGCATCAAAAGACACTTTTTAAGGTTGGTCTGACAGTCCATTCCTAGTCTGCAATTAAAAGTAAACAATTTACCACAGATAGACAGTAGAAACCTGGAGCTGCGCATTTAGAAAGTCATAGTATTTTACTGTGTACCTGTGTGTACAGTACCTGAATGTTTTAGCTGCCATTTTTTTGTGTCTGGAGGACTCTTCAGAGTGACTGAAGTCATTTCATTTTTGTCCTCTACAGCCCCTGACGAGACAATTTGTCCTACCGCTTTGGTCCTTTATCATATTGGAGTCCATGTGTACCCCAGATGTCCATGTGCGATCCTTGACTTTGCTGATAATGTGATGCACTCATCTGGCCATCATTCTGGACCAAATTAAAGATCCACCTCCATGCTTCCTTATAAAAATGTGCTTATTTTCATTGGCCAACCGAATTCCCCTCCAAAAAGAACCCTTATGGATGCTATTATAAAGCAGGTTATTTCCTCACACACTCACAATTACTATATTGTAGAGGTTTTTTCTACATGCTGTTAGAACACTGGTATTTTTCACTCTGATAACCAGAGTGAAATAATCTCTAGTTCTTTATCTAGTATACATGTATTAACAAATGTCCATTTACTGTACACTTAACACTCATGTATTCATATCGATCATTTAACAGCTATTTTGATTTTTCTAATATATTTACAGTAGACTAAAGGCAGCAAATATGTCTTAATACATATACATCATACATCATACATATACCCTAATCATAATCCAAAGAGACACACATACAGATTCCTATCCTTCATAATAATCTCTCTCTTGCATGAATATTAATCTTAAATTATATGTTTATCATGGGCATGATCGTGTAATTTCTAGTTATTATCAGGATTAAAATGAAGATTTCTGTGGGTTTTCTGAGGAATATTAATAAATTAAATACATGTCTAAAATAGCACTTCTTACAGATTGTTCCACGGGTGTATAAACTTGTATAATGCATTTGATTATATGCAACTGCTAGTTCATTTAACGACATGGAAACGAACTTACACAAAACAAATGTATAAATATACAAACGTTTAGCTATTTTTTAAATCATCCATTAGCATGAATCACAGATTCACACTCTTGCCATCTGGACAGGTAGTTTTTCCAAACATTACGATGAAATACATGTCCCTTGTAGCTATTATTTATAATGAATCCTGAACCGAAAAGGCTGCGATTCCAGCTGGAGTGCTAATGTCTTTTCTCCTGTTGCCCATCTTATATCATTTTGTTTCTGTTAAAGAAAAAAAATACCATATTTTGACTAATTTTCCCACAGAAGTCACTTCCAGTCATTCACTGTCTATCAACTGTGTTGTACCTTCTTTATCCAGTTACGGGTTGCCAAACAGATCATCTCTCCCCCCCTTACCACATACTACCAGTCATATACTGAATGTGTGTGTATGTATACAGAGCTAATGCTTGTCCACACTTTCTGTTCTTCACCTTACCATCTACAATAATTACTCTAGTATTCCCTGACTTTATAAACTATATAAATAAGTTCCTTTAAATGAATTTCCCCAGCTCATTACTGGCCTCTAGAGGCTGCTTTATATTGTATTATATATGTATATTATATTGTTTTCTCCGGGTTCTCCGGCCCCACACACACACACACACACACACACACACACACACACACAATGTGTGTGTGTGTCCTGTGATGGGTTGGCATTCTATCCAGGGTGTATCCTGCCTTAATGCCCATAGATGCCTGTGATAGACACAGGCTCCCCGTGACCCGAGGGAAGATCAGATAAAGTGGTAGAAGTTGAATGAATGAATGAATGAATGAATGAAAAAGTACTGTTTGAGGCAACAAAAAAATAACCCCACTGAATACATCAGGAACTTCCTGACCAAGCGTTTGGTACTGTAGGTTCAGAGTCGTACCTGAGTTTGATGCTTCGAGTTCTTTGAGTTCTTCTTTATGGCTGGAATAAAAAAGAGAAATCCAATTAAAAGAGATAAACGAAAACTCACAGCATAATTATAATCAGGAATACACAATCTTTCGATTTGTCTGGATGTAAAGTGAAGAAGGTAATGCAACAATAGGTAGAAGCCTAACCAGCCACATACAACCAGAGTACAAAGGTAAACAGAAGAGGCTGCAGAAATCAGGTTATTTTTTTCTCAGTATAATTTGAGGAAAGGCCTCAGGCTTCTTTCCAGCCCGCTGCACCAGCCTGGATCTCTGAAATGGAAGAAACATTTCAGACATACTCAGCATGTGTCACCTGCAGCGGCCCTGTCTTTATTTATGTAGATGGTCTCACAAGAATTGAGAGATATATACATCTACATACATCTACATCTATACCATCTGCAGCATTTAATAAAAATTAATTCATTATTAATTAATATAATAATTTATTATGAAAGGGGCAGTGGCTTAGTGGTTAGCACGTTCAACTCACACCTCCAGGGTTGGGGCTTCGATTCCTGCCTCCGCCATGGGTGTATGTGTGGAGTTTGCATGTTCTCCCTGTGCCTCAGGTTTTCTTTTTCTCCGGGTTCTCCAGTTCTCCGGGTCCAAAAACATGCAACATGTCCCTAGTGTATGAATGTGTGTGTGAATGTGAGAGTGTGTGTGCGCGATAGGTTGCCACCCCATACAGGGTGTATCCTGCCTTGATGCTCCAAGACGCCTGAGATAGGCACAGGCTCCCGGTTACCCGAGGGAAGATCAGATAAAGCGGTAGAAGATGAATGAATGAATGAATAAACTTATTATTACACATGATTATTATTACACATAGGGGGCCTACTCGGTAGCAAATAACATGCTAAACCTTTAAAGCATGAAAGCATGACCCGAGTAGTTGGCACATGTGTAATAGTAAATGATTACATAAATTAATAATACATTCATTTTTATGCTTAGAAGATACGAGAGGCACCAGTATATCCACTGACATAATGAAAAGAATGAGAGCAGACAAACAAACAAGCAGGTTACAATATTCACTTCTTCAGGATTTTACTAAATATTAAAGGCTTTAAACCATTCAATCTTTATGGTAGGTTCAATTTCTTACGCTGCATTTTGTATGCATTTACAGCATTTGGCAGACGCCCTTATACAGAGCTACTTACAATGGAGCAATTGAGGGTTAAGGGTCTTGCTCAAGGGCCCACTAGTGGTAGCTTGGTGGTGGTGGGGTTTGAACCTATGATCTTCTGGTCCGGAGTCCAACACCTTAACCACCGGTCGACCACCTCCCTGTGAATATGCACAGATTTCCCCACTCTACATCTTTCAGAGCAATTTAGACCATCTGCTGCTCGCACATGGCACTAGTGATTACACTGGTTACCCTTGATGGATGGACTGGTGGTAGCTCAGTTTTTTAAGACATAGTATATTTAATCAGAAGGTTGTGAGTTCAAATCCCAGCATATCATTACAATATTTACTGCTTGGGCCCTTGGGCAAGGCCCTTAACCCACAATTGCTCAGTTGTATAAATGAGATAAATGCAAGTAGGTCATCTGTCCTGAGATTCTCAAGTGTAGTTGATGAGTCATTTTCATTTCACCCTCTAATAGGAAACAGAGCATGAGCCTGCTTTCTCACACAGCAACTAATTTCCAGATAATATAATATTAATGGAGAATCCGGCGTATTATTAAGAAGGATAACGTACAGATTTACATTTGCGGAAAGTAATGTGGTTAAGGCAGAGACTCTGCTCGTTGACAGGCTGATGGAATCTGAGGAGCTCGAGAACCTAAAAGTCTAAAGCTCTCTGATGCATCAATCATTTTCAGTCATTCCGGCACTGCCGTCCAGGCGTGACAGAAGTTTGCAAACAAACATGTTGCCCCTTTGTAGACCTGATATGGATTACAAACTGACAATTCAGGGTGGATTTTCCACCAAGTTTTTTTTTTTTTTTTTATAGAAGCCTGTAATGAAAGTAATGAAGTGCTGGGGAAGGCAGTGTGTGGGGTTTTGGAAAACGCCCACTCAAATGTCAAGACCAAAAAAATAAAGTCCTCATACAGACCTGACCACATTGCGCAGCCCGGGCCAACAAAAAAAAAGCCGCTCTGTGCGGAAAATCTCAAACATTACCATGGAAACGGGCACAACTTGGGATGACTGGAAAAGGAAACTCTTCCCACTACGAGTTATTTTTACAGTAGCTTATATGGTCTTTTTTTTCTTTCTTTACAAGGTCATTGTGTAATGAGTCATGCCTGCTCTGGGCGCCGTCAATACGACGGATTTAGAGCTCCGTTGCGCATTTGATCCGCTGATTACCGTGCGCTTTAAGAACGTAAAAGAAAGCAGTTCTTACCTGAGAAGTATCTCTCCAGGGGAGACACCGAGCTGCGAGTCTCCCAGCAGCAGAAGAACAGACTCCAGACTAGCAAAGTGGCCAGAACCAGAGCCAGAACCCAGACCAGCCGGGCCGGAGCCTGAGACGCCAAGACCCAGTCATGCAACGCGTTCATTTTCGATTCTCGAATCTCCGGGGTGTCCTTGTAGGAAGACGCTGCTGATCGAGGGGACACAGAGACACCGCCAGATGCGCAACAGCTGTGCGAGATCGAGCCCACAGCCCACGTCAGCTCTGGCTGGGAGAGTGAGTGCGCGCGGGCACGTGCGTTCCGTTCCCCTGGCTCAAGAGCGCGCGGGCTGTAGACGGATCTCTCTTTCTCACACACGCGCACACACACACACACACACACACACACACACACACACACACACACGTGCACACACTTTTTTTCTTCTCTAGGTCTCAGAAACCTGTCTACTAATTGTAAAGAGAGTAGCTCAGAAATGCCCTCTAGGCGCTCGAACATGAGCCATAAGTCACCAGCTTAGGGTTGTTGTTTTAAATGCACGTGCAGTAGGTGCATGCGTGGAAAAAGGCGTGACTGGAATGCTGAGAGTAATTAAGTGCTTAAATAAGTCTCTAAGTTTGTTTGTTTGTTTGTTGTTGTTTTTTGCACTAATGCCTGTAAATGATTATGTATTGAAACGTAATATCACATGGATCATCTTCATATTGTGCTGCAGAATGTGAAAAGAATGCCTTTAGATAAATGAAAGCGAATCTGTTCATGTCGGTACACCTACATCTCGTATTGTGTGGATTTAAAGGAGCAGGGGAAAAAAACTGGGAACGATGTTTTACAAGCCTGTGACCGCAAACAACATCTATTTATAGTCTGAAGAAATTTTATACAAGACATTTTAAAAAAGGAAAGAGTGAAGAAAGAAAGAAAGAAAGAAAGAAAGAAAGAAAGAAAGAAAGAAAGAAAGAAAGAAAGAAAGAAAGAAAGACATAGGTAGAAAGAATTTGAGCACGGGAATAAGATGGACACTGCTGCCACCTAGTGGACATACAATTATTAATATATTAATGTTTCTAAGCAGCCCCACTACAGAAATACACATAACAGGCATAACATTGACATATAACATAATGACCGGAGAGTGAATGACACTGCTTATCCCTTCAGCAGGGCATCTGTTAATGGGTGGGATATATTAGGCAGCAAGTAAACATATTGTCCACAAAGTTGTTATTTTTTCAAACAGGAAAAATGGGAAAGTGTGTGGATTTGAGCGACTTTGACAAGAGTTAAATTGTGACGTCAGAGCATCTCCAAAAGTGACAGCTCTTGTGGAGCGGACAGTATCTGTCAAAAGTGATTTAAGACAAAGGCCGATTCAACAGATGAGCTCTGTAGCTTTATGTATGCTGTTAAGGTTCAATGGGCCAGTATAGTTTTAGCAGGAAAAGGAGACCGACACAACATTAGGCAGGGGGTCATAATATAATGCTTGGTTGGTGTACATTCAGGACCTTAAAGTCTATCATCAGTTCTGTTGAGGATTTTACTGCTGTAACGATTCCTCGAGTAATTCGATTACAAAAACTCATTGAGGCAAATGAATGTGCCTCGATAATTCGTTTAGTCCATTTAACTAAACACAGAGCACTGTGTTTCCCGCGGAAAGTCGGTTGAACGTTTTGGATCAGAGTCAAACATAAAGAAAACACTGTACAGTGGGGTTAGTGTTTATCGAATATATATATATATATATATATATATATATATATATATATATATATATATATATATATATATATATATATATATATACACACATATACACACACAGACAGACAGACAGACAAATAAACCTCACCGATCACATTACAGGTTTCATGAATAAGGGTAAAAAAAAAAGTGGGAGGAGAAAAATAATATATAATAAATTACAGTAAGTAAATACTCCCATACATAAATCCGTACGGATTAGCGATAAACCTTGAGCCGCTGCACCGCGATTATTTATATTAAATGCGCTCAAAATATCCCTCCGCACGGGGCGTGTACAGCAGGAAATGGAGCACGTGTTTTAAACTGGCGATAAAAACGCGTATTTAGTTTATGGTAAATTTCAAGCAGCTTTTCTGGAGACAGAAATACCACATCAGTACACTGTCGAAGAGTTAAATAAGACCATGAGTGAGGAATAATGAGTTTGATTTAACAAGTAGTTTACCGTGGCTCTACACGGACACTGCGGAGGAGCTTTATGAACACACTGTATTTATATTTTGATGTACTTATGGCAATTCATGCACTAAATGTGTCACAGTGTTGGGGAGTAACTACATGTAAAGGCGTTACGTAATTTAATTACAAAATAAAAGTAACAGTAATCCGTTACAGTTACTGAGGGAAATTAAATTACGTGTAATTAAATTAGTTACTATTGAAAATGTTCAAGTTTGCAAACTCCAAATAATTGGTACAAACGTGTACCACCAAAACATGCACAAGACCGTGGAAGGTGTGCTGTGATATCTGGCACCAAGACATTGGCAGAATAGGCAGAAGTTCTGCCTAGTCTGACTTGGAAAAAGATCAGTTTGTACAGCACATCCCACAAACGCTGGAACATTCGAGATTTGAGGAATTAAAGCCAAGTCAAACCTTATGAACTCTTTGTCTTGTACCTTAAATCATTTCTGAATAATTTAGTGAGTGTAAGAGGGAACAATTTCTTGCTGAATACTTTTCCATCCAACTAAAATGGATTAATTAAAACATAACCAAACATTACATTGATTTGTTGACTAGAAACCCATGTTGCAGGAATGCTACAAGGACAAGAAATTCATACACTGTTGGGATATGTTTATTTCATGTCAATACTGACCAGCAATGAATCAAGGCAACACTGTAGATGTTACGATACAACCCAATACATGTGAAAGAGCTGCAAATGCATTAAAACAGCTAGTATAAAATAAATCTCACTGAAATCACAAAGTGTGAGTGAATTAGTGGGAGGTGGTGGCTTAGTGGGTTAAGGTGTTTGCCTAAAGACCGGAAGATCGCAGGATCAAATCCCAGTACCACCAAGCTGCCACTAGTGGGCTCTTGAGCAAGGCCCTTAACCCTCAATTGCTCAGTTGCAAGTCGCTCTGGATAAGCATGTCTGCTAAATACCACAAATGTAAATGTAAAGTAGCCAGAAAGTGTAAAACATTTTAAAATAGTAGGTTTGTTGTTTAGGTGTTCTACAGATGAAGATGTCCTGCTAATCTAATAAAAGCTGGAGTCCTGAGCAGCCCAGTTTGGTGTCTGTAAAGAAAAAGAAAAAAAAAAATATATATATATATATATATATACACATACACACATATTTATAAACATTGTATTCATTTTCCAAGAAAAATATGAGATATGTCTACTCCATTGCTTGTATTAATGCTCTTATTCAATGCAACATTTCACACCTCATTTCTGTTGCTGTGGCTGAGCTTCTTCTCGATGTTCATGGCGAGCATCTGGCTGCGGAACGAGAGGCTCTTGGTTTTCTCAATGACCTGCTGGTACGGGGACACGGCATTGTTGCCCATCACCACATGCCCCTGCACAAAAATGGCCAAAACTCATTATGTAGGCGTATTAGATATTGTAGGTTCAGTGTGAGGCTGAAAACGTGAAAATCAAACACCTAAAAACAGAAGGAGGGCAAAGCTAAAACTATGCCATGTCAAAATTTTGCCTTTCGTTTTTCTTTATAAAAAACATTTAAAATAGAAATTTCTATATAAACGGATTACAATGAAAATAAATGCAATTGGCGTAACCGTGTTGTCATTACCTTTTCATTGCCAATATTAACATTTTCTCAACAATACAAGGACAAAAGTACTCGCACATGACTTTTCCAGCCATTCTTCCCTAAACTGTTACCAAAAACTGGTGATACACAAACGTATAGGATTTAGAAACGGCATTATATTTTCCCTTCAACTGAACTAGGAGATCCAAACCCATACATACTGTACATGCGCGCGTATGTGTGCATATATACACAAACACACACTGTATAACACCATGAATAAGAAATGTGCTATAGTTTTTATTTATTTATTTTTTATTTCAGTTCAAAGTGCATGAAGCCAAAAGACTTGGTCCCCCCCCCCCATAGTGAACAACATCTAATCACACATGATGCTTCCCAGAAGAAGCATAAACGAATAAAATCCGCTGATAAAATCTAACGGCCGCTTCATTGGTCTCGCTGGACTGCACGGCCCTGACAGTCTGAACTAATAGAAAGTGAAGGAGCAGGCCTCCGGGCTTCCTCACCAGTTTGGAGTCGATTTTAGCGTCCAGCCTGGCGTTGCGAATTAGGTTTACTATCCATCGCTCGGACTCCTCGGGGGTCATGTTCAGCTTATCTGCCAGCATGCTGTAGATGGGGTGGAAGAGCAGAGCGACGAGAGAAATGAGACGGAAGAAAGAGCAGAGGAAATGTAATTTATAACCAAAAAAAAAAAATCACAAACCATTTCAAATCAAATTAATACTCGTCACGCCTAATCGTTATCGACGAGTCATTAAACCACATTTCTGAGGAATCAAGTCAAACACGGTCCAACAGTACAGTATTATAACCAAGTGTAAGAAATGGAGGCTGAAGGATGAACACCACGCATCAAGCCCTTAATAGACGTGACATCCGTGCCTTCGCACATGTGCTGTATTATTCGTTCATGTTCGCTCTCAATCTTTATCGCTTCCTAAAATACACTCCGCTGTGATTTGTATCCGCTCTCCTGAGGCTTTGGCTGAAATCCCAAAGATCTTGGCAGTAGAGTGCACATTCACACCAAGCTAACCTCGATTTACAGCGCTAAGAGGATTAGAGCGCTGCGCTTTATGACCTGTACCTGATGCTGATGCACTGATGGATCCGACAAAACGTCTCGAAGATGAACAGGCGAGCGTTCTCAATAAAATCCTCCAGACACGCCACCAGGAAAAAGTCGTTCACAAGGACCTGAAAATAAAAAAAATTTACCAAAAAAATGCAAACCTGCATAAAAAAGCAAAAAGAAACGTACTAGTAGTAGAAATGTGCTAGTACTGCACCAAACACACACTATAGATAAATGTTAGAGACCTGACCATAAGATTTTTTTTTTTAACATCCCATTCCTGTTATAATAAATCTTCAGGAAAGATGTTCCATTAGATCTCTGTGTGCGCGAGTATGTGTGTGTGTGTGTGTGTGTGTGTGTGTGTGTGTCGAGACTTCATTCAGACACAAGGGTGTTAGTAAAGTCAGGTTTTGATGTACAGGCCTGGAGTGCAGTCAGCATTCTGATTCATCCCAAAGGTTTTCATTAGAGTTCAGGTCTGAGCTCTATAATAGGCCACTCGATATCTTTCACTCCAACCCATCTTCATGGAGCTGGCTTTGTGCACAGGGGCACAAGAAGGGGAAGTGAATGCTACAGCATCAAAAGGAATCCTATACGATTGCGTGTCTCGAACATTGTGGGTTTGATGTAGAACCACATAAGCAGGTATCCAAATATTAAGGCAGGTACATCAAAATAGTGATACTCATTGTGGGAAATATTTTTTCCACTTCTTTAATAATAATAATAATAATAAAAAAACTAAATAAATAAAAATAAGCGTCACAAAGGCTTAATATGTGCGACACCCGGCAGCGCCTAGCATACAGCCCTGATGTGCAGATGCTGTGCGCTGAGGTTCGGGAGCAGAAATCATTAACCAACTATGGTAAATATATATATTACCTTTTACCTTTTGTGCATATATTCATCTTTTTTTCGTTGTTCAGTGAAATGGTCTGCATTTTTAATTTGGTGGATAATTTCAATTCTGTGTTGTTTTTTTGCTATAAATACAAGAAGGATTAAAATAGACATTGAGTATTTTACTTGAAAGTAATCTTCAACCCAACACCTTTTTTCAGAGTTCAAAATGTTTTTCTTGCGTGCAGGAATGTAATACAGTTTTCTCTGCAGTCGTTCATTGATTTCATAAATGCAAATTATAATAAATTTTTTTACATTGCATAAAGGCAAAATCCAGTGTTGTTTCATTTTGAATGTCAAACGGGTTTTGTGGCTACCAGTGTTTTCTTTACTGTAGGAAACGGATCCAAATGGCTCTTTGAGTGGTAAAGGTTGCCGCTGGTATAGATAATAATAATAATACTGTGTGTTGTATTTGCAGTAGCATATCAGAATTTCCAGTATCTAGCTGTTTTGTACCACATCTGTGTCTCAGTGCAGATCCTGTGAGCGAAATGATTACACTGCGTTGCATAATCAGAATAATGAAGCCTAATTGTTCTCTTTCTAATCAAGGCCATGTCGCAGGAGTCCAATTATCTCCAACATGGAGATGAAATTATCTCAAATATGAAGACGGGGAAAAAAAGCTAGTATTAATCCGTCTTCAGTAACCACTTAGCGATCCTTTCGTAATGAGTGCTGCAAAGATTAATATAATAAAAAAAGAAAAAGGATTTCCATAACTGTATGCCAGAATTTATTAGTAATATGCGTTTTATGATTCGGGTGAGAAAATAAAGATTAGTGCGTCCCACTCACAGGTCACAGGAGGAAAGTGTTAATGCGGTTACGGTGGCTTTGGAACCAGGCGAGGGAATAAAGAGAAAAAGAGAAAGGGGGAGGGGGGGTATGGAGCAGAGCAATGGAGAAAGAACAAGATGGGAAAATATGGAGAGATTGAGAACAGAAAAGCGAGAAAGAATGCAAGATGGAGAGACTGAGAAGAGAGATATTGAGAGCTCAATAAAGAATGAGGAAAAAAATGGGGTGACTGAGGAAAAAAAAATACTGAGAAAGAAAGAGGCGGAACAAAAAAAGGAAAAGGAAAGAAATGTGGAGCCTAAAGCTGGTGCACAATGAGGTATTAAGTAACTCTGCTTGGCTGCTTAGTGCTCAGTGATAGGACAAGGACAAACCCTGGAGCCACTATCAAAATGTAGTTGAAATGCACTGTGGGTAACGGGTTCTGGGTTCTCAATATGGTGGTAAAAATAAACATTATTATAAACATTGAACACAATTTTACGTCACATGAATTCACAAGCGTAGCCAGTGCGATGCAAGTATGTATTTTCTTCTCTTTAAAAAAATAAAATAAAATAAACTGAAATGTCAGATCTATGTTCGGGGGAAAAGCTTTGAGGTCTGTTTTGACATCACTTGGAGTAAAAGCAGTAAATTATACAGGACAGGGATATGAGGGGGATAAAAGGACCTTAAGCTTGATGCAACAGGATGCATTATAAGCCAATATCTGTCTCCAACTACCAGATGACAAATTTAGGCAATTAAAGTTTTCCTCACACACACACGGTAGGTATTGAGCCTTACCGACTCGCATTCCCGAAGTTTCCTCTGCGCGCTGTCAAAGTCAAAGTTAACATACAGGCATTCCACAAACTCCGTAATAGGGATCCTTGTATGTGTAAGACTCCTGAGGCAATAAAGGAAAAAAAAAACACAGACGTTACCCTCCAGTAATGTGACAGCTGGCATCAACTCTTCAGCAATACAGGCAAGCAGCTCATTTGGAGCAACTTCCACATAGAGAAGATGGAGCAAGCACAAGGAAAAAGATCAAATAGAGGAACCACTGTGGATTTTTATTATTATTCTTTAGCCTGAGGCTCCGCTTGGACAGTACGAGTTCCTTGAGGTGTTTGCATTTCCCATTTTAGAATCTAATCTAGTTTATTGTTTATATAAAAACAGAAAGCAACTGAATTTCACTTGGATATTATGTCATAATGGGTTATTATCCAATAATAATAATAATAAATAATTATTATATTATGATTATTATTAATAAGAGTGATGCGGTGTCATTATAACACAAAGGTTTAATATATCATTTGCTAGAGTGATATATTTGCATTAAACTGTACTTGCCAATTAAAATCAACCTGCTGAATAATTGCCTTTTTGCATAATTGCATAATTAAGCAAAAATGACAGAAATAAATGAATATGTAAAAGGAAATAAAACACTGGCAGAAACACAGACGTTCTTTAAAAGTACACCATTTAACATGAAGGGCAACTGGAAGCTTCTGTCTCTAAAGTGCAAACCTACTTGCCAAAAAAGCTTTCTGATTCACTTAAAAACAGCTGTACAGAGATTAAGAAATTATATTTATGCGTTTTAAAGAATATACAAGCTCAGTTCCTATAGGTTTATTCCATATCATCTTAAATTTGTCTCTAATGAGCAAGAAAGCGATGATTGAAGCAAGGTAGAAGATGGAAAAACATGGAGTGGAACCAGACACAAAAAGAATCCCAATCCTCATAAAGGTGGCACCAAATATCCATTCACTACAGTTCAATCAGTGTAGCTGTGTACTATTTAGTGATGGGCACTTAAGTGCAGAACTGTTTACTCAACCTGACAGATATTTCCTTCTGAAGAATCAGTGAACATTTACACATTTGTATACGTTATGTTGTAAGGTATTTTACCTGTTGAATAACTTTGACAAGGTCTTTGAGGACTTGTCTGCGCTTCCTCACATCCTTATTAGTGATGACGGCTGTGGTTAGGTAGCGCAGGATGTGTGGGCACATGGTCTGTATAGCATTCAGGTACCTGCAAAAAAATGGAAATAAAGCCATCTGTATACACTTAACTGCAGAGCAGAAACTTTTTTAGTATATTACCAATTTTAAAGATCTAAAACATGTACACATAGTGAACACTACAAATTAACCCACAAAAGGCAGCAGTAAACTGAACTAGACAAGCTACTTGAACTGGTAAAGGAATATTGGAACACTTTAGACTAGGATGAATTGATGGACCAGCTGAACAGAGGCTGAGATTGTTCTAATACTGCAACAACTAAACAATGATGATCAAATAAAATCAATGATAATAATCGATAAATGAAATTTGTTGCTGCTCAAGTTCCAGGTTAGCGTGACTGCAAGATAATACCCGGGCTAGCAAAAATTTGGAAAGAAAAGTTCAACCAGCAGGAATAAGGCAGCAGGAAAAAGTGTCAACCAATGCATGCTTTTCTCCGTTCCATTCTCTTTTCACAGCATTTTTAGCTTTATATTTTTATATTATATTTATATTTTATTTTTAATGATGAATTTTTAGCATTCATCATTTAAAAAAAACGATACAAAACCGTTACCCAAACCTGCTTCACCTTGCATATTCAAATGTTTTTTTTTTTTTTTACAAAGAAAGAACAACCCAACATGACTTAATTTGTTCAAAGAAGAAATCCCATATGCACTCCTCAACAGGCGGCCACTATAAACTTTAAAATGTCAAAATAAATGAAACTCAATACGTGGCTTTTGCATTTTTTTAAATTACACTTTTATACACAAATACCCAGGATTAGGTGTATTAGCAAATTAGGATTTTATATAGTCATATTAAACAAAACATCAACAACAAAAAACCCAAGGTTTTTAACCCGGTTAATTAATTGTCAAATCGTTAGTTGCAGCCCTAGATTGTTCACTACTATAAAAGATTCATGCTTATGTCTGTCTCAATGTGAATTCAACATCACCCAAATATCCATTATATTTCAAAGAATAGGCAAGTTGACAAAAATAACTGAAGACCCAGGGGGTTAAATATGTGTGTATGTGTGTGTGTGTGTGTGTGTGTGTGCCCCTCTGTCTGCACACGCACATTTATGTGCAAATGTGGCAGAAGACCAGCACAAATACAGGCTGAAAGAACTCTTTACATTAAACCAAAATGCTAAAATTGGGTCAGAGTGCGTTATCTAGTCATGATAATATGCACCGCCGCCGGCCACATTCCTGCATTTCAAACAGCTTTTTATTTACTGCCTAGCAACCCGGGATTTACTATGATACTGTTTCTCAGCACATTGCTACAGAACTCACTGAGGCTGATACAGGAACAGGTCGATGATGTTGTCTCTGCCTTTTGGGTGATTGAAGAAAACAAACAGAGACCAGTGAATGAGCCACATCCTCTGCTGGAGAGACTGGAGGGGCGAACTGACCGACTGTAATGACGGAGAAGACAAGAATAGGTACATTAGGCACATCTCGGGAATACACAGGGTTTTGTTAAGATAATTAAATTAACATCGAACGTAAAGCACAGAGTAGCTATTAATAAACAGACAAATTTATAGAAAGAGCATTTTATTATTATTTTTATTATCATTCATTGAACGCTGTATGAAAATAATGCAATAATAAAATAAATCAAGGTTATTTACTAGCAATTTAATTTATATATATAAATGTTAATTAACCATTAATTGAATTGATTGTTTATTATGATTAATACAATCAATATATTTTACAAAATTTTGACACCACAGAATAAGATCATATGGATTTTGAACGCTGCATTATGCATTTATTTCCCAATGAGGATCCAACTATGGCTAGAAATGTCAGGTATCCTAATACTTTATACTGTATATACTGTCAGTGTACTGCATATTTAAATATATTATAAAAATAAGGGCATGTTTCGGAATGTATAAATAATATGGTAAACAAGAATTGTCAACAAAAGTGTTTCAAATAATGAGTCTTAAAGTGATTTCAAATGTCTAGAAACCAAAAGAAGCTTTAATATTCCTAAACAGAAATAGCGACAATTCAATAAGTTCTCATGGAAACAAGCAGCTAATAAAAATAAACAACAAGCAGTCTTTTTAATAAGTAGTGGGCAGGGCCTGACTAACATTACACATCATTAAATAAATAATTTTATCCAAAATCCTTATTGGTTGGCTGCCAATGTAGTGTGAGTTTTCAACATTATGCAATAAACAAATTCATCTACATATGGGGTCTTCATATCTACAGCATTTTGTTAAAACACAGGATGTTTTATACCTGTTTCACAGTTTTTTTTTTTGATGTAATGCTTAAAAGAAAAAACATTGCACTTCACTTGTAGAAGTTTTCTATTTGCGTTGTATACAATTACAGCATTAATGTCGCGCCCGTTTCATTATTCAATAAAATATCAATTAGAAAACACAAAGATGAAATGATTGATAAATGTTTACAGACTGACATAAATGTTTACAGACTGACATTGTTGTCGATGGTCTCTCTGAGGCGGGTCAGATCCTCCATGGCCGCCTCCCAGTTTTGCATGAGGATCTCAGAAGCCAGTTTCCCCCACAGAGAACTCAGAGCATTCCGGTCTGTGGAAGGAACCTGACATACACACGACCAAAATAAAGTGACAGTTAATTTATACATGCCAAAAAAAAGAAAGTGTATATAATCCTTTTTGACACAGACCATCAGTAAGTTAATGACAAATAAACGCTGCTGCAACCTCCAAGGAGACCAGAAGTTTCTCAAAATTAATTTCCTTCTCTTTCCATCTCATCATTTTAATGCATAAATGCTTATGGCTGAAGTTGGTGCCAAGATTTTGTAAAAATGCAATGATGTGTAGCATTTAGACGTATACAGTGATATAAGTATCACATTTAGCATTTGGCCAAGTATCCATTAAGAAATTCATCCTGATGCTGAGTCATTAGGACACAGAGTAAGAATACCATCCACATAAAACTGTGTTGGGATTAAAAATGGTTAGAAAGTGCCAATTGAAGCATATCTTCCTTGTATCTGAAGAGTTGAGCAGTGGTAGAGGATGATTTGAATGTGTTACAGGATGAAACGTGCTTTGAGGTAGAGGGGTGCTAATCCATATTGGCTTTGTTGGCAAAGAATCAGTGCTTTCAATCTTAGATGGAGATCTCCAGGAAGCAGGTAGAAAAAGTTTAGCATCGGCGTGGTGTAGTAGAAACTAGAAAAGCTTCGTTCGGGATCAGCTGAAAAGGTCGAATGTCTTTCAGAACTGCCAGGAGTGACTTCCACCAGTGTAAACCACAACTTCATGGAGCTGGTTGTGTGAATAAGGGCACTGTCATGCTAGAAGGTGTTTGGGTCTCCTAGTTCTCCAAATTAAGTTCTACCGCATGTGCCTCCAATTTTGTGGTAAACGTTCCAGAAGAACCCCACACAGCTGGTGTAAAAATACTATGTCCATATAGTGTGTATTTTGAATTCTTAACAGCCTTGCAATGAATATAGACAAATCAAACTGACCATAACGAGAGACAAACTCACCAATACGCGGAAAAAGTAGAGATATTCGGCAGCACCGGAGTAATTACCGCACTCGTACTGGAACTTCGCATAACGGTAAAGTGTGTCCAAGTACTCCTGACGAAACTGAAAACACACAATAGCGAATAACTTTCTTCTACCATAGGATTTAAACTGGAATTACAGCAAATGTAAGGAATAGATCTAAACAGAACAAATGTTTAGAGGGTCCGATTAGAGAAACTCACATTGTGTTTTTCGGCCAAATAATCAAACAGCATCCTCCCGTCTCTGTAGGACATAATATAACCGCTTAACATTATTCATTCAACATGACATGATTAAAGGAACAATAGTATCTTTGTTTAAGAATGGAATAGATGGAAATCTGATTTTTTTTTTTAATGAGAAAAGATGGAAAGGCTAAAATGGTAAATATTTCTCCGGTTTTGTTAATACTTGTGAATACAATCAGCTTTCATTCAATGCATGCAACAGTTGCAAACATTTTAATGCATGAGTCAATGTAAAGGTTGTGCACACTGTGGATGAAGAACCTTCTGTCCTGAAAGGTTTTAATATTTTCTCTGATAGAACACACCTTAACTAATGAGCCAATTAACGTATGTATGTGTGTGTGTGTGTGTGTGTGTGTGTGTGTGCGTATATGTTAGAAGAGGAAAATAAATAAATAAATATCCTGGACAAAGGATTCTCAAAACAGGTTCCCAACTCTAGTCCTCTACAATTAGGGGTATTTGGTAGCCGCACCTATTCAGAGTGACTTAGATTCAGACACACCAAGTTATACAACAATTGGAGCATACAACCACTAAGCCACCACTTCCCTTCTAGAGAAATTTCCTACAGTAAATAGAAATGCATAAAACTAGCAAGCATTGCTGATGCACCTGACACTGTTTACAGGTGTGAATGAAACATAAGCAATCAGTCAAACACCCACCTTGTAGACTGCATTTGCCTGGTGGTCTCTGGATCTTCAAACATCTTAACGATAGGCTCGGTTTCTGACTGTAGCTGCTTCAGTTGTGCCACGACCGTAGTTCTCTTCTCTCTCAGCGCTGCACGGACATGAAAAACAAACAAATCACTCGAACATCAAGGCTGATTGCAGATACTGATCTTCGAAATGTACAAATCCAATATGGTCGAAAGTATTCGGACAAACGAGCTTTTCTGCTACATGCGGTTTATCTCAAAAGTGTTTACACAAAGCTGAATGTTTACATTTGTATAGATTATGGATATAATTAAATTTAGCATTTTGGGGACTGTGGTGAAAAATACATGATACATGATGGAATACAATATGATCTTTCTGTGATATGAAACAACGTGATAAATATGTGAAGTGATACATCTAAACACGGTAGAATGGCTGTAATAGTAGGATTAATTCTAATATAAAGGGCAGATAAGATATATACTCTTACCGTGTGGAATCTCTCTATCTGCATACAAATTCTTATACACGTCCATGGCGAAATCCACCATGTTTGTGTCGCTGAGGAGGTCCAGCTTCCCTTGAAGAAGCTCTTTTTCATTGTAAATCTGTTAAACAAAAGAGACTTCGCTTAAATTTCTGCAGGAGTGATAACGATCGGCTGCTGCCGACGACCGGTACAAGGCTCGGATCTAGCCTGTTTTTATGACCACCAAAATACAGTATTCTATTAAAAATAGATCTAAGATTACAGAAATACTAAGAACATACTGATGTTAATGGAAATGACTCGGTTTGTCGGCAGTGAAATTCGCTAGTTAGCCATTTATCCGGTTAGCCTCAAAGCTAGCGGCTTCTAGCTAGCGGCGACACGTGAGTCAGTTAACACATTCAAGCCTATTTCATAAACAGAATAAAAAGCACACGATAAAATGGCTTATAGATATATTAAACAATTCTACCTCTTTAACAGAGAGAAACTCCAATAAAGGAAAAACTAGATGTCTGTCTAAGAAATGCGCGATTTTGGTTGTCAAATCGTACTCCGCCATCTTGAAATGAAACGGAGAGGAAAAACTTTATTGAAAACCGACCCCAAACAACACTTTCCAAAGCAACAAATTCCAGTGACAGATGCGTATATATATATATATATATATATATATATATATATATATATATATATATATATATATATATATATATATATATATATATATATATATATATATAATAAATATAAAATAAATATATAATATAAAACTGGAAAATGTTAGATAAAAAAAGTATATAGACAAGAACACTGTATGGCTGAACACACCATACAATACTAATATGATTTATACACATAAATAATCATCACTATACATATATATATATATATATATATATATATATAATAACTATATATATATATATATATATATATATATATATATATATATATATATATATATATATTATATCGCATATTACTTTATATCAGTGAATCAATTGTTCTCTAGGAAAGCACTTTTAAACTTACCCTACTTAACATTTTAAAGGAAAATGTAAAATGTAAATAAATAGTTAATAGGTAGTGATAACAAAAATGAATAATGAAAGCTATGTTAATTAGATGGCTGACAGAGTGATAGTCAGTTTGACAAAACCTAAGAAATTAATATTGCAAAAATACCTTTGATCATGTATGATGAAAGGAAAAGTTTTGATTTCAATATTTTGATAGGGAGAGAGGGGACACTGTGGAGAGAATGAGAGGAATGAGTGGGATAAGATGTAAAAAGCCAAAATTCCATTAAAACAATGTGCTGTTCAGTAATTTACAAGGGTATATATATATATATATATATAGATATATATATATATATATATATATATATATATATAGATATATATATATATATATATATATGTGTGTGTGTGTGTGTGTGTGTGTGTGTGTGTGTATGTGTATAAAATAGATAATTGTCTGTCTATCTATCTATCTATTTATTTATTTATTTATGTGATTTTTTTTTTGTGAGATGGTGAGCGGTTCAGAATCGGAGAGAGTGTGTTTTTGCAAACACATTAATGCTTTAAATCTGATGTGGATAACTACAGGAGGACAGTGGAGAGAACAGCAATCGGGTGATGTGGGAAATCCTAGAGAAGCTGAAAACAAGCTGTGAGGCTGGGCAGTGCTTAATTGGTTGTGTAATTCTTTCACTGAAGGGACTTGTGAATCTCATAAATCTGCAATCACACATGCTGGATTTAATAAAGCGCATTACTATTTGCTTCACTCCGTTGTAAGAGAACAGCTTTGACAGATGGTCTTGTTTGTTCTGAAAAGGAGCCGGAGCAGGTTGTAAAGGTACAAGGATGTGGTAATGAATAGACTGTGTGGGTGATGACTACCAGACTGCCAGAATCTGAGCACTTGTCGTTATTAGTGGAGGTTTGCTTTATTGACTCTGATCACTGACTGACAAAAAAAAACCCCAGAAGGAACAAAAGCAGTTATTGCACCATCCATCTGTGTACTCATTTCTACACTCTGTAAACATCTGTCACTCTCTGCTTGTGGCTTTTAATAGTCAGGAGTAGTTTTTTATTGAAAAAACAGGTCTTCAGTCTATATACTTGAGTAAGCGCTTCATGGTCAGTTTGGGATTTTCACCAATATCAACCTTTCACTATGGCTCTGGCACACAAGAAAAGCAGAAATACTTAAATCAGGCTAAAATCCAAATAAATTTTGGTGTGAAAAACCTGTATATATATCCAGTTTCTCAATGCTCTGGTTGGCCCATAGCGCTTTTACAATGCAAAATCAATATGACATGAAAATACTGAAACTTATCAGACCTCCAGTATGGACCATAGTGTAGGTGAGTAAAACTTTTTTCACGACAAGATTAATATACTTTACACTAGTGTACTGTAGAGGGTGAATAGTTTTTGTGCTGGGAAATGATCTGCTTTAGAATAATCACGCCACCTTCTTGGTCTTTCTTCAGAGTAGTTTTTCAGTCCAGCAATCAATAATATTATTTGCTCAGAGAACAGATGCCAAGGTCTGTGTTTTGTATGGCATTTTTCAAACCGTGGTGTTGATTTACTGTGAAACCAGGACACGAGTCATCAATAGTCATTAAACTGGAGGCAATCAGTCAATCATGAAACCAGATCAAGAATCTTCCATTTCGGGGAACGTTTTAGCGGGTGTGGCAGTCATTTATAACTTTTGAGTGTGTCTTGTAATGAAAGGAAGTAACTGAGGGAGGGAGTTTGTGGCTTAGTGGTTAAGTTGTTGGACTCTGGACCCAAAGATCGCAAACCCCACCAAGTTATCACTAGTGGGCCCTTGAGCAAGGCCCTAACCCTCAATTGCTCAGCTGTAAGTCTCTCTGGATAAGGGTGTCTGCTAAATACCATAAATGTTATGTAAACTGTAAGAGCATATAATTTTACACACATTAAACAAACAAGGAAGCAAGAAGGTTCCTACAGCTCAATGAAATAAACCCCCAACCTTCCAAACATTAACCCAAATCCATAATCACAAAGCTACCACTTCCCTTAGAACCCTAATAACTGGGATACCGAGAACGAGAACCATGAATGAATGACAGCTGTGAAACAAACAGTCAGCTAAAAGGAGAGACCTCAACAAATGTGTTAACTGATCTGGAAGAATGTGCTTTTTCAAAGAGAAAAAGACAAAATATATATACTTCCACTTATATAATATGTAGGGATCCTATGACAGGGATCATGTGAAATGCAGGAACTGATGGGTAAATTCATCCTGTGGCTCTAGGCATAATCCTGAAAACATGACTAATTCGACTTTAACCAAATCCCGCATGATGAATGCCAGATTTACTTATCAAGTCTGAATGTGATGAATTCAGTTTTTTTTTAATGTTTCTGCATTTCCAAATAGTGCCAATGAAACTTTATGTTGATGAAAGAGATCAGTAGGAAGGGCAGGCTGGGTATAACTGACAGGAAGCTTGCTGTAATTTAATAATTGCTGCTTTTTATAATTGGGATGTGTGGAAACATAGAAAATATACAACCTTGAGACAGCTCTGTTATAACACCTGTACACCACAGTGTCACAGTGGACATATGAAGTCACAGTGGATGTCTGAAGTCACAGTGGTTGTCTGAAGTCACAGTGTCACAGACCTTTCAGCCGCTGCATTGTCTACCCTCAGGAGTCACTGTGGAGGAGGATAGGAAGGTCACTCATACCACGTAACATCTACATCTGCCCCATTCAGACTCGCCACTGGTGTCCCACAAGTCTCAGTACTTGGTCCTCTTCTTTTCTTGCTGTATACTCACTCTCTTGGTAAAGACCTCTCCTCTCATGGATTCGACTATGCTGATGACACTCAATTGACCTTTTCCTTCTTTCCATCAGATATCACAGCCTCTGCTAGAATCTCAGCTTGCCTTTCAGACATATCTTAATACAATCATCAATTGAAGCTCAATCCGAAGAAAACCGGACTGTTTGACATCTCCAGGTCAGGAGCTCAGCATAACCCTTCACAACTCTCTCTTTCTCCTTCAGCCAATGCTCGTAACCTCGGGTTAACCATCGACAATCAACTGTCCTTTTCTTCTCATGGTGCCTCCACAACATCAGAAGGATTTGACAGTTTCTTTGTTTTTTCCCGCTTCCTCATCCTCACCTCTGCGCTTCAGTTGTTCAGGCTGCTCACTCATGGTGCTTCTTTTTCTTGTTCATTCATTCATTCATTCATTCATTCATTCATTCATCTTCTACCACTATATCCGATCTTCCCTCGGGTCACGGGGAGCCTGTGCCTATCTCAGGCGTCTATGGGCAATAAGGCAGGATACACTCTGGATGGAATGCCAACCTATCACAAACACAATCACACACACACATTTATACACTAGGGACAATTTTCCAAGGTGCCAATCAACCTACCCTGCATGTCTTTGACCGGAGGGGAACCGGAGAACCCAGAGAACAAAACCCTGAGGCACGGGGAGAACTTGCAAACTCCACATACACATGGCCGAGACGGGAATCTCACCCTGGCGGTTTGAGGCGAACGTGCTAACCACCAAGCCACCATGCCCCTTGGTGCTTGTTCAGTCTCTCTTTATGTTGAGACCGGGCTACTGCAACTCTCTGCTGCCAGGTTCCACCTCAGAATGCTGTTTGTTCACCGCAAATGATCCAAAATGCAGCTGCGCGACTTGTGTTCTCCCACTGCTGTGCTCGCTCCACTAACTACATGCATCAGATTCAAAACACATGCTCACCTACAAAGCCAAACATGTATGTGTACCTTGTATGTGTATGTGTACATGTATGTGTACCTTCTTAGCTCAGAGATCTCATCACCCAGCCCCCCAACCCTGCCCCCCTATACCACACCTCGCTGCCTGAGACTCTGAGGCTCTTCTCTGTTTTGGTGGAATTCACCTGGACGTCACTGGCTGTCTTCAAGCGAAGACTGAAGACCTATCTCTTCCAGAAACACTAGCACTAGCATTTGAACTAGCACTTCTTTCTCCCTATTTGTACTTTTACGCCAAAAAAACACTCCTGAGTTTACGCTGTTTGTGTCTTAAGTTGGTAATCGATCTAACCAGTGTTAATTTATTCACACACACTTTTTGTACGTTGCTCTGGATAAGGGTCTCTGCTAAATACTGTAAATGTAAAGGTATGTAAAGCATCACCTGGTGATCCAAACTTCTGATTGGCTGACATTCTGTTTAAAAGTAGTACATGTCTGAATTCTTCACTAACACGCCTTTGAACCATTTTGCTTAATTAAGCAAATCTGCTTAACAGTTACAATACACTGGGACTTTAATGAGCTCAGATGCTTAATCAACAGCCTTACACACACACACACACACACACACACACACACACACACACACACACACATAGAATTATGAAACCCTGTTTCAAGCCAAGTAAGGGGTTATCATAAAGCAGATACCTAATAATCAAGTCATTGTTCTGTCTATAGAATATATGATATGTTGCCTAGCAACTAAAGATTACAGAGAATACACTATATTGCATGCTGGAAAACTTATTTGTGGTGACAGAAAACACTGTCTCACTGTCTTTGCGTTACATGTTTAGGTTTTTGTGATGCAAATTGTGACCATCGGATAATTTTTCTGTTATAGAATTCCTTATCCCTGTAATGGCTCTGTTACAGTAATGACATACTGTTTCTATTAGTACTGTAACTACTGTGCTTATTAAATGATGATGACTGATTCAAATATAACTAATGAATCCGCCGAGATGGGAACTGTTAATAAACCACACTGCTTTAAAAGGGGAAAAAAATCGTACTTGACGCATGAGACACACGGAGACCTCCGTCGAGCTTTCTCCTTAGCAACAAGGGGACTTGGTTTCTATGGATATGTGATCTGTGTGCACTTGAACAGGACAGCAGAGCCACAAAAGGACACGGGTGTGTGGGTGATAAGAGCCCAATCACAGCTGATGCTCATTAACTCACTATTCAACATGACTCTGTTCCCATGAGAAGGAACGAAGGTGCACCGGAGGGGAGGACAAAAAAGAAGGGTTAAGATTTCACAGAGATTTTTTTTTTAACTTTGCGATAAAAGGATAGAAACGATATTTTGCATTCGAAAGCCCTAAATCCGGGTATGATTTGTGTTTCACTCAAAAAGGCTTGTTTTCAAGGGTGTCTCCCCCCCTCTATCTCTCTCTCTCTCTTTCTCTCTTTCTTTTTCTGAGAACTGATTTCCTTGAATATTTCTACCATACGTAACATCACGCACAAATCCATACGCGTTCTTTTTTTCCTACAGACTAATTCATAGGAGCAAATCATCCGCACTTGATTTTCTGCCACAGGCATGAAGTTGGAGATGCTCCTGCAGTCAATGAAATAACTGGATTATTACAAGAGTAAAAAATGTAGCTTTATTGTGCTACAGTTTCACAATCTTTGCAAAACCCTTCAACATTCTTACTATTTCCACAGAGCATAGCAGCCCTTGAATCAAAAAGAATTCAGTTATGTATATAGTTGCTATAGGGAGTCTAAACTTTAGCATGTCCTATGAATTAAGCATTTTTGACTCAATTCTGTCTCTTACAGTAGCTTGCCGTGGTGTTAAAGCCACTGTGAAGATGGCTATCAAGTTTAAATTCTGCATCAATAAATCTGAAACTTATTCACTTCTCTAGTCAATATATAATGATATAAATCTTCTCTATTTAATATATAATGGTATAAGTGCTTTTGTTAAAACAAATCTTAGCATACAGCTCATTCAGCACATGGAAAACAGCTGACAAATCCTTAAAATTATATTATTTTTTGATATGATTGCTGGAAAACTTATTTTTGATTACAGAAGATACTGTCCTTGTGTTATATGTTTAGGTTATTGTGATGCAAATTGTGACTATCCCATAATTGACCTGGTATAGAATGCTTATTCCATATCCCATTAATGGCCATGTTACAGTGTTTACTCCAAAATGACAACGCAAAAAAAAAACATTTTTGTGATATCTTTGCAAATGAATTCAAAATGTAAATAAAAAGGAAATATCGGTGACATAAGCATTTGAACCCATTGCTGTGACACTTGGAAATATCTCTACGATGCTTCAGTGTTTCTCTCTACATTGAGTGTTTCTACACTTCAGTATGTCCACCTGTGGCAAATTCAATTGCTTTTCAATTATGGCTGAGTGGCCAGAAGCCTTTCCTCAGTGTAAGATACACAAAAAAAAGCCCACTTTGAATCTGTCGGCTTTTATGTGTCTGCAACTGAAAAGAGGCTTCTGTCTAGCCACTCTGCCACAAAGCACATGTGTTCTTCTCTCAAGTGATGGGTGACCTTCTCTCATCTCCAAACATGATATTTGGAGTTCAACCAGACCGACCATAGGGTTCTTGGTCACCTCTCTTATCAAAGCCCTTTTCCCTCTTTTTTCAAAACCCTTTTCGAAGACTTCTGCCATTATTGAGATCCTGACTCAGTGTTCCACACACACACACACACAAATATAAGTATATAAATATGGGACATATTTACATAGATATAAATATGGGATGTGGCTCCTTTAAGAATTCTGTTCGGGTGCTTTCCATATAAACTGGTGATTTAGGTTAATGTTTTAATGTTTAGGTTATACAGAATTATATTCACAAAAAAATGTGCTTCCGTAATAAGGATTTGGGAATGCAATGCGCTTACGTAATTACCGTCCCATACAGTAATATACTCTAATATAGTGAGGAACTCATAGCTATTGTGAATGCGCAGCTATAGGCTTAATTCAGTTAAATGGTGACAGGAACAGTAAATACCCCTTAAATGCCCTTTCCCCATGAGTGTCAGTAAATGATTTGTTCATTTTGTCTTTAATGTGACTCAGAAGAACATCCCAAAGAGTGGTTTGTTCATTTACTACTGGACGCGATTAGTAATGCATCACAAAATCTCTAAAAAAAAATGTACATGAAAGAGAATTGAGTCGTTCTTTCTTTCATCACATGACTCCCATATACACTACAGCAAACAAAAAATTGCGTAGTTCATCTCATGAGCTTTGTGGCCCAGGTTGTTCATCCTTTTGTCATATGACTTCGATATAGTCTTTGAAAGTGTTTAAAAGAACTAAATCACTCTTTAAAAAAAGATTGTTCATTGTAATGAATGTGATTCAAAAAACCAGGTCACTAAAATGATCCCATCTTCCCATTGCTAATATGTGTTATGTTCAGAATAATATATAGTAGTTCAGAAAAAAAACTGATCCACTAAACACTGCTATAAAAACTGTTATCGTGTATTCTCTGTACAGTAATTTATTCTACCTAGTTATCTACTCCCACATCCAAGTAGAACTGTCACTGTCATGTGCTTCCACGCCATGGCCATTCCTCCTAGTGACTTTTGTCTTGTCTTTTATTTTTACTGTTGCTATGCGACAAACTCTTGGTAACACGCATTATTTTGTTGAACATGCTGTTAAACACCTAGGATCTAATAGCTGGGCACATGTAGCTCTCTGGCCTTGGTCAATGATGGTAATAAATGGTGCATAAAACAAGATAAGTTAGGGACGAGGTTTCATTTATTTTGTGTGTGTTTGTGTGGGGGGGGGGTATTTATTTTGAATTCTCTCTTCAAATGCTTGCAGAACCATCTCCTTGACCTGTAGTGACCTCATTATCAGTCCAATCTTATTTCCTGCTCGCAGCTGCTGTCACTGATTGCCCTGAGTAATGGCACTGAGAGAACGATGAAATAGAAAACAGGAACATGATGCAAGCATTGCAAACTTACACAAAAAGCGGAGCATATTTAAATGGGCCGAGCGAGTTCCCTATTCTGCATTTTAGAACCATAGAACATAGGGTTTTTTTTTTTTTTTACAACCTTGTGTTATTAACAACCTGTCAGAATGAACAATTCAGCATTGCTCTTAGGTTACGTCTTCAACTTTTTTCTATGGCGGATTAATGTCCACAAGGGAACAACTTAGTGATACATGGGCACTCTCAAAGTGTCAGGTTATATTAGATTAAATGAACACACACACACACACAAACACACACACACACGAGCTACATATATTTGCTGGGAAAAAAAACAATAATACCTCAGTATACACCACTTTTATTCAATATTCATGACAGATCCACTATTCATCTCTCAGTATCATTCATTTACTAGAATTTTCCTTCAAACTGCTCTTTCTCTCTTTCTCTCTCTCTCTCTCCCTCTTTATGTCTTCCTTTCTTTCTTTTAATATTTGTCTCTTTTTTGCATGATTATATGCCTCCATTTATTTATTTGCTGGTTAGTTTGTTTTTGGCTTCCCTTTTGTTTGATTATTTATTTATTCTCTTATCTTCTTATTTATTCGTTTTTATTATCATTCTCTTTCTATCCCTTTTTTTTAAAGTTTTTTTTATTTATTCATTTCCGAATCTTCTCTTCTTTTATTATTTTATTCTTTCCTTCACTTAAAAAAATCCCTTTGTATTAAAATGTATTACTTCATGTATTTCATTTCCTTTTATTTATTTATTTATTTGTATTTTTTCTCTTCTTTATTTTTTAATTTCATTTTCTTTCATCCTTTTTCCAAGTAACTCGATACAGTATATACTGTCCTCTCGCATATGGGGTTGGTAGCTGGAAAAAAAAAAAAAAACATCATCCACCACCCTCATAATCACATTTCCATCCTATTAGCATTCATTAGACCTTATTATTACATCTCTGTATATCACATAAATACCATGATACCCATAAGCGAAAGTTTCATGCGGGTTGTGATGAAAGGACAACGTGGTGAGTGTGCTGGTGATGGAGCGCGCTGGTGTGAGGATTCTTTGGTATGACAGACTGCAGAACAGCATTTTTTTTCTGTGTAAGTCAGGATAATTTAATACACATCATAGTAAGCATTTCTGGTTGTGAAGCCACGTCGCACAACACTCCTGAGTGAAGAGAGGTCTGTGCTACTTTAAAGCCTTCTCTATGTATATTTACTAAGTCTAAAGAGAGGCTCAGTGGTATGGAAAGAGCAATTTCAGAAATAACAGCTTGACACTGATGATACAGGAAGCCCTTCTCAGTCAGTATTCACCATAAAATAGATTGTTTTTATTGTTGTTATGAATGTTTCCATACTTTCTAGATTATGTCATTGCTTTTTTTGGCCAGTTTACATTCTGCCACAAATTCTATACTATTTATTTGATCTTGTTTTCCCAATAAAGTGGATGCATCATGGGAGAAAATGATCTGGGAGTGTTATACCAAGCAGCTGAATGTTTCCTTTTGGTTAAGATTAAGAGGTAAGATTAATATGAGATTTTTACATTATTACTGTATATGACCAAAATCTGACCTGACCTGACCAAAATCCCCATGCAGTAGTGAGTCATTTCAGGAAAAGACATATTTGCAAGCATATTTACAAGACAGACTTTTTGAGAAATGCTGGAAATCATGAACATATGTCAGGCAAAACAGTTCTGAGCAGTTTTTACTGAAGACATTGCACAAAATCAAACATTTTTGAAATTTCCTCGACAGCTGTAATGCATAGAAAAAGAAAAAATTCTCAAAAATGTATGAAAAACTATTTTGATAACTTCTGCCAGGGATGATCTGTTGTATTTGGGTGACACCGCTGTGGCTGCAGTGAAAGGAGCCTTGTTGAGTTGTGTTTATTGACTTTCTTGCTTTATTAAAGCCATCACTTTATGATACTTCTGTATGTGATTCAGATCTCTGTTAGTTCTGTGTACGCTTGATGATTCTAAAGTCATTATGTCTTAATGATGGTATTAAGAAGTGAATTGATTCGGGTAGGACACCACTGAAGGCTTAAGTGAGAAATTAATTAAGGCTTAATCCTGCTACTGTCACCATTTAAAAGTTATTACTAACAAGGCTAAAGACTACAATAGATTAAATGTCAAAGTGTTGTTTATTGATCAAGTGACATATAGTTTGAGAATCTCTTTTGTAGATATAACCATAGTGTGTGTGTGTGTGTGTGTGTGTGTGTGTGTGTGTGTGTGTGTGTGTATGTGTGTGGGTGCGTTCAAAAGAGACATCTGTGAACAGTAACCCCTCCTTCTGTGTAATAACGTAAACTATCCAAGACCACTCAAGCTGAGTAGATAAATGTGTACACACTGATTATGTACATGCAAATGCGGAGGTTCATTTGCCTTGGAGATGCGGCATTTAAGCAGCGACAGGCTGTCGAATAAAATGGCCAAACCAAAAAAGCTGCACCATCGCTGTCACGAGATAAAATATAAATCCGAGTATGTGTAGGTGATATTGATTCAGCCATAAAATGCATCTGTTACTACATTAAAACATGTTCACACACAATATTTACAATGAACCGTATAGAACATGATGATCCGTTTCATGCAAAGGCGAAGAATAAAAAGAATAAAGGAATAACAGTTTTATATGCTCTTCTTTAGATCTCTAGTTCTAATCTAGAGTAATCGCTTTAATTTGGAGAAAGAGATACCATGATAAAAATGTGTGTAACCTGATTGAATCTCCGGTCACATGGTTGTAAATTAATTCACAAGATTCAGGTTGTAATTTATGTACAGTGTTCAGCTCAGGTTAGGCTTCATTTTTGTTTCTGAATATTAATATTTCATTCAAATGTATTATATAATATACAAAATTATATTATATTACAAATATTACAAAATTTGGTATCATGGTACGCACTATAGGACTAATTGACAATACTGCTGAATATTGTGATTTTTCTTCAGACAAATGTAATTTGCCCTGAATAAATGAATAATAACATTTTATGGGTTTAAGAATGCCAGGTTGCAAAATAAAACAAACAAAACAAAACAACTAGCTCGAAATTTCAATCATTGCATCATCTTCATCCAGAGACAGATGCGATGGGGGGACACTGCTTGGATTACCAGCGCCTCTGAAATTTATAGAGCCGTAGAGTTTGGCTGAGCGCTTGGAGCTTGCGAACGCTTGTCGCCTGACCATCTCGCTTTTATACAAGGAGATCATGAGTAAGGTAGATAGCACGACACCGCCCAAAGTTAGAAGACAAAGGCCAGCGATCACACATCTGTCCAGGTGTGCGCCCACTCGGGCGTTCTCGAGTGCCAGACGCTCCATTTCTCTTGCCGAGACGCTGTCTGGACTGACTCTGACGTCACGAGGGACCGTGTAGGAAACAACCACCAGAAAGATCCCAGTCACCAAAAAAGTCACTGCACTGATGAAGCCGTAGTCAGCCGACTTCTCGTCCTGCTCCGCGGGGAAATCATCATCGGGGAGATCCGGATCACAGAACGAGCTGGTCTCTGGGTTTTGGATGCGTATTTCGACGTCGGTTATCTCGGGAAACGCGGTTTCAAACTCGTCGTCAGTGTGACACACGTGAACTTCTTCATCAGTCCCCCAGTGGTGGAGGAGCGGTGGCTCTGTCCGTGGTGCTGAAAAGCCCGCGATTAAAAACGCCGCTTCATCCGAGCGCGCTGGATAATAACTTTCCTCGTGTTGCACGCTCCACTCGTGGTCCCTGTTACCGAGCTGACCGCTTACAGGATTAGGGTAAAAGATTTTGAGCTCAGCCATGCCTTTGAATCCGCTTTTCTCCTCTCACCGTCATCTAAAATAATATATTTTTAAAAATGTCAAAATGTCAAAATAAATAAATAAATCAGCCGCGCACATTTGCACCCTTTGTGTTCAGGTTTCTTCCCATTTTCTTACTCTCGACTATTTTAAACATGCAGATCCTAAGATAATATGCTTACCTCCTTTTTCCACGCCCAACTTGATTCTGAACTAACACACAACGTCATATATATATATCTTATACACATATATTTTTTAAAAAAAAGCGCACAAACACAAAAAAGTGGCTCCTCCTACCGTCAGCATCATTTCCCATGTGTAGTTTCTGTTTCATGACTAGCCTTTATTCCCTTGTGTTTTCCGCAATCATGTAACAGTGGGCTGCTGCCGCGTTTCTTCATCTTCAAAATCTTCTGGATATAAAACCGTGCAAAAATAAATAAATAAATAAATAAATAAAAGATAGAAAGACAAATAAATAAATACGAACAGAAATAATCTCATTGCGTTATCTTTTTCTGGCTTATCACCGTCTATATAGGGTTTAATTAGATTGAAAAAGAAAAATAAATCAAAGCGGGTTCCTCCTCCTCGTCCTCCTCCTCCTCTTCCTCCGCGCCGATGAATTGAATTGTCCGAGCTATATTTCCTCCTATCTGTGCGCACACCGACGGTGCGCAGGAATGAGAAAGGTCTTCTAAAAAGAAATCCCTCACTCAGATCGGAGGCGGAAATCTCACATTTTGAAATGATCTTTTTTTATATACTTCCCCACTTTTACCCAATGCACTCAGTGGATGCTCTGTTGCTTTGAGTGCACACTAACATTATTGGGGGAAAAGAGCAAGAATATTAATTATCATCACACTGCATGCACGTTTGGAAAGCTCATAGAACAATAATGTGAACTTGTGTTGTGAACTTGTGTAAAAATTTGTCTGAAAAGTCTGAAGTTGTTAAAGAGCATGCTTCCCTTCTCTTCTGTAATTGTAATAAATAGATATTAACATGGTGCCCCTTTTTTGGCTTAATCCACTGCCCCTCAAAATGTCGGTTCACAGCCTTGTGCTCTACTACACTTGCATAATAATACTGTATTTCCTACAAAACCCAAACTCGTTCCAGCATGAAAATGTCTTTGTACACAGCTCCATGGAGATATGGTTCACAGGATTTGGAGTCGAAGGTCTGAAGTGGGCTGCTCTGACTTCTCTGACATCTTTGGGATGAATTAAACACAGGCTGAACCCCAAGCCTCCTCACCTCAAATCAGTACCTGACTTTATTTACACCCTTATGGGAGCACTCTCTAAAATATAGTGGAACACTTTGCCAGAAGAGTGGAGATTATTATAACAGCAAATGGGGACTCATGGAGACTCGTAACCCCTACCAGAGCTTGATGGTTAAGGCTCTGTGCTACTGATTAGAAAGTTGGGCGTTCAAGCCTCTGGTATCACCACGCTGCTACTATTGGGTCCTTGAGCAAAGGTCTTAACTCTCGCTGCTCCAGGGGTGTCAAATCTGACACAAATAAAGTCTATTCTGTTTGATTCAAGTGTGATGTAGACGGGGATGTATCAAAAGCAAATATCAATCTTATGGTCAGGTGTCAATAAACTAAAAAAAATCGCTTGATAAGAATTAATTTTCTTGTTTATTAATTGCAACTTTTAGAATGGTGCCTTTGTAAGTAACTAATCGATTATTATCTCACTATAACTTATGACCACTGAAGAACAAGTACTGAGCACATATTAATTTTGAACAAAGACTTGAATTGGATATTGTGTGTGTGTGTGTGTGTTGTTTGTTGTCACAATGAGTAATATGACTCTTGCACAGCTCGAGGGTCCTCGGTTTATGTTTCTGTCTGTGTACCATTTTTAATTGTTTTCTTTGGGTCTCTTGCAATTGTTTTGCCACCTCCAAAAAACAAACCAGTCACTATCCAGGAGTGGCTAAACTGCATTTCCACTAGGTGTGACAGAGGTGTAAACGAGTATGTGTTTCCATGGTGTGAATCAATGCGTGGGTGCTCTGTGATCGACTGGCTAGCTCGCATGTGTGTGTTTGATTATGTGTGTGTGTGTGTATGTCTTTGTTCCTCCACGATCCATGGTCTTGGGATAGACCTTAACAAGATAAGATAAAGGATGTCAAGCCATGGCTTTGGACTGCATTTACCACAAAGACTTTACACTCATGTTTATCAGTGAACAACTTATATTTGTAACATTGATGAAATTATAATTCGTCTGTTAAGGTTTCATCACAGGGAAGTTTTCCGTCAACACCAGCACTTCTTGCTTTGGTCATTAGGAATGTGTTTACTTGGCTAATATGTATATACAATAGTGTGGAACAATAATTATTTAAAAAGTGTGTATACAAGAATAGAAATATGGTCAAACTGATTTATTAAAATAGAGGAATAATTGAAGATGACTAAGTGTTCGTTGCCCTTGACCAAAGCAACCATCCTGACAGTGATTTAAGACCAACAATTGATACACTCAGTACATGGACAAAATGCAGTATATCACCTGTGACTGATACAGTGAAATACAGGCATGGGAGGTGTGTTAATGCATTTCTATCCCTCCAAATCCATATAGATTAAAGACTAAAATGAGACTCACAACAGGTACATACATATTACTCACATATTACCGGTTAACAACATTTCTGTTGAGTCTGAGGAAAGCGCTCGTTTAAAAATTGCAACACTTAAAATTGAACTCCTAAACACTTCAGCACTACTGAAACCCGTCTAATATACAGTGAAAATTATGTACAGAGGATATATTATTACAATGGCACGTGTCCATAATTAATAGCAAAATATCTCTAAAGAAAATCTGAGTATTCATTTCGGGGTGTGTTGACTTATGCAACGAGTTTATTGTACCCTTTATTTGTGTGTGTGTGTGAGTATGTGTGTGTGTGCATTGTATGCAGAGGGAGTTGGTAGTTTCTGTTATATATGATTACATTAGTATATACTGTGCTGTTATAATGAATTTACCCCTATCTATCTATCTATCTATCTATCTATCTATCTATCTATCTATCTATCTATCTATCTATCTATCTATCTATCTATCTATCTATCTATCTATCTATCTATCTATCTATCTATCTATCTATCTATCTATCTATCTATCTATCTATCTATCTATCTATCTATCTATCTTCTATGTCTAGAAGGGTAGTTGATAACTCTCAGGATAATATTGTAATCCGAGGTGTGGTCTAGGGGGCAGTGGATTGTTCTTGTTTACAAGCTCCAATTCAACATTAAATGTATATTAAATGAATATTTCATATTCTCGTTATAAAATCCTACCATTTTAACAGGGCTTAACAGGGCTAACACATTTTTTGTGCTTAAATATATAACGGACTACTGATGGAGTACCATAATCATGACCTTGGGAATAGGAAAATAGCTTGGTTGTTGGACGGTAATTGGAGAGATAATGCATCTCACACTGTTTGCTAACATATCAGAAGATTAAAAGCCTCTTGCAGCGATTAAGTTTTATGCCTTCAATCTGTGCCTTCCCATGGCATAAGACTGCGGTGACCCCCTTGCTTAGCCTGACGCAGACCAGTCATGCGCGTCACGAATCTGCCGTAAGTAATAATCTTTCGTCTCACTGCTCCTCGCGTCTCCCTGCATGAGAAATATTAAATCCAGGCTGTGCACAGATGCAACAATAAAATGTGCTGGCAAGGGGCTGCTTATCACCTTTTTTTGGTACAGTAAAAACATTATTTTCTTCCTGAGATTCAATTTAATATTACCATTTCAAATCACACACGCACACACACACACATATATAAACATACACATATTCACAGTTAAATGACTCACGCAACAAACCTGGGACATAAACCAGACCTGCGGGCCTGATGGTGACAACAATAATATTCTCCATTGGATTTACTGACCTAGATGGAGGAACACAGCTGTGTATCATGTGCAGGAGAAGTAAAGAACACACACCGGGAAAACAACATTTCCGAAAGCCATATTTCTGACAGGTATAACCCCAAGAATATTCATTACACACCGGCTGTATCAAAAGATATCTCATCTGTCGTCAGTGACACATCCTGAGTCTCACATTCTTTAGATCACTTTGTGCACTGCCACACAGGAGCGCACACACACACACACACACACACACACACACACACACACACACACACACACACACACACACAGACTATTTTAAACCCCTGGAGAAATAAAACCCAATTTTTGGAACGAGGAAGCATATCTTTATAGTTTTATATGTTGTAAGCACAAGTAGCAATGCATGAGTAATGGTCTAGTGAATGCGACAGGATGCTCACTGCATTATGATCATATACTCATTGTGTTCTTTGTTTAAGCACATCCAAGCATAATCATGATTCTCTACAGAAGGGGTGTCCAAAATCTGGTCCGGGGCCAATTCAAATTTCCCCCGGAAATGCCTCTATCATAAAATGAGTAATATGTGGTCCGTCAGCACTGTAGACCAGAGCACAAAATACACGTGTTCAAAAAGGGTATTCTGTATTTCACCAGAAGATGGCAGTAGACCTGTGGCCGAAACTCTCCCATAACAACGTCAGTGAAGAAGGAGGCAAAGCTATAAAACTCTTCAAATCTTCCAGAACGAATCCGCGACCCCTCCCCCCCTACACACACACACACACACAAACACACACATACATTTTCATTTTATATGGCTTTCAATTATGAAAGAAAGAAAACCCACATATTGGACCAACATATTTTCACCTCCCCAATATGGCCCTCTTTGCAAAAAAGTTATGACACCCCTCTACTCTACAGAAAATGCAGGTGAATCATTTGTTTATTAATTTGGTTATTTATTCAGTAAATAAAACACCTACAACTAGGAATCATAATGGTCAACAATGCAACACTGGCAAAACTTTGTAAATGTACTGATGGCATTACCAGGCAAGATAAAATAAACAAGAAGAGATAAACACAATAGGGAAATTATATAATGACAGTAAAGGAGCTGACACTGGAGTAGATCCAAAGCAATGGCTTTATGGACAAAGATAAAAACCCATTGCTGATAAAATTCCACTGATTCCTTTGGCATCCATGATGGAGAGAAAACTTGCAAATCAATTATAATGATACTAGCCAATCATAGGTGTCTGTGAGTCCAGGAATGTGTAAGATGGCCCATATTGCTTTCTAGATGTTTTCTGCAACTCATAAAGGTGTTCAGTAACTGATTTAGTATATAAACTGCAACATTAGCTTTAACTTTCCATATAAATCTATTTAAACAAAACTGATTGGAAAGTCCATGTACTGTACGTGCAATAGCTTTCATGAAGATATCATAGTGTGTATCATAGTGTGTTGTTATCATTATATGCCTAGCACATATTAGAATTTGACAATGCTCACTGTCTAGCTACAACTACTTTTGTACTTAATAAAAGTCTGTTTCTGGGTTGGAGTGTACAACTGTAGCACACACATTTGGTTGTATATTAATGCTTATACTATGGCCAGTATGAACATTCGATTCTGATTGGCTGTAAGGTGTACATTTAAACCACTACAGTAGTTCTGATCAGTATAATTACAGTTTGAAATGAAGGCTCTGCATATTATTCATAGCAATCATACAGTTCCAATTCCTTTCCTAGTGATGAGCTAAATGAAAGTCTTTCGAATGCCGTTTAACGTATACTGTTAATACCAGGAAGAAAAAAGTACTAGGGGGTAACACCAACTGTTTCATTATAAGTAGATGTACCTCATAGATGCACAGGCTTTATCCCTCACTCACTCTAATACAAATTTATTTTAAAAAAAAAATATGGCACTACATTATGTCTATGTATGATTTTGAGTATCAGAAATATGCTTACACATTCTCTGTATCTATACAAAGACTAAGAATTTAGTAATCAGAAATTATTTTCTTTTTATCTACATGGATTTTATTTATAAAAATCCATCCGTCATGAATTATCTGGATTATAAACATTTTAATTTATAATCCAGATAATCCATGATAGGTATACATGTGTTATAACGTTGCTATGCACTCTGCTTTGCATCAATTAACCTTACAAATTGTGCATTAACAATTTTATGATGCTTGATTTCTTCAAACATGTGACACATGAACCTGAAACGCAGATTAGAATTTAAATACAAAATCAAGCCTTTTGAAGCAAAACATACTTCTCCATTACCCTGTAATAATCCACATTGCACGTGTATTCTATTCTACCCCGAATGTCAGGGAGACGGGAAAAAATAAATAATCTGTCCACTCGCATCCTACAAGCTGGCACATTATGTACACACATTGCCAAGGCACTGAAGGAAGCTCTTTATCAGTATCCTGAGTGCCAGTGTGGTCTCAGCAGGCTAGCAGGACAGCTGACCATCTAAGATCTTTATTGGTTTAGACACAGTGTATACATCTGTGACAGATTAGTCAAGGACAGGTTTACTGCTCCTGGCCTCAGAGACATAAAGCATTTCATAGGTTTGCTGTTCACAAGTGCCAGACATCACATTTTTATAGATCTAGTCACACATAGAGATTGCTTCCTCAACAGGGACATCAGGTCAGGTTTGGAGGCAACCTGTTCTGTACAGACAGGAGGTCTGGAAGATATCCATGTTGGTTGATTTGGATTAAGCTCTAGCGTGAGGTTGGATATGAGGCACTTTCAAGAGCATGCTGAGTTTTTATGTACGACTAAATTCATGAAATTACATGAAATCACTAATAGTTGTGACATAATAGTCACACACACACACACACACACACACACACACACACACACACACACACACACACACATATATATATACACATATTAGTGCTGTCAATAGAGAAACATATTTAATTGTGACATAAGTTAAGGACCAAATACAGATTACCAAATACTTTTCATGTTTCTAATATTCTAACAAATTGTAAAATATATTATAAATACATACATTCAATATTCACATTCAATAAAAATCTCACCCTTTAAAAAAAGAATATTTCTTTAAATATTCATTTTTTTTATTTTAAAATATGGTACGTGGCTCCTTTAAGAATTATGTTCCAGTTTAGTTTTTTTCTATAGGATGCAGTAATATAGTGAGTAGTTCATGTTGTGAATGCACATGTGCACAGGTCGTCAGGGAAATTTAGGAAGTGTGAGTGGATGCGTGTTGCTGTGTGCTTGAGATTATGTTTATCGCCTCTTTTATATTCCAACCTAAGATTACAAGCAGTAAGTGTTGCTGAGGACATGCCAATGCTGAAATTGTCTGGGAACAAGAGGAGAAAAACTTAATGTTAATGTTAAACTTAATGTCTGTGATGTTGTTTTATCAAACAATTCCCCTTCATTGTAGCTTTCGAAGCGAACAATAAGCAAGGAAAATTTAGGATTTAAACATGACTAACAACAGAGACCTTCCTCATCACCTGATCATCATCTTCATCTTTTCTCGGCTTATGTTCTATTTGGTGGATGTTCATTTGGTTACAAATTGGTTTTTGCATTAATGTATTATGAAATATATTTCACCCTGTAACCCAAGACTGCTTGCCCACTGAAGCTACCATCTGGAAATACTAGGTTGCTGCTGGAAGAGGTGTTAATGTGGCCAGCAGGGGGGCGCTTACCCAGTGGTCTGTGTGGGTCCTAACACCCGATATAATGACGGAGACACTATACTGTCAAAAAAAGGCACAGTCTTTTGAAGGAAACATTAAACTGAGGTCCTGACTCTCTGTGGTCATTAAAAATCCCAGGAAAATTAGTAGAGGCATGTTCTCTGTATCTTGACCAAATTCGCCCATTGGCCTCTGACCATCACGGCCTCCTAACCATCCCCATATCTACTGATTGGCTTCATCATTCTGTCTCCTCTCCACCAGTAAGCAGATGTGTAATGGGAGTTCTGGCGTACTATGGCTGCCGTCGCATCATCCAGGTGGATGCTGCACACCAGTGGTGGATGAAGAGATCCCCCTCTCACAATGTAAAGCGCTTTGAGTGTCCAAAAAAGAGCGATATAAATGTAATGAATTATTATTATTATTAATAATATCATGTGAAGTCCATTTAGTAACATCACACTAAAAAAAAGGGTAGTAGCAATGTGTACTTTTTCCTTCAGTACATGTTAGAGCCCAAACTTCTTTACTTTAACTGGAGTACAAAAAATTGTGTTTAGTAGTTCAACTTTTAACAAAATATTAAAATCTTTTTCAACCCATTTAAGAAATCTCAGTTCCAAAGTTCTGGTCCACATTCTAATATTATATCTCACGTACTGACAATAATACTGACTAAATACTGACCAAATCCTGGGTTCAGTCAGAATTTAGGGTACATAGTCAGATTCGTGGGTGTTTTCGCTGCTTTTGAACTGGTACCAGGGATTTGCTTTGCCAAAACACCCACACAAAAAATGTTCTTGTAGCAAAAACTCTTCAGATGCTAATTACAAATTGTTTATACAATTTATACACATTCTCATTTCCTTAATGCTGACTGCCACATAAGTGAAACCTACAGTATGTATTGCTTAAATACCTGGTTAGTCAGCCGAAATCATTTATACTGTAATGTAAACAGGGCCATAGGCAGTTAAAACTTAATGGTCCTGCACTGTGTTTACAGGATGTAAATGACTTCAGCATGTACCAGAACGAAAGCTTCGTTGAAGGTCTAAAAAGATGGACAGCACCATCAAAT
>JACRUU010000007.1:19463270-19700770 GCA_030449085.1 Kryptopterus vitreolus
CTGTTAGCACTTACATTATAGCAGCTATAAACAGTCATTCATTTCCTTTCAACTCAGCTCCACTTGAACAAAAATGCAACATTTCCCTGAAAACTGCATCGCACGGTATTCTTAGACTTTTCTTGGTTCAGTGTTACAGCGCTAATGCTGAAGAGATGTTCTATAAATGTTAAGTAATTATCTCCTATATATACTATACGAAAGGGGGCACAGTGGCTTAGTGTTTAGCATGTTCGCCTCACACCGCCAGGGTCAGGGTTCGATTCCCGTCTCAGCCATGTGTGTGTGGAGTTTGCATGTTCTCCCTGTGCCTCAGGAGGTTTTTCTCCGGGTTCTCCGGTTTCCTCCCGGTCCAAAAACATGCATGGTAGGTTGATTGGCACCTTGGAAAATTGTCCCTAGTGTATGAATGTGTGTGTGTAAACCCTGCAATGGGTTGGCATTCCATCCAGGGTCTATCCTGCCTTAATCCCCATAGACGTCTGAGATAGGCACAGGATCGCCTTGACCAGAGGGAAGATCGGATAAAGCGGTAGAAGAGAAAAAATGTTTATACACCTAATCATAAGATCGATATGTGCTCTGTTATAATAAGATATGTTGATATGTTATAATGTTGATTTAAATCTTACCTCTCTGAATATTCTCAATATGTGGTCTTGGGAAATCTGAAATTGGACCGGTTTGCCATAGTGTTCCTCAGGAAACTCTTTTGGGTCCCATGTTGTTCATTGTTTATATGCTTTCTTTGGGACATATTACTGGCTTGGGGTATAATTTTTATGCTGATGATACCCAAATGTATATATGATCCAAATATGATTCAACCATCCACCTTCACAATCCTTACAGAGTGAATTAAAAATATGGATGCATCATAATTTTCTACAATTTAATTGGCTTAAGACAGAGGTTCGTCTCATTGGTACAACAGCAGCTCTTCACAAGGCCACCAACTTTAATTTGAATATAGATGATAGCGTCCTATCTCCATCTTCTCAAGTTCATAACCTTGGTGTGATTTTTGACGCTCAGCTGACAGTATACGCACATATTAAGCATATTACAAAATCTGCTTTCCATCATCTTAGAAATATTGCACAAATTAGGCCTTATCTTACTCTACCTGATGCTGAAAGGCTCATTCATGCATTTGTTATTTTGAGAATTGATTACTGTAATGCACTATTTGTTGGTCTGACGGTCAAGTCAAGATAAACAGCTGCAGTATATTGAAAATTCAAAAAGCTTCATACAAAATGTTCTTACGTATACTTCATCACATCAGTACATTACAGGCGTGCTTTATAGTTTGTATTGGCTTCCTGTTGAGTCATGCATTACTTTTAAAATACTCACATTAACATACAAAGCTATGCATGGGATTGCCCCTTCTTATATTTGTGACTTAACCTGTAAATGCCTTCTCATTCCCTTCAGTCTGCTGATTCTTTTTCTCTTCAACAGCCTCTATATAGATTCAAATCTATATCTAGGACACAGCTTTTTCGGTCGCTGCACCAAGGCTACTGAATGCTATTGAACTCACTGTTAGAAATGCTCCCAGGTTAGCCAGCTTCAAGAAGTTGTTAAAATCTTTTTAAAATTGCTTATAGAGATTTTCAGGATTCTTATTGTATTGTGCTGCACTGCAATGATTATGATTTCTATTTTTCATTATTGATATTATTATGATTTATTTATCTTTTTATTTGTTTAATTTATGCAATTGTTTGACGCGTTTGGGTTCTAGAAAAGCTCGTTGTAAATAAAATGTATTATTATTATTATTATTATTATTATTATTATTATTATTATTATCTCCACTTATCTAGTAAGGTTATATCAGCCACAACAATGTTAATTAACTCAGGTATTGATGTAAGTGAGGGTGCAGTCAGTATTCAATTAATCTCTGTAATATTAAAAAGGAAGGGAAAATAGAACGCTAGCACATCGAAATAGAACAGAAGAGCCTTTATTTGTCACATATACGTTACAGCACAGTGAAATTCTTTTCTTCACATATCCCAGTTTGTTTTTTGGATGCTGGGGTCAGACATGATACAATGCCCCTGGAGCACAAAGGGCTAAGGGCCCAATGGCAGCCCGACCTTAAATACTACACCCCTCCCAAAATATGCCCAACACTAATGAAACTTTTGGAAAAGTCCTGGGAAGTTGTTAGCATAGAAATCATGAAAGCATGAAAGCAAGCTCTGTTGTTGTCCTGAGTTCAGTTCCTCTGTTGACGTAAACTTCAGTACCTCAACAAAGCATGTTGGGTTTCGGGTTAAGATTCCTACTCAGTTTCCTTCACCTCCCCTGACATTGTTTTTTCCATCTTGTTCTAAGCTTAGGCTAGCCTAGCCTACCCTAGCCTAGCATAAGTTTTAAAATGATTACTAGACCATTTGCCATTTTCCCCCACTGTTACTTCGATATTTAACTGTTTGTAGTCTTTCGTGGGCTTTTTTTTGTGAGATCTAAATCTAAATTCAACGGACAGGAATCAATTTTCTAGAAAGATTATGTGGGGGATATCTCCAGCACCAAGCAAACGTTAATGGCTACAGCACATATATTACTCACCACACTCAATTCACCATTTGCAGGCAGTAGAGCGAGGAGGGTCAGAACAGGGCATGTTGTTTATGACTGGCCTTGAAAAAAAAAAAAAAGAAGAAGAAGAAGAAGCCAAAATGGACCTGTATGGATGCACAGCCACTGGGCTTCATCTGACCTTCCTTCATTGCAGAGTGCCTGAAAATGTTCTTAGACAAAGCTTGTAAATCTGTATGATGGAGAACCACTATAGACAGTAAATATTGTTTATGACTCAGCTGCATGCTGTTACATTAGTAGAGCAGAAGTATAATATATTCAGAGTCAGAGGCAGTTATTTAACAGCGGAAGAAATCTGTTCTTACACACCACTGCTTATTTGCTGCAGGGTTGTTATTTTTTGTGGACTGGGTATATAGTGGACATGATTTCTATATATAAAATGACTGCTGCAATGTGTAGTGCAATGAATTGTTTCATTTAGGCTCCATTAAGCTCTGGGCAATAAACAGGATATTTAATTCAACAGCAGTAAATATGGTTGCGGAAAGCAGCAAAATCATTACAACCTTCTGTATGTTGTTTGTTCTATAGTAGCACGCTTACTGTACTGCCTGTGCGGGTCTCTGATTCCAGATGGCTGATTGGATGCTATAAATCCCTCAAAGAAGTCATTTTTGTGTTGCAACACAAGATGGTAGCAAAGCATTTTCTTTTGATTAAACACCCATTCCTAATGCATATACATCATTAGACATCAGAACGCTGTCAAAAGATGCCGACATGTAAAAATTTGTGTCATTTGTGGTTCTGAAGCATTGTGTTTTGTAGAGTCTGTTTTTGTGTTGAAGGGTTTTTGCTGCAAAATGATTCGCGGGTCAAGATTGAGCTTTTACCTAGTATTTAACACGTACACAAAATGTTTTCAGTGTTCTGTGTAAATTGTTTTCATAATCATTCAATAATAAATGTTCTGTTTAAACTGAAAGGAAAGCCTTTATTCTTACATCCCATATAGGAAATGATTCACTGGATCTGGAGGTTTTGGTTTAGATAAACTTTCAGTACCACTAGGTATAGAATGCAGAAGTTTTTCGCTAACAAAGAATGTCTTAATGATAGCTGGAGTGACCCTGATCTACCCATGCTCTACCACATCACTTTTTTATTTTTAACAGAAATGTTCTTCCAGTGTTTCCTCAAGGGTTATTTGTATACTTAATTCTTCATGTCTTCCTCTCTGCTATTTTTCTCTGATCAACAAAAACATATCGCCACCAAACACCAAACCAAACACAATACATATCTGAAGTGTTGTGTACATTAAAGTTCTAGATTTAAACATTCCCTCATACATTTCTAGTTTTGGCTGTGAGTTTAATGGTTCTCTAAACCATTGCTACAAGTTCTAAAAGTTGCTTTTTTAATTATGCATGCATGTTTTATGCAAAAAATTAACATATAATGTATAAAAACAGAATAGCATAAAGAAAATATCCTTAATTTGTCAAACATATATTACAGCACAGGGAAGTACTTTTCATCGCATATCCCTGTTGATTTTTGAAACCTGGGGTCAGAGCGCGAGGTCAGCACACCCAGGTAATTAAGGGACTTGCTCAAGGACCCATTAGTGACTCTTTGCCTTGAACCCCTGACATCAGTAACCCAGCAGATACATTTTTTTGGTATTTTCTTTTCTTTTTAAAGATTTACAGCTTTACAAACTCTTGGTAACTGGACATTTTGTTTCTTTAAACATTTCACTCACATAGTGATGTTCTTTGCTTGTTGGAGAGATCATTCTGCCCTTCATCCCAAAGAAGTTCAATAGGGTTTATGTGCTGTGACTGGGAAGGCCATTGCATGATAGATAACAATCCACCCAAATGTTTGTTCTCTAAAGCACTTATAAAGCTTGGACATTTATAAGCTTAGTGAAGTCGGGAGCCTCAGTTTAGACATAATTGAATGAGTAGTGAATGGTAGCCATGTTAGTTATTATTCCTTTCACAAAAATAAAGGTTCTTCATTGCAGAAATCGATACGACGGACTTCATCTCTTTTCCACTCAAATACAAACTTAGAAGAATTCTCTTAGGTTCAAGATTCAACCTTTTATTGTTTTGTTTTTTTTTTTAAATGAAAGGGTTTCTTTAAAAAACAAATCATTAATAAAAGGTTCTTTGAAAGGTGATTGTTTGGTTTTTACTTTCCACATGGGTTCAACTATCTGCTAAGGCACCATTCAAATGCTCTTACAAAAAATAAACTAAAGATATACCTTTAAAACATAGAGTGTGACTGCTAATGTATGTCGAGTTTTGTCAGCTCAAATAGTTACAAATGTATATTCATGAACAAAAGACACATTTAATTATTTATGTTTCGATAAAATCCTTACATACAGTTGAAAAGAAAGTAGCACTTAGCTATAAAAAAACTACTAAACTAATATCTCCCACTGACCTACACTACTAACTGCTAGAGGGGAAAAAAAACCTCTCTGGCCGAAGCAGACTTACAACATTAACGTCACATCTACAAATCTAGCGATCTGGTGCAAATGCTGCAATTATCAGAGCTGTCTCTGTGCCATCATCACAGGTGGTGAGGAGGAGAGCCTTTCTCACATCTACAGTGCTCGAGCAACAGAATAGCTATGCCATCCCTGAAGAGTCAGTTACACTCGTGGAGCAGCCGTACATACAGAAGTAAAGATGCCAAATTTTGCAAATGTATGTGGATAAAACGTGAGTACAATATTCCACAGAATTGAACAAAATGTCACGATGCATTATGTAAGGCGTAAAAATAGAACAAGCAATCAGGTTTGTTTTAAAGACCTACAGGTTTGACCCTGATTTAGCCTTTTTTGCCTTTTCTCTCTTTTGTGACATTCATCCACTGAAAATCACACTCTTTTTGTTTTTCCAATTCTTGTTACATGCTAATTATATCCTCCAAATGCCTCTTTCTAAGGAAAAACACCCAAAACCCTCAAGGGAACTTTGTCTTTGCCCCACCCCAGGGAAAACCTTTTAAAGGTCCTACATTTCTAATCATTAGGCAGCTAAAAATCCCATAACCCAGGAGGAACAAATGTTTAATAAGACAGGATGAATTATTCAGTAAGTAACAGGACGTGCGCTTTCACGGTGAATATGGACTCACTGCTTCTTCCATAAATAACAAACTGCTGTCCAACTGATCAAGTTATAGTAAATCGTGCTTGACACTTCAAACTTTAGTCCAATATGATGGAGCACAAAGCCAAATAATTGTGCAGTGTCTAACTGCTTATGTTTGAACTATAATGCATCATTGCGGCTTTTAAATTAGAAAGTACACAACAGGAGTATTTTATAATTAGCACAATACTCATGGTTACATATGCTAGTGTGATAATCAGAGTAACCCTCGTTCATCGCTGGCTTAAAAAAGTGTTTTATTGTCATCATCATTTATTGTGAATTTTCTCACAGAATGCTGATGTTTTGTCTGTAATAGTATCTTTATCTGCTCAAATTCAAATCACTATTTTTATGGATTCGCCTAAACTATTGTGTAAAAATTGCGAAGAGTAATAAGAAGGCTGAGGTTCAGTCAGAATTTCAGATCATTCCAATGGTGAGTTCAATAAGGGTGAGCTCTATAGCATGCCAGTCAATATCTTCCACTCCAACCCATGAAAGTCATCTTCATGCTGGAGTACAGGGGTATTGTCATGCTGGAACACATTTTGCCTTCCTAGTATAAATCTGCATATATATGCATATATATATATATATATATATATATATATATATATATATATATATATATATATATATATATATATATATATATACAATAATATATTTAGCATTGACTTGTTCATAAAAGGTTCTTTGTAAAGTGTTAGTGGTTTGGTTTGTAGTTTTCAATATGGGTTGTACTTCTACCCTTTGTGCTAAACAAATGTTCCTGCATTGAATCTTTTTATGCCCCTACAAAAGACCCAACATTATACAAATTTCAAAAACCACATACTCCTTGACGAGGTAAAGATTTATGGTGTGTTTAACATGGAGGGTACAGTGTCAGAATTTTTCCACCATGAAAACATATTAGTATTGGTATTGGGAATAGAACAGTAATCATAAAGTCAGCAATTAGTACTACAGCCACCAATATCTAGGCTACAACCTTAATGAATAACTTGTAATAACTAAATAATAATAACATAACTATTATGTTTCTCTATAGTTTCACGCTAATGTGTTTTTCCCTTAACATGTGTAATGTCAGGTGTCCATATACATTTGGTTTTGTAATGCAATGTATGGATGTTGGATTTGAATTTAATGTGACATTTTTCACTTAGTAGATGATTTATTTCAATATTACCTGAGGTGGTAAATAACGTGTTTCCTGAGTGTAGCCACAAATACATTTTTGTATTGAGTGTTTTGTGTGCATGGTTCATTGTGCTCTTGGATGGATGCAATCAGCAATCAATTCTGCATACTAGACGTGAGATAAGTTTCGTGGCTATTACAATAATTATTGGAATATATTGCAAATATGAAATAAAATACATAATCTTTTTTTTAACTGGTTTATCACACAAAAATACTGCCTACAAAGTAAGAAATAATAGAAACTGATATCACGGAAGATGAATCGAGGAAGGAATAAGAGAAGGAAAGGCGCTCGATGCGTCAGGCAAAGTATTGATTACTTTTAGTCCATTCAAAGGATTGCTTTCATCGATTGCGCATAATTTGCTTCTGGCTGCGATAAGTAAAAAAAAAAGAAAAGTTTTATGACGCAAAAATAATTGACGGTACACATGAAGTTCACTCAAATGAATCGGAATGGACTTCCTTAAAATATGCATTCGTTGATTTCAGTTGCAGTGCGTCCTGGAGCGTGGGGCGTTACGCGTGAATGATGCAGCCTATGGGGAGACGAAATTCAGCACCACAAGTGCTGACCACGTTTGCGTGTGTGTGTGCGCGTGTGAGAAAGAGAGAGAGAGACAGAGAGAGAGAGAGATAAGTATTTCACTGCTTTCCTCTGATGAAACACGCACAAGAACCTCTTTGCTTGTAGCAGGGATCATATTTTTTTCTACTCTGACCTACAAGGAGAAAAAGTTTTCTTCGTCTGAAATAAGTCTCAGCCGAAAGTTGCATGCAAGATGATCTGAAGACAATCCTGGTTTCTTGTCATGTTTTTTCTTTCGTAATATAATGGAGAACTTCACTTTAAGCAACCACACGTTGGGCCCCTGGATGGACCACAGTCTCGAATACAAGATATTCAGTGCACTTCTGGTGTTCATCATCTGCGTGCTGGGAATGATCGGGAACGTGATGGTGATCCTGGTGGTGCTCACTACGAAACACATGCGCACGCCGACCAACTGCTATCTGGTGAGTTTGGCCGTGGCGGATCTGATGGTGCTGACGGCCGCCGGCTTGCCGAGCGTCGCGGACAGCGTGTACGGCTCGTGGGTGTTCGGCCACGCGGGCTGCCTCGGCATCACCTATTTCCAGTACCTGGGCATCAACGCGTCGTCGTGCTCCATCACGGCGTTCACGGTGGAGAGGTACATCGCCATCTGCCACCCCATCAAGGCGCAGTCTCTGTGCACGTACGCGCGGGCCAAACGCATCATCCTCGCCGTGTGGCTCTTCACGTCGCTTTACTGCGTCATGTGGTTTTACCTGAGCGACACGCAGGTGCACGTGCGCGGCGACGTTACCGTCGTGACCTGCGCCTACAGAGTTTCCCGGGAACTTTACTTACCCATTTACTTCTTCGACTTCGGCGTGTTCTTCGTGCTGCCCCTCGCGCTTGCGACCGTCCTGTACGGCCTGATCGCCAGGATCCTGTTCCTGAACGCTTTGCCCGAACAGAAGTTGAAGAACGGCCACTACGGATCCGGGATCAAACACTCGGTCCAGTGCTCGAGCACCACGGCAGCCTCGCGCAGACAGGTGAGTCTCACACACACACACACACACACACGCACAAGCACACGCACACGCAGGCGTGCGTGAACCGGGGAAGCTGAGCAAACAACGAGCCGTGGGATCTGACCAGAAGGTAAACACAACCGAAGTTGTCTATAAATGTAAATAAAATGTATCGTGCAAACCACCGCGTGATAAAAGCGTCACGCAAACATAGCGCGAAAACACGTGTAAACCTCGCGTGGCGCACTGGAATGCACTGTGTAACTATCACGGGAATGTAAGTGCATCATGTAAACATAACGTGAATATAAATTCACCGTGTAAGCAACAAATACATGTAAATGAATCATAATTATAAATCCTGCGTTTCGTTAATAGTATTTGTCAGATATATAATCCATAAATCTGGTGACAAAATGTAGAACACAGTGATGATTTAATTTTTTTTTGTTTGAATGAAACATTAATTGCTGTAGTTAGCAAAGTTATTGACAAAGTAAATTTATTATGACTCATAATACAAAACTGAAGACATGGTCAAATGTAGAACAGTAATTTTAGTTTGATGTAAGTTTGATGTAAATGACAGCTGTTGCTTAAATAGACACAAATCCATGTGTGTGTGTGTGTGTGTGTGTGTGTGTGTGTGTGTGTGTGTGTGTAGGTGTGTGTGCAACAGTATTCATACCCTACATTTGATGAGATAGCTAAACACAAAATATGGCACACCACAAAATAGGAAGTGGAAGAACAATCATACATACAGATTTATAAATAGAAATCTGAAAAGTGTGGTGTGCATATGTATTCAGCCCCCTGAGTCAATACTAGAGACTGTAATTTTTGCCCATTCTTCCTTGCAAAACAGCTCCAGTTGAATCCGATTGGATGGAGAGCGTCTGTGAACAACAAGTTTCAAGTCTCAGTAGGCTGTAGGTCTGGACTTTGACTGGCCGATTCTAACACGTGAATATACTTTGACCTCAACCATTGTATTGTAGCTTTCTTTGTATTTTTTTCTGTCACTGTCCTGATAGAATGGGAACCTCCGTCCCAGTCTCAAGTCTGTTTCACCCTCCAATAAGTTTTCTTCCAGGATTGCCTTGTATTTAGCTCCATACATCTTCTCATCAACTCTGATTATCTTCCTTGTCTCTACATAAGAAAAGCATCCTCACAGCATGATGCTGCCACCACCATGTTTCATGGTGAGCTTTGTGTGTTCATGCGGATGTCAGGTTTCTGCCGTACAAAGAGTTTTGCTTGTAGGTCAGAAAGTTAAACAGCACCTTCTTCCACCTTCTGTTTGCTGGACACCTACATGTCTTGTGGAAGTACAGTCAAACTGGACTTCTTCTTCATTCTTTGTGAACAATGGCACTCTTCCATAATAGCCAGATCGGAGGAGTTCATGACTAATACTGCAGTGGTCCTGTGGATAGACTGGGAGAACTGTGGATCCCTGCAGCTCCTCCAGAGATACCACAGGCCCTCTTGCTGCTTCTTGGATCAGTGATCTCCTTGCCATTTTTGGATGACTGATTCTACAATGCTCTGTGAGATATTCAAATCTAGGAATATATTTTCATAACTTAACCCTGCTTTAAACTTCTCAACTGCTTTCTTTACTGCCCGTCTGTTGTGCTCTTCATAATACAATTTGATTAGTACTGTTCTCTAACAAACCTCTGAGGCCAGAACAGAACAGTAATGATACTGGTATTTAAGTACACACAGGTAGACTCAAATTACTAATTAAGTGACTTATAAAGGCTGAATGCATATGAACACCACACTTTACAGATTGCTATTTGTAAAATCTTTAACATCATGTTTTGCTTTCACTTTTCTTCCACTTTCTATTGAACTATTACATAAAATTCCAATAAAATACATCTAAGCTTGCAGTTATTAAGTTACAAAATGTGGAAATATTCAAGGGGCATAAATACTTTGAATAGATGAAGAGGTCTTGGGTGCAGTCAGTTCCAATATATTAAAATAATGTTGATAGGGTTGAGGTCAGAGCTCAATATCAGGCCAGTGAAGATCTTCAACTCCAATCCGTGTCTAGTATACGTTCCTAGAGCTGACTGTGTACAAGGGAAAAAATCTCAGAGTTCATGTAAATATGGGGAAATGTTCTCCTATCCCTTTCAAAGACATCCTATACAGTTGTAACAGTTCTAAAATATCACATACTGTATGGCCCCAGAACAGCCAAGTGTCCCAATACTTTTGCATGTGTGCATTTCATATACGTGCCTGAAATTGTGATTATAGATGACTAAGTGTAATTTAAAATGAGATTAATCACTGACCATTTTTTAAATACAATAATCAGTAGTATGGAATAGGTTTTAAAGTGAGAATCATTGTTAATAGAATTGGCAAAAAGAAATATAGACCCATACATAGGCTATACATCCTGTTTCGTTAGCATTTTATTAATGTCCGGGTCCTGCTTTATTTACCTATGGTAGTAGTTTGAACAAAAAAAAAGTTCAGCAAATTGTATTCAATATATTTAATGACACATTAACTGGAAATGTTGTTTAATTGTCAAAAACTATGTCGCTCCCAATATACTCAAAAAGAAAACATGTTTCTCCCCTCGCTCACTGGAAAAGACCTCAGCATCACCCCTCCCCCATCACCCAGAAGAGACATCTCAAAATCACTAAAACATAACTACACAACTCTTCAAATTAAAAAAAAATCAGCAAATAGCTTCACTGGCTCTCACACGTCCATATAACAAAAGTTTCACACTCTCTGTAGGACAACATATTCAATTCGGTTCCTTCAGAATACAAAATCATAACTCATTTGCTTGCTATAATGCAGTCATTTTGTCCCCCCCCCTCCCATGTGCCAGGTGATAAAGATGTTGGCAGTGGTGGTGGTTCTGTTTGCAGTTCTCTGGATGCCTTACCGCACCTTGGTGGTGGTCAACTCTTTCCTCCACGAGGCCTACCTGGACACCTGGTTCCTGCTTTTCTGCCGCACCTGCGTGTACCTGAACAGCGCCATCAATCCCGTTATCTACAACGCCATGTCTCAGAAATTCCGCGCCGCCTTTAAGAGGCTCTGCAGGTGCAGTTCGAAGATGCAGGCGAAGCAGACGGTGTACAGCGTGGCCCTGACCTACAGTACTGCTAAAGAAACATCCATGATCGAGAGCACGGAGCATTTTCCCACAGAGATCGACGATCTAACAGAAGAGCCAAATGATCTAAGAGAGGCGCTGACACCTACCTAGAACGTTCTCCAGCTACATGAGATTTCATCAGGGATCGTTTACAAGTGACGTGTATAAAAAATGTATAATACACTCATCGATTATTCATATAAACCTGATTCTTCATGTAAATATGTTATTCCTTCAGCCAAGCAAGAGGATAGGGCTTTTCTGGTATGCTGTCTATCCACCACAAGGGCCATTTCAAATTTGGAGATGCTTTTCTGCATATCACGGTTGTAAAGTGTGCTTATTTGAGTTACTGTAGTATTCTTGTGAGTCCAATCAAGCTTTGAGATTCTTCTCTTATCATCATCAAGGGCATTTCCATTCACAAACCCTGCTGCTGATTGGAATGCTATCCAAAATGATACATCATAAATCCTTTACTTATTCTAATGTATGGACATTGGACTCTGAATATGTATCTGCATTGCACCATGATACATGATTGGCTCACTGAAAATCTCCATGATTTTCCAGATGTGCCTAATAAAGTGGCCTGTGAACGTTTATGCGTACCACATCAAATATATCAGAGTCAATACATGTTTACTGAACTCGTGGACCCTACAATGTGAAAATTGTAAATTAAACTGTATTTTTGGAAAATGGTAATATTAATATGATGTCAAGAATCAAGGAAACGTTTTATGGTAAAACAGCGGACCTGGTGTACAAAACGTTGCCAAGGAGAATTAAAAGATTTACCCAAACTGTGGAGTCTTGTACAGGGTGTAAAATAACACCAGGACGAGTTTTCATCTCCCATGATGCTTATGGTACTTTTCTCTTTGTACCAAAAACGGGTTCTTTAGTATCTTTATGTTTTCATTAAAATGGAAAATGAACACAGTATAACTTTCAGAAGATTTAATGGTATACTACATTACGCTATTTTAGATAACAGACACATTACCAGTAAAAAGTAACAGTACTTACAGTCTGTATCAGTATAATTGTTCTGTTACCATATATTTGTCTCTGTATTTGTATTCTGCTTTTAAAACAAAGTGGACGTTGCCTAAACCGGTATGGTGTTTGATTTTATTTATATCTTGATTATTTGGTTTGTCTATATTTTAATTTTAGTTTTTTTTTATGAAATATGAAACCTATCGTGATGCCTCAAAAAACATGATCAGACAGATTTTTCTCAATAATTGCATTAATGGAGTTTATGCGTTCTTTTTTCTTCTACTTGCCCGTGATACATTCGAGCAAATTGATTCACAGTTAATAACCTGTAATAAGCCTCATATCCGACGACTCATCTGTGGCTGCATAAAAGTAAAAAGCTGGACTCCAATCCCGGGTCTCATTCAGATGCCTGGTGAAATTCTTCTGACAATCTTTCCAAAAGAAACACTGAATATTTATATGTTGTGCCTTTCCTATTGGTACTGATTTAGAACACACTATATTGGAATAATGTATTTGATGGCATCGCTATCTGAGAGTGTAGAAACATTTACAATAAATGATATTCTCATTGTTTGCTTTTATGAATGCACCTATTCATGCATAGTTCTGTTCATAGTGCTGTCTTGTTGTTTGGAATAATGCGTTTGTGCATATGAAGTCTGCAGTGCGATATTTGCTGCATCTCATTAACATGGCGTGAAAATAATAGTAGTAATAATAATAATAATAATATAAAAGTTTCCAAGGATTCTACGAATAGACTGGCCATCAGATGGCCATCACACACACACACTATGATGATGAGGGAGGTTATTCCAAAATAATCTTAGCAGCACTGTAAGATTTGTGGGGTAAAAAAAATCTTTCTTTTGATGAAATCTGTGTGTATGTAGAAATATTTTGTTTTTTTGTCTTTCATTCTGAAAAAGGGAAAAAAAAGTCAGCTTCTAGTGCGTTTTGCATTTATCATTTTGTTAATGTGTAAAATGATTGTAATTAATGCTACCGTGAAATGATTACTGTGAACGTTATGCCGGTGTTTCTGTCTTTTCTTTTTTCTTTTGGTAGTATGATTGCACTATGAACATCTGGAATTCCCACACAAATACATGCCGATTTTTATGTGACGGGGAAGTGTGAATTTTTTAATGATGATTAAATCGGTTTATATCGATTCCATGGCAACGTTATTCAGAACAATTGTTCGATGGAGTCAAGAAAGAGACTTGACATGAAAATGAGTCTCTTAACCTGCTTGGAAAACTCCATGATGTTCCTCATAAAGCAGACTGTGATGGTCTATCCAGATAACGTCATATAACCAGTCACTAAATGTTGGCTAGAATCCTTAAGGACACCAAAAGCATTTTAATGTGATGAATTGGAGTGAAAGTGTATTTTTGTATTCATGTATGTTGACATTAATATGATGTGGAGAATCAGGGCATGCTTTATGGTCTTGCGAGTATGAATTGACCGCAAAAACAGCAGTATAAAAAGCTACCAAATGCTAACACAAAGCTTTTCTCAAATATAGAAATGAAGAAATATTGTGATCTCTGTAGTTTTATTCGTGATATGGTTTTTAGTAACAAAATGAACACGATTAAATATTTAAGAATCTGCTGTGATGGGATTTTCCCTCCTTTTTAATAAAAAAAAAAAGGTATTTAAGAAAAGAAAAAAAAAACACAAAAGACATTTTTGTGAACATCTTTAAATGTGTTGAACCTGTGACTCACTGTATGCTCCGATTCTGTATTCTGTGGATTTCAAGATGCTTTTTCAATCACTATGGTTGTAGAGATTAATTATTTGAATTGCTTTAACCATCGAGGTTCTTACGATCAAAACAAGTGCACCCAATGACATTTGTTCTACTCTTTACTCTGTGTAAAGTCTAGAGATCCTAGAACATCCTAGAACAGAATGCTCATGTGACATCAACAAACGTCACTGAAATTTTTCCCTCATCAACTCGTGTGAAGTGCACTGCTGGCACAGGGACAGATGGAGCAATGAGTGAAAAGTCTTAATTTCCCAACAGAACAAAAACCCTGACAGACCATAATTTAAGAGCGCTAATATACTTATAACAAATTATAAGGGCAGAGATTCAATTATATTTGCATGATAAAGTGGCCCATAAGATTGTCCTGGAGCTTAAGAAATTCTTGCCGAGTCATCGTTGAGATCATCTCGTACTATAATTACGACCGGCTCTGTGCTCTTCTCTTCTCTCCGGTTTAAAAATTACCTTAGTCTCACAGCAATCTTTCACAGACTCCATCTGACTGGTCACAGCAGACTGTAAATTAGATAAGGATAATGCCATCGTTATGCGCATGACTTATAGGAAGCTTTTGAGCATTCCGATGAACATTGTACAACTACACAGAAGAGATAACAATTAAAGAATGGAGGTTATTATAACAGCGAATGGGGATGGGATGTGCAAAAAACCCACATAAATCTTACGCACGATCTTGTCCACAAACGTTTGTCTTGTAGTGCATGTTGTACAAAGACTGACTTGTATTTCGTTTCAGTTCCATTCCATCAAAAATCAGACGTCATCTGCATTTAAATCTACGAGAGTGTGTCTAGTAAATGAAATTTGCTCTTGGTGAAGATTGGAGGGGAAAGAAGCCTGCTTCCAGGCTTATTATTAAGTAATACTTACTTATATTATTATAATGATTCACTAATGACTAATAAATGTTTTCAGTGGAACACAATTTCTGTTTCCTCAAACCAGTAGGTCGTCTTTTAGGTCAGACACACAGAGTTGCCTTCATTCCCTACATATATCAATAGACCTTGGGAACCCATGACCTTGCCGCCAATGAACCAGTTGTCCTTCCTTCGACCTCTTTTGGACAATTCTTGCTCATTGTTCCTACTTCCAATGGAGTGTTCGACTGTATAACATATCCAGCACCCTGACAGGTGGCATTGTAATGAGACAATCAATATGGTTATATACGTGTGTGTGGTGGTAGCTTAGTGGTCATTTTGTCTTTGGAGTTGGAGGTCGTGGGTTCATGAATAGTTTATGAATAACATAAGTCTCTCTGGAAAAGGGCACCTTCCAAATGCTAAGCAAAAAAGGATACAACTCTCTCTCTCTCTCCATCTCTCTGTCTTATATATGTATGTGTATATATACACCTCGGCCCATGCATGCATGTGTGTGTGAAGCTTGCATGTTCTCCCCGTGCTTCAGGGTTTTTTTTTCTCCAGGTTCTCTGGTCCCCAAGCACCCCCCCATCCCCCGGCCCATAAAACATGCACGGTAGGTTGATTGGCACCTTGGAAAAATTCTATGTATGTCTATAAAAGTCTATGAATGTGTGTGTGAATGTGTGTGTGCCCTGTGATGGGTTGACACCCCATACAAGGCGTATCCTGCCATGATGCCCCAAGACACCTGAGATAGGAACAGGCTTCCCATGACTCGAGGGAAGATCAGATAAAGCGGTAGAAGATGAATGAATGAATAACACACACACAATGTACACAAGTCCAAATGAAGCTAGTTCACTACTTCGACCTGTATTCATTGTATGTGCAAAGTTTTTTTTGCTATTTTATTTTGTATAATTATGTAGTACCATATGAGTGGTGACATCTTTTTAGGTAATATATATATATATATATATATATATATATATATATATATATATATATATATATATATATATATATATATATATCCTATACACACACAATTTTTCTTAAAGGATTGAGTAAAGATGAAGAACACTGCACATTGACTGCAATCTTTTTCCATCCACAAGCTGATAAAGAACATTCATACACCACCATGTTAGAAACAGAGTGACATAGCCATCTGGGCCCAGGGCTATAAACAAACCCAACACATTAGTCAGTGTAAGTACTTTGCTTTCACTCCGGTAGCAGACTGAGCTTCCTGGAACATAAAAGAAGAAACTGAATATGCGTCAACTAATGATACTAATGATATCATTAAAAGAGTAATAAAGTGAAAAACAAAAGATAACCAGGGCTAAGGAGGGGCTGTATAATAATCCCCAATGAGGAATCATTCATTTTGCAAGTAATGAATGAGTGAGAAGGATGGTGTTATGTATCACAGTCAGAGGATTAGATGACAGCAAAGACAAGTGTACCTTCAATATTAGTGCATTCTCAACAATAGATCGTCTCTAGCCTCTGAGACTAATTATCTCCCTGAAGAATATATGTGGAGCCAAGCGAATGCTGGCAGTGGAAAAGCCGAAATATTATATAAACTCCAAAAAATATGCAGAAAACACCTAGAATTGAATAATTACACTGATCAGATTTGATGAACTGCTTCACAATTCTTCCTTCATAGTACCATCAAATGCCCATCCATTTGAAACCTGTGCTAATACAAAAACATTCAAATCCACTACTACACATGCACAGACAGCATAATTGCCCTGGGTGGACGATACGACATTACCAATCAGAGTAACACTAACCCATCACAGGCATCTGCAAGCTCCTATGCAGCAGTAAAGCTTTTCATCACCAAATTGCGACTTGAAATCCGACACTCTACATAACAGACTGCATAATTGCCATTGATCTGTGTGTGGGGGGGTAAATCTGACATTTCTTCTCTAGCAATCAGAGTTGAACTCGCCCATCTCTGGCATCTGTAAGCTCATATGGAGAGCAGTTCATTTCAGATCCAAGAGCTCCGAGCACGTGTTGTTTAAGGCAAGGATTGGAATGCAAGCGCAGTAAAAAAAAACAAACAGTTGAATCAATCGAAGAACAATAGGTAAAGATGTATATGAAAGTCGTGTGACGTGCAAACACAATCTGCAAAACATGTTCACAACCAAAGGGGCACGGTGGCTTAGTGGTTAGCAAGTTCGACTCACACCGCCAGCCAGGGTTCGATCCAGGTTCGATCCATGGGTGTGTGGAGTTGCGTTGCATTCCCCGTGCCTCAGGGGGTTTTTCTCCGGGTTCTCTGGTTTCCAAAAACATGCACGGTAGGTTGATTGGCACTTGGGATAATTGTTGCTAGTGTATGAATGTGTGTGTGTGTGTGCCCTGTGATGGGTTGGCATTCCATCCAAGGTGTATCCTGCCTTAATGCCCATAGACGCCTGAGATAGGCACAGACTCCCCGGGACCCGAGGGAAGATCGGATATATCAGTAGAAAATGAATGAATGAATGTTCACAACCAGACGCAAAGCTAACAACAAGGCATCCATCATGAAGTCAGTCAATGGAACAAAGAGCATACTTCTCAATGATTTTGTGTCCAGGGATCTTTAAGTGTGTAAGTGTGGGTGTGTGAGTAATTAAACACACCTGTGCTTAATCAGCAGTTTAGAGACTCAGAGTAGAAGTGTGTGTATGTGTGTGTGTAAGAGTGGGAGTTCACAGCAGCTCTGACACAATGTGATGTTGGATGAAAAGCCATTTGAAAAGATGCAGCTCTTTTATGGTTCAGTACATATTAAATAAGTATTTATTACACATAGAGACAAGTTAAACATTTGTGGCCCAAAGTTATATGTTATATGTTAGGCTGTATGAAATATCTGTCAGGATACGGCGATAAACATTACAATATATTTAAAAGATGATCAGTTTTGGTTTTTTTTGTGTGTGTGTGTGTGTGTGTGTGTGTGTGTGTGTGTAGGAAGAATGGATTAGGATTAGGTATCCCAAGGCCACCTTAAATATTAAAACCTGAATATTATATGAATGTGACATAAAGCCATGATATAAAGTGAATGTTGAGAAAAAAAAATTATATATATAAAATTATTATATATATATATATATATATATATATATATATATATATATATATATAATAATATATAAAAAGCAGCGAGTGTGGTTGCAAGAGCAAAAATGTTCACAAGCACCTCAATCAAGTCAAGTCAAGTCAAGAGGTTTTATTGTCATTTCAACCACATATAGCTGACGCAGTACGCAGTGAAATGAGACAACGTTCCTCCAGGACCCTGGTGCTACACAAAACAACATATAACACGAACACAAGAACACAATGCTGAGGACGAGACTAAGTTTGTCCTAGCTACATAAAGTGCATCGTGTGCAACCTGGTGCAAACAGCGCAAAAACAGAACAAGACTGTGTTCACAACACAAGACAGTGCTAACTAACACAATATAATAAAATAAAAAAAACACAACAACAACCTAGTACAAAGTATTCCAAAGTATTCCAGTTTGGCTAGTGTGCAAAGGAACAATTAGAGCAGCAGTGATAAAAGGTACTGGGGCACGGTGGCTTAGTGGTTCGATTCCCGTCTCGGCCATGTGTGTGTGGAGTTTGCATGTTCTCCCTGTGCCTCAGGGGGTTTTTTCTCCGGGTTCTCCGGTTTCCTCCCGGTCCAAAAACATGCACGGTAGGTTGATTGGTTAACACCTTGGAAAATTGTCCCTAGTGTGTGAATGTGTGTGTGAGTGTGTGTGCCCTGCGATGGGTTGGCATTCCATCCAGGGTGTATCCTGCCTTAATGCACATAGACGCCTGAGATAGACACAGGCTCCCCGTGACCCGAGGGAAGATCGGATATAGAGGGTAGAAGATGAATGAATGAATGAATGATAAAAGGTAGATGTGCAAAATGTCCATGTGAACAGTAACACTGTCAGTGAGAGCAGTATATACAATACACATGTAAAGGCCAGTAATGAGGTAAATCAAGCTCGATACTACAAAAATAGATGTTAATCAAATTATTTAATTGAATAAAATTAAAACATTTGAAGAGGCTTGGATGTACAACATTATTATTATTAATTATAATAAATGGGACATTCGAAAAGTGGAGGAACAAAATGGAAGTCCACACTGAGGATATACAGTAAGACTATAAGTTCACTCTCCAGTTAATTAACTAATAACTACTAATTACCGTTAATTATATATTTTTTATATATATTTTATATTATTTTATTTAATTGTTGCGAGTAAATTATTGCAACATTTACATCATATCATGGCTTAAGATCCTATTTTTTATAATGTATAGGTGCATAAATTCAATGCACTTTTTCCACTCAGAAGATTACATTCTGCCACTGCATTATCTGAGTCTGAATATTTTATTGATCCCACGACAAAATTATCATCAGGATTAATGCTGTTATGTCAAATTTGACAAATTAGAGTTTGTGACACTTATATACTACTGATGTCCAGGCATCAGTGTTTTCATAATTAAAGAAACATGCCATAAATGTAAGCCGTATCAAAATGTTGCAGAAAGTGGCTTAGGTTTAGGTTTAAACCATGGTCTCTTGGAATGCTTGATTCTGATTGGCTGTCACATTTTGTATACAACAGTGCTTACTATGTTACTATGGTCCCAGTTGTTCGCCTCATTAATTTAGAACAGTAATTAAACTGACCGGAAGTACTTGTGTGTTCAATGGTCACTTTTATCACTGTTCTAAAGGAAAGCCCTACCTTTTAAACAACTGTAACCATAGTAACACGCAGTCACAAATCCATACAGAGTGAGACAGCTGTTGTAAACATTTCCTAATGACCTTATGGAGCTGAAGGGAGGATTTTCGCATGTCGTTTAACTTATGTGGTGCTGTAATGTACGTGGCCCATGTTGATAAATGAGCCGATGCATAAGATGAAGTGAATGAACTGGAAAAGAGAGTTCTAAAATTAAAATACAAAAACACAAACATATACATGTTGAATATATATATATATATATATATATATATATATATATATATATAATATATCACACACACACACATGTATGTATACACATATATGAATATATATATATACATATTACATACGTTACATACGTGTGTATATACATATATATATATATATAACTTTTTTCTTCAATTAATTAATTTATTAACTTTTTTATTTATTTCATAATTATTTCATAATTAGTAGAGACAGGGGAAGACTCATGTCATTCACACATACACTGTCTCTCTTGCATTAGGATTTATTAAAATAATTTAATACAATGTAACCTTTTTGCACTACACCAGGCGACCTTGTTAACCTTTTTATTACACACCAGAAAAAGATGCCTTGCCACCCTGTTAAGAATATTACTTCTGTCAAGTGATGCATTTAAAGCTATCATTAAACAATGCGGTAAAAAAGGCATGGTTTTTTTTATTATTATTTAGGGATGTTTCGGTTATATATTATTTTCTAAGTATTATTTGGCTTGGGTGTACTTTAATGTTGGATTTTGTATGCATTAACCAAGTATTTATTCTGGATTACTTCTGGATTCATTGGAAGGTCATGAGTTCAAATCCAGCCACTATATAATCCTCCACTGCTTCATTATATTAATAAGATCTTCACTCAGGATAAGCTTATGAGCTCATGGGGGGGGGGGGGGGGGGGTAAAACTGCAGTTTAGATAAATAAACATCATAGCATTGCCATTACTGATAATAAATGAGCATATTCGAGAGATTTGAGATTTGAAGAAGAAGAAATAAAGATCCTTTTTGTGCTCATACAAAAACCCTTTAATTAGCTCTGTTTTTGGCTATTAGTGTCTATTGACGTATACAATTCGGCGTAATGGAGCTTTGATATGGATTACATTCCTCAACTGCACTAATTGCTCTTTAGAGATTCATGAACACTAAAACAGCACAGAGCTATCAATAAGCAACAGTCCAGCAAAACAACACAAAACAAAATCCAGATGTACAAACAAAGGTGTACATCTGTATGCACTAGCTTGTCTGGTATGTAGTTCCTGTCCATAATCCTGACAGACATCATCACTGAACATACTTATTAAACATCTGGATAAGATTTCAATATTCATATTATTTTTTAGCGTACACATATAAACATTTGGTGATTGCAGTCTCATAAAAAGCGTTCATAGGGAAATGGCTATGATTAGTATATGATCTTAGTCCTACAGCCATGAAAATTCATGGTGAACTAAAGAGAAAGGTCACACAATGCAGTACATATACTACAGCACCGAAAGTATGTGGACACCTCTTATGTTATGTTAAGAGTTAAAGCCATGCACATTGCTAATAGCTGTTTAAAATCACAAAGTCATTCAACCTCCATAAATAACCACTACTAGTACGAGGGATCATAATCAAACAGCTCATCGATTTGAAACATTACTCTGTCATTGAATCACCACATTATTCACGAATCAGTTTTTTCAAATGGACGTATTCAGAAGCAAAAATAACTCACAACACGGTAGACTAAACGAGCAGAGCTACAGAGTAGCTTGTAAAGCTTAAAAAAAACTCATCTCTTATCTAGCCATATGTTGCATTACTCACTACAGAGCTGCAATTTGCCTCTGAATGCAACAACAGAACTGTGCATCAGGAGATTCGAGGGATGGGTTTCCTTGGCAGAGCACTATGCACAATGCCAAGCGTCAGCTGGAGTGCTGGATTGCAAGCTGCCTGTGGACTCAAAAGCTGTGGAAACGTGTTCTCCGGAGTGATGAATCACGCTTCACTATTTGTCAGTCTGATACAAATCTGGGTTTGACGGAAAGCAAATGCCACACAGGGGAAACTACGGCTTGCTTGCTACGGCTTTGGGGTGTTTTTCAATATTTCCGCTTCACTCAACAGACCAAAGACAGGTGAAATATTAAGGTGAAATATTAAGCTCAGGTTATTGATTCAAGGTTTAAGAAGGTCGATGTGAACTATAGTAACTCCAGCATCTTGCACAAACCTCCGGTATCAAGGTTTTAAATGGCATTTACGGTACTGTAGGTAGGATTTATTTTCATTTATTTGTCACATATACATTACAGCACAGTGTAATTCTTTCCTCACATTTCTCAGTTTTTTGTTTGGAAGCTGGGGTCAAAGCGCAGGGTCAGCCATGATATGGTGCCCCTGGAGCACACAGGGTTAAGGGTCTTCATCAAGAACCCAATGGTGGCAGCTTGGCAATAAAGGGCCTTAAACCCCGATCTTCCCGTCAGTAGTCCAGCACCTTAAACCACTGAGCTACACCCTCCCTATTACGTAGAATTAATCACGTAGAATTAGAACCAATACGAGATTTTTGCATTCCAATGGCCTTAACCACTGTGAGCAAAAACAGGGACTTTATGGGGTCAGATTCAATATTACACATTTTCTCATGTTAATGTAAGCCATATAGATGTCCACTAGAACATACTTAACCATGATTCATTAATGAGATTGCAGTGAAGCACATTATAATGCCAAGTTGATGTTAATGACACAATTTCTATGCATACAAACCAGCCCAAAGATCCCCCAGTCAGCCCAAACCAGAGACTTCTAATAACAACACATTCATGCATTTAAATGGATAATCTCCATCAAGGATCCTCCAGTGTACTCGAATGAATAAGTTTGGCCAGAACGGGACACAGGGTGTTTTTTTTTTTTTTTTTTTTTTGTTTTTTTTTTTTTTTTTTTTTCTTTCATGCTCGTTAGTGGACTTTCAGATCCGCAGACATGTTAATGCTCTTTCTTAGTTCTACAGTAATCAGGGCGCAAATTAGAGTCGTCTATTGAACTGCCATTAAACTAATTCGATGCAATTACTGCAGCCTATGATCAAACAACCCACGAAAACAAAATAAGGTTCCATAGCAACAAAGCTGAAAAAGATCACGCAAAGGTCCTTGCGTGAGGGCAAAAGGGGTAAACAAACAGTTTATCCTGGAGCAGGTTCCACCTCATTGTTGGTTATATTCTGTAATTGCATGAGGGTAATTATAGAATTTGGCAGACTCCCTAATTCACAGTGACTTTGTCTTATCTCTGTTTTTTTTAAATACACCGAGGCGCCTTCTCCGAGACCCAGCCATGTCCGTTTTGTGATACTAGAATTTCAACTCACAACCTTTCAGTCAGACATCTGATATAATAACCAATGCTTTCTAATTACTTTAAAACTATTTTGTTCCTACAGAAACAAAGATCAATGGAGACTCATTAACATTTACAGCATTTGGCAGACGACAGAGCGACTTACAACTGAGCAGTGAAGGGGCCTTACTCAAGGGCCCTATACTGGCAGCTTGGTTGATGGTGGGATTTGAACCTGTAATTTTCCGGCCCGGAGGCCAAAGCCTTAACCACTGAAAAAATGAACACTGAAAAAAAAAAACAAGGAATTAATATTAAAATAATTTCCAGTTTGAAATAATAAATGGTTACAATTAGTTAGAATATTATAAACATGAAAAGCATTTATGGTACATTGAGAACAGAAAAGTGTGCGATTAATCATGTGCGAAATATGATTATCTGAATCTATTGACAGCCCGACTATTAACACAAACACAAATACGTCAATAAATAAACAACAGTATACGGTACACTTGAAATTTCCTGTGACGGTTCTTCAAACTGTTACTACAAACCCGGAGGCACACAATTGTATAGGATGTCTTGGGATGCGATATAATAAACGCCTGCACTGCAATTTCAGCATGGCAATGCCCCTGTGCACTAAGTCAGCTCCAGGAAGATGTGGTTGTCAATTGTCCAGAATGTGCTGTATGGCATTACAATTTCCTTGCACTAAAACTCAAACCTGCTCCAGCGGTACAACAGGTGCGTTTCCATTACCCTTCAAAACGCGCAAATTGAAATAACGAATTGAAAAAAAAAAAAATATTATATATATATATATAATATATATATATATATAGAGAGAGAGAGAGAGAGAGAGAGAGAGAGAGAGAGAGATCTGATTTGCTAAGGTTGTCTTAAAGGATGTCAAGAGTCCATCCTGCTCATAGGCCTGCCCTCCACCACACTGAACTAAACTATGACCTTTTGGCTGACATCAGCTCTCAAATCAAAAGCTTTCCCAGAAGAATGGCAGATGCTATAAAGCAAAAATTAAATCAAGCATAAACTGTTTAGCAAAAACATTGGCCATATAGCGTAACAAATTGCCATTTGACCAATGATGTTTCATCAGTTATATGACTCTTAGATATGAATGCCACTCCATAAGAAGTCTATTAACGAATATGAAGTGTAATAATCTGTACAAATGTACTAAGTAGCATAACAATAGATGCTGCATCTGAGCGTAAGTCACATCTTTAGTGCTCTGACTGATAATTTCTACAAACCTATACATATATATCGGATCGTTTGTGACTTTGTATAAGGAAAATGTTCACCGTTGGAGATCTAAGCGCGGTCTCGGTTATGGGCTTGGAGCCGGCGATACTAAATCTTCCCTCATCACTGTGTAGGAAAAAAAAATTAATGTAACACCCCAGAGAGCGAAGGTTAATGTGATTTTAGTCGAGTCAAACAGCGCTGTTCGCATAATGAGAGCAATCCAGACCGAACATCTTACCATGCCTTATTCATGCTTGACACGCTGTCTCCAAGTCATCTGGTGTGTCACCTAAGAGTGCCACTCAGCCGAGACTTCTGCAGCTGAACCAGGTGTTCAATGCGTCATTAAAACGCACGCAAATCATTTCTCGGAAACATCTTCAAAATATCGGAATCTCTTGAGCGGTTCCCGGTGCACCAGTAAACGTGTCTTATTGGTGCTACACCATCACTGATGCCACACAAATCTCACCATGAAAATAAATTGCTTTTGCCATTCGATACCTATTTAACTTTCATTTTATTGCTGCAGCAGAATTATTTATTTTTTTACAAATTGACATTCACACAAATATCATTTAAACTAAACAACCCCTATATTTCAAATTGACATTTTCCTAAAATTTATCCTCAATAATACGGATTGAAAGGAATGGCTTGGGTACACGCCCAGTTTTCTATTTCAGTCATTTCTGCCAATGAGATGATATATGGTGCATAAATGTTAGCTTTCAGGCTATAATATTCTACTGCTGTTACTTTATGTGAGGCAATGAATCGATACTACCCTATTCTACTAGAATGTATGAGAACCAGTACTGAAATCTAATCATGATAATAATGAGTTTCCTGAAATCCTATTAAGGGTCGAATTTGTTGCTAGTAAAATCCCCCCATAAGCAAACATTGTCTACGTTCACGTCATGGGAGAACTTGTTTAAAAACATTGAGAGAATAATGAAATGGGAAGGAATCTGAGCAAATCTTAATGCGTCGCCTTGCATTCAGATGAATAAATGGAGATAAAGAAGCTTTTAAAAACCTAGTCTTTTATGGTTTTTGACATGTTCCTTTTGTTTTCCATGAAACAAAATCGGTAAAAGGCAAAAACACACAAGAACCCGGACAGTGAATGTCAAATGAATGACAGTGAAAATAAGTTCTGTAGTCAGATGAGACTAAATTGGACATTTTATGGCTGAAACAAAAGCGTAATCAGGGAACAGGAGATATGATGTTGGAATATTGTCTCACGGCTACAGATAAACACTGGAGATGGACGCTTAATGGTTTGTGAGTTGTTTTGCAGAAGAGAAGATTGGAGAGATTTGTTCCCGGTAGAAGGAATACTGAGCCAACACATTTACCATAAAACATGCAAATCCACCTGGACCGTGGTTATGGTGGACCTGACTTCACCATACAGCAAGACAATGACCCGAATCATTTGTGCATGTGTATGTATATGTATATAAGCACATGTGTGTGTGTGTGTGTGTGTGAGTGTATATATATATATATATATATATATATATATATATATATATATATATATATATATATATATATATATATATATATATATATATTATAAAAAGCGGGTATTCATGATGAAGGAGGATTTTTTTCAAAGAAAATAAAAATAAAGTGTAGCACCCTGTACATTTATGTATTTTCTTGGTCAAAGTAGATACTCATAGTTTGTTGCACAGAAACAAAAGGAACATATCTTTTAAAAAAGCAGAAAAAAGGACTAGATGTTAACAAATTAAAGGGAATGCATTAAATTAAATGCATTCCAATATTTGTGTATTTCCAGTATATGAGACGCCACCATATGATTCTGTACAGACCTGTTTTTTTTTCTGTTGTGTGAAAAAGTTTGTTAAACAGCCATTCTATTAAAGGGAATAAATGTTTAATCACATATAGCGAGGAAAAACAATGAATAACTCACAATGGAACAACTTTAAAAATGACATACTAAATGTGGGAAATAACAAAACAAAAAATTAGGCCAAGCAAGTCTAAAGAGGTCAATTAGTATTAATAGTTTCCTTTGATTACTTAATATATTTAAGGTCTGTGCAAACAAGATGATGAGGTTTTTGGTGTAGAATTTTGGGATACCAAACGTAGTGAAATTTCCCACCAAACAACTAAAGGCGATATCCTGACTAGATCTTTGTGTACCAGAAGACTGGAGAGGTGAAGTTCCTGGTTTGTAGGTTTGTGGCAGTTTCAGAAGAGCATTCGTTTCCTTCTTTTCTGGTCAATCAGAAATGTCTATTGAAAGTGTCAAATTTTGTTTTTTGGGGACTTTATTTTATTTTATTTATTTATTTTGGCCCAGCAGTATACATAAACCTTTGCATGCCATTAATAAGTGGCTGTGAAACGTACTACCAAGTATCCCCAGTGTGGAAAAACAACATTCGGACGCCATTTAAAACTAAGTGGAAAACAGGTATATTTGATTCGTCTCTTTAATTATTCACCTTCAGGATGAACATATTCTTGGATGTTAAAATGAACAGTCTCTCATTACTCGCTCTGAATCCCAGCACAGGATCGTTAGACTCCAGACTTGCTACCTGCTGCTTGGCAATCTGGCCGATTTGGCGGCCTTGTTTGCGATTGAAGAGCACCGTGTCCACGGCTGACGGCTGCCGATAGATGAAAACTCGCCTCACCCACTCAGCCAGGGCGGCGTAGGAGAAATTGGGGGCGCATGTCGCGAACTTTTTGTCCCTCTTTGAAGCCTGCACGTAACCTGAGAGCGAGCAGAACAAAGGCATTATAGACAAAGGCGGCTAAAAATACACGTCAGGCAATCGCGCCTACAAGCGGAGTTCGATTTGCCGAGCGTAACCGCGGTCATTCTCCGCAAGTCGATGCTTAAAATAATTACTGTCATTAACATAATAACTGTATGATGCTTAGGTATAATGAGAGAATTCTCATTCCCATCCTCCAGGCTGTTATTTCTGACAGGCAGAAAGACAAGAGGCATCAAAAGTGGTCTTGCCGTAGCCTGTAATTTTATTGCCATGCCACTCTGTACATACACTTTACTTTTGAAGTAGAAGTTTGTAACTCCTACGGTTGTTGAATGAATAAAGGGACTGTACCACAAAGAAAGAAGGGAGGGGGAAAAAAACGCAAGACAGCATTCTAGCAAACGAGAGAATATTTGGAAATGTTCATACTTCCTTGTTCTCCAGGACCTGTCCAGAAAATAACCCTTTCTACAGAAATAAAAGAGATACTTTTGGATTTTTTTTTATTTTAAGAATCCAAAAGCTGTTAAGGGAATACAAATACAGGCTGGAGACATTTTTAGTGGCGAAAGCTGTGAAAGCAAGTGGATTCCTTCATTCACGTTATTGTAAGTTCTGGTCCCAGGAACATCGAGTACCCGATGACAGTCTCTCACACTGACACCACTAGGTGCACCGGCGGTGCTTCCAGTTCCCTATGGGAGGGTTTTGGATGGTTTTTTTTGTTTCTGGGGGATTTTTTTTCTTTGGAACTGAGAGGAACCCCAAATGTGCACAAGAAAGCAGGCACAGAAACCACAGGACAGGAAACACATCTCAAGAACCCTGTAGTGATGACGCAATAATTCGACCTGCTGTTTCAGCACACCAAGGAAAGTTTTTTTTGAGAATATCACAAACTTCACACAAGGGTTTGTAAACATCTACACCATAGCTGTGTAAATATATATATATATATATATATATATATATATATAATATATATATATATATACACACACACACACACACACACATGTACATATATATACACACACACACATATATACACAGATTATTTATTTATTTAATGGGACCTACACCAATATGGTTTAAATGAAAAGCAACCGGAACATAATTCTTAAAGGAGCCGAGTTCCATATTTTACAATCGAAACAACCACTTAAAAGCAACATTGATTTTTTTTACTCTAACTAAAATATGTTATAATTATATCTCCCTTTAATAAAATTGATTATTGATTATTTCATATTTATTTTACTGGAAACGGTTCTTTTAATATTAATTTCTTGTTCATTCCAATGTTACATTTTTAGTGGTTGTTTTAATTATAAAATGGTACGTGGCTCCTTTAAGAGTTAAGTTCCGGTTACAAATTTAGACCACAAACCAGAAAAACAGAAGAAGAAAGAAAGAAAGAGAATTCCTGATGGGACTCACCCAGTGCATTAAATGTGGCGATATGTTCCCACAAAGCATCTGACTGCTCGGGACGCGGCTGCCAAAGCAAGGCATCAACATCGTGGCGCAAGCAGAAAGCCGGCATTTCCGATGGATTTATGTCTACTGTGAAAAGGTATTGGTGGCTACCAAGGTTCACCTAAAGAGAAAGCAAAAACCTCAAATTATTTTTTATTGTACATTTAATGCAAAAATCATCCAGGTTTATTATATTTAGAATCATGTCTCAGTCATCTTTAAAGCAAAAAAAGTTATTTCTCAGTTTAAAATTTGTCCTTTACTGAAGACCTGTAAAATTAGAGCATAGATGAATATACAAGTCATGAACTTAATAAGATTATGACTTTTGAAATGTCCCATTGCACATTTTGGCCCACTTGCTGATTCTTGTTATAGCTTAGCAGGACAACATTGGACTGTCTGGAAGATTGTGAGTTCAAACCCAGTGTATACACCTGCAGTGTAAACAGATGTGTTTATTTATTTTTTTATTTTACATTTGCCACATAGAATACAGTGTGCATATCCCAGCGACGATGGTATATAGCAATGTTGCCCAAAGTCCAAAAAAATGCCATTACTGGGGCATGAACAAATGACCTCCTGATCAGTAGCCTAGAGTAGCCATAGCTACTGAGCTCCCACTTTCCCCATGTATCCATTTTAATTCGTCAAATGGCACAAATATATAATCTTACTACATTACAATCCCTGTGTGTGGAAGGAGTTTTATTTCACTTATTTCTATGCTGGATTTCCTGGTGAAATGATTTAACAGTGTAACCTTTTTTTAACAGACACATGATCAAGTGAGTAAAAAGAATGCATTGATCACTGAACTATAAAGGTCTAAGCTATTCCGCTATTCTGTGAAGAAATACATCGCACTTCAAACAAAAACAGAAGGGCAGCTTCAGATGTGGGAGTGAATGCAAGTGGCTCTTCTGAAAGCCAGTATCCATGGTGTCTGCTCTGATTTCTAAAAAAAAAAAAAAGAAGAAGAAGAAAAAGAGAGAAAAAAGAAATTGCAAGAAAAAACCCAATCTCTATACAAATGAAGTGCTTTGATCATTATTTCCATATGCTCTTTCTAACACCTTTCAACTTCCCCTTATTAAAAGGGGTCATGAAGCAGCACCGTTATAATCCTTCTGTCACCATTTTCTTTCATAAAGGGAGATTGCTCTGTCACAGATAATTAGCCAACCACTTCACTAGATGCTCATTAAAACAAATAGGATGGGTCTTGATTAACACAAACACACAAACGCACGCACACACACCATTTCATAAAACATCTACCTATATACCTTTATGAAAAAGCAGGCAGTGAACTTTTTAATACCTGATTTCAGGAAGATTGGCACTAAATGTCAAGCCTTTTACCAAAGGAGCCATGTTAACTCCTCTCAAGAGGCCAGGTGTGAGTCATAAAGGCGACGCGCTGTTCTCCAGACCAGTTCAAATGGAGAAGGCGAAGACCTTTCGATTTTGCTCCTGCACTCAGATGAGGGACACAAAAACGCAATCGGAGCGCTCTAGGAGAAAAAGCTCCAGGGGCGGATTGCCTGCCGCCAATAAGGTTGGCGTTAAAGCTTAATATGTGAGCAAGAACACTCGCCGAAAAAGGTCAGCATGTCTCCATCATGCATCAAGTGTGAATTTGGTAGGCCGGAGGGATGTTAACGGTGCAAAGGAAAGAAGCACAAGGGAAAAATAAGTTCTTCGGCAGGAAATGGAACGCGTTACAGGAAAAAAAAAAGTTGGAGGCCAGTTTGAAGCCCCTGTCGTTGAGTGAAAATGAACTCACATGCATCTAAATAGTAGTTACTACTGTACTATGTTTAATGAATAAACAATGCTATGGTATAATGCATGTTGATCCCCCCTCACATCCCAAATGATTAAATACCTTCTAAACCACAGCAAATTGACTACATCATTATTTCCAAGGGGGTTTTTCTCCGGGTTCTCCTGAGATAGGCACAGGCTCCCCGTGACCCGAGGGAAGATCGGATATAGCGGTAGAAGATGAATGAATGAATGAATGTAGTTTGTAGACAGGCTGTCACTATATACAGAATATAGTGAAGTAAGAGATGTCTCCATTCTTTACTACCACTTTAATTAGATTATTTTTCACTCAGGGATAGTTTTCATACATATAAAGTTTACCGCCACAGCCGGTGGCGACACAGAATTATACATGCATTTACATGCGATCATGGTGTTGGGCAGACGCCCGTGTAAAGTGGCAGCTTGAAAGTACTGTAATTTTGTTCATCAAAGTTTATTGATTCAGACAATTGATCCTGGACCGGAAGGTCGCAGGTTCAAATCCCAGCACCACCAACCTGCTACTAGTGGCCCTTGAACAAGGCCCTTAACTCTCAACTGCTCAGTTGTACGTAGATCTGAATAAATGCATCTGCTAAATGCTGCAAATGTAAAGAAAGCGTTTTGTAACCTAGAAATTTCTCACCCCGCGTCTAAACTGTCAACCTGACGACACTATAAAAAAACATGTTATTGAGGGAGATGGTAACTTTGTGATTGAAAGACCCAGCTGGAGATGGGTCAGTTCTTGGGGCCCTGGAAAATGGCCCTTAACTCTCTGCGCTGCACATGGCTGACCACTCTGCTTTTACTAAGGTCGCTAGGATGAGCGAAGCAGGAATTTCACTGTGCTGTAATGTATAAAAGAACACTGCATCCAGTGTGCTGTGCCAGTTCTGTCTTCAAGTGAGATTTGTCATATCGCCATATGTTGAGACATGCAAAGGAACCAAATGTCAAACCTCACAGGACCACGGTGGTGCTATGAAATGTGAGGTAATTAATATGTTATCCTTTTTTTCCTCACACTGATTCACATCGCACACTCAACGCAATTAACTCAGCGTGAATGCTTCAATTGCCTATTTCAGTTTCCGCCCCGTGACTTCTTTTATTCATGCCATTTAAAAAAAAAAAAAGCATGCCTGTTAAAGGCTTGGGCAGTTTCTCTAATTGCACACACACACACACACACACACACACACACACACACACACACACAAACATTAATATTAGCATTTACTAAAGATCTTAGTTCTTAGACTGTGTAGGTGAGTCATAGCCGTTAAAACGCTATGCCGTTAAATGGGGATTAAATGTTGAATGTTCAAAATGTACATACAAATCATTTGTTCATGTTTGTCTAGGAAGTCTATATATTAGGGAGGTGGTGGCTTAGTGGTTAAGGTGTTGGCCTCTGGACCAGAAGATCGCAGGTTCAAACCCCACAACCACTAAGCTACCACTAGTGGGCCCTTGAGCAAGACCCTTAACCCTTAATTGCTCAGTTGTAAGTCGCTCTGGATAAGGGCGTCTGCCAAATGCCATAAATGTAAATGTAAACATTAAGGGTCAGCACAGATGTTCTTTAAAACACAATTTTTAACTGTTTTTTTTCCTTTCCCCCTTTTCACCAATCACCAATAAACATTGCAGACATTTACATAAGACGTTTACTCCCTGGTTAGCCTGATCTACTACAGAAGAGTTACCATGCTGGTGTCTCCTTTTATTGTATACCTAATTTTTTTTTACAAATGAATGAAACCCATAACATCCCGTAACCAGTCACCAAACGATGGAGGAAGAATTTGCTTCCATAACAGAAGAATACGTCATCTAGCTAATAATGTTAGAAAAGCAAGAGCGTTTACAAAACATCCAGACAGACCAGTGACTTTTGGAAGCAGTCCAACACATGCTACTAAAGGACAAGGCTCGATCTGTTTCTGTGCCACCGAGGAAATGCTTGTTGCTTTTTTTATACACTGAAGCGATGCACGATTTAAAGCAGTAAGTATAAGATTATGGAGTGGGATCCATCTAAAAGCACGTAGAATCTTACGGTGCACAAATGTTGCTATAAATATTGTAGGTTTTGTGTTGGTAGATTAATTCTACTATGTTGCTCTAGAGAAAGTCAGCTCCGTTAAACACGAACACATAAAAGATGTTAAAAACCATACAGCTGACAGAAGCAGACGAATGTGGATGAATAGAAGTCGACGGAAGTTAAACCGCAGACTGAAAGCCCGTTTAGTGTGTCATCGTAATCAAGTCATTCATCAGAACGAGTCCTTTGCTGTGAAACAGTGAAACAAATCGTATCTGCCGCTACATAAAATGAATCATTCAACAATTAAATCAACTGATTAATCAAGGAGTCGATAGGAAGCGTTGGTTTCTTCCATGAAGTGGTGCTGAATATTATTACTGACGAAGCTTCTTCTAAATGATGCACCGATTTCATAACTGAATATTGCCCTCTGCTTGTTGCATGAAGAAAAAAAAAACAACATCGGTACAGTTTATCAAGTGCAACCTTGAGACTACTGGCTCTGCCATTTTATGAGATCTGAGGCCCTTTTTGAGAGATTTTTATATAAATCTGATATATATATATCAATATATATATATATATATATATATAAAATGTGACAACATTTCTCTCTTCTTCTGCTAGAATCACAATTTTTCCCCCCCATCATATATTCTTACTGTTAAACCTACGTACAAAATAATGATCAAATCCATGTTCATGAAGCGGCTTACCACATGTGTGGGCTTCAAACTGACGCCATCGAACCTCATTAGTGTCGAACTATCGTCAGGAAATCCATCGCAGTCCTCCAGTTCCTGCGGGTTACACGGAGGCTTTTCTTTCTCTGGGTTAGCATTCTAAGAAAAAGAAAGAAGGAAATAAAACAATGGAATATAACTGGAAGAAAAATGGTATATGCGTCAATAAAAGTAAATAAATAAAATGAGACACACACTATACGGGTAAAAGTATCTGGAGATCTTTTTAGCTTCTTGTGCAAACCACATGGTTGTAGGCACACAACAGTGTCAAATGTATTAAGATGTGGTAGTATTAGAGCAGGGAGATCATCATTGTTGTTTAATACAAGTTTATGGATTATGCTGATGTCGAAAATACGAAAATCGATTTTACGACTTCACCTCGGTTTGGCACAGCGAGCTTCCATAATTCTCTGCCTGCCGCCCCGTATTACACTGTATTACAAATACGAAATACAACATGGCAGCGCGCTCTGACGAATCCGAAGACGGTGTTTCCAAAATTGGCACGTTAGTCGTATGGAAATGGTTCAGGTTTGCAACTTCAGACATTCAACCATGTCATGAGTGAGTGTGTGTGTGTGTGTGTGTGTGTGTGGGTGAGTGAGTGTGTGTATGGGAGTGAGAGAGTGTGTGTGTGTATGAAAGCGAGAGTGTGTGGGACGAGTGTGTACGAGGGAGTGTTGTTAAGTGGGAGTAGGGAGAGAGGTGTGTGTGTGTGTGAGTGTGTGAGTGAGTGAGTTAGTGTGTGTATGGGAGCGAGAAAGTGTGTGTGTGTGTGTGTGTGTGTGTGTGTGTGTGTGTGTGTATGTGTGTGTGTGTGTATATGAGAGAGAGAGCGCGAGAGGTGTGTGTGTATTGTGTGTGTGTGTGTCTATGATTTTTTTTTGAGTGTGTGGCAGCGAGTGGTTGTTTGTGTGGGTGTTTGTGGGTCTGGGGAGTGGAGTGTGTGTGAGAGAAGGGTGTGTGTGGATGAAAGTGTGTGTGTGTGAGGTCTATGGGTGAGCTATGAGAGTGTGTGAGTGAGTGAGTGAGTGAGTGTATGGGAGCGAGAAAGTGTGTGTGTGTTTATGAGAGCGAGAGTGTGTGAGTGAGTGAGTGTGTGAATGGGAGCGAGAAAGTGTGTGTGTGTGTGTGTGTGTGTATATGAGAGCGAGAGTGTGTGAGTGAGGGAATGAGTGTGTGTGAGTGAGTGTGTGTGAGTGTGTGTCTGTGTGTGAGAGACAGACCAGTTCTTCAGCAGTGAGGTAAGCGAGTCTCTGATGGAGTTGTGCAGCCTGCTCCTCATCCACAATATACTGTCCTCTCGTATCACCCAGAACCAGCTCTGACCATAGCGGCCCTTCACTGCGCTTCTGCAGATTTACCTCCAGACTGGACACACGGAGACATACGCACACAATCACAACAGGCACATAAGGGCACTCAATGACCATAATTTATACTACACCTTAACTTTCACACTTCTGTCGAGTGAAAAACCAAATAATCACCCTGAATGATTATAATGTGTCGTGATAAAGTGGCTCTTTTATTCCCTTGTTTTCACAGTATGAGAGTCATCTTTCCCATTTCAGGTTATGTTTTCATGAATGTAGATTTAGAAGCTTGTGTTCATTAATTTCTTCTTCATTTTCTATGTAGATTTTGTTATGGTTGCTTTAATTGTTAAATATGGCACGTGGCTCCTTTACGAACTGCGTTATCTTTTTTGTTGCTTTTGATATAAAGTACATAGCTTATCCATATACTTTATACGATATACATACGACAATACAGCACATATGGTACCTGTTGTGACATTTGCAGCTAGTAGGAATATTTCTGCAAAATTTAGGAAGAGTAAATTTGTGCATGTTGCCCTGTGTTTTTTTTGGAAACGTAGAAGAGGTATCATTTAGTGGCATAGCTCAAAAGGGGGCTGTGTTAATTGTATGGGTGTGTAACATTTTCCCCTTTTTCCATATTCTACTGTAAATTTATTTCGCTTGGATCCTATTTGATATTCGTCTATTCCAATATGATTTTGTGGTTTATCATTTTTATTCTTTATTTCACTCACTCTCATTTGAAACAAGATAAACGTGGACGAAGCAAGCACAAATGGGTTCCGACGTTTCATGTTCATTATCGCAGACTTGTTATTAACACCTGAGAATCGCCCACCTTTTGTCATCTTTAATAGTCCAGACACTGGCCTCGGGGTCCACCGGAGCAAAAAGCTGTCCCTGTAACAGAGGCGCGTAGTCGTTCACACCCACACACACACTGTCCACCGATAGTTTGAAGCGGATATCGTCTTTCCTTGTGCCCTCTGGTAAACGGATATACGCCGTGACGTCTTCTTCAGTCTGCTGCCAAAAGTACATAGGCTCTACAAAAGAACAAAAAAAAAACAAAACAAAACAATGTCCTTTTAATTAAATTCCACTCAGCCTCCTGAACAACAGCAGGGTGAATAAGGATAACGAATCAAAAGAGGAGGCGGAAAAAAACAAGCTTTACCTTGAGGACGCACATTATCCATTGGGGTGCTCTATTGATATTCTTTTATTTGAAAAAGAATTCTTTTAGAATAAAAAAAAAGCAAGAGAGACAGAGATAGAGAGAGAGAGAGAGAGAGAGAGAGAGGGGAAAAAAGCTCAATGGAGCACATCTTTGTATGTTCCTCATTACTCACTCAAGCACATACTTCCTTTTCATTTTCATGGCTTCTAAGTGGCCCTGGCAGATTCATGATCTCACATCTGCTTCATTCATTTACAAATTCGAACACGGATCGCTCGATGCCACGTAACAACGCGCGGTCATTTTGTACCGCAACACGGAAATATACGACGGAATCATTCAGTGTGTTGAAATTGTACAGGGCTTTATATGTCTGTCACCATTGTTTGAAAAGGAATAACACAGAGTCCTCTTTTTATACGCCAGTCTTTATTTCCTTTCAGAAAAGTTTGCTGCTTTCTATTGCTTTAAAAAAAAAAAAAAGGTATGATTTTACTGAAACGAGAATTATAGCTGAGAGAAAGGGCCATTGAAGGTTGACTCACACACTCTCTCTCTCTCACACACACACACACACACGCGCGTACATGTGAGCACAGACAAAAAACATAATACTGAAATTAGAACAATTTTTTTCCCCTAAAGGGAACATTAGGATGTGGCTTTCCACTGAAATAGCGAGGGCTTCATTATGCTCTTTTGTTGATTAGCTAGTTAACCAGGCCCTGATCTCGTCGGTCTCAACTTGAATTAGCTGACCAAGAAAGCGGCTAATGCTTTAGAAAAGAATAAATGCTCTACCTGTACATTAGGCGTGTGGGTGCAATGTGTGTGTGCGCGCAACCGTGTGCCCAGAGTAACACAGCACTTCAGTCACAACCTCTTGTTCACTCTACATGTGCAGTAAATGAGCGTCCTCTCTCCTGTGTGTGTGTTTGTGTGTGCATATGAAAATAAGTTACTACTCTGACAAGTCCCCTAATGCACCTCAGAGACTCCCAGATCTTTTCACAAAACTCCCAATAACAAACTCGTGACATGAATTTCGAAGGGTCCATTAGCCTCGGCACATCAAAAGAAAACGTGTAAAAGCAGGACACAAAAGTCTGGATTTCGGAGATGGGTTTCTATTCAGCATGCAGCAGGTTCTGGACTGACCAATGGATGACAAGCGAAAGTAAAGGGTTATATCATTGTATGTGACCATCATTACAACATTCTACAAGAGAGTTGCGCAGGATTATCACTGGCAATTTGGTGGTGTTGGGATATGAATACATAACCTTTTGATCAGAAGTCCAATGTCTGAGTTATGACTTCCGCAATTTTATTTTACTGCCTTGGAATGAGGGGTGTAGTACACAATTCACGGGTCGGTTCAAAAATAAAGGCTATTCTAGTCTAATTTCGGTAGGGAGAAGAAATGCAAAACATAAAAGGACAAACAATTTATTCACTTTTATTATTTATTATTTATTAATTTGTTATATTTGAACATTTAAAATAAAATGCAAGCTTGGTTAAATAAGTCTTAAATATCAGTTTGCAAGATTTTGCAAATTTAAAATAGAACAAATTAAACTGCCATGAAATAAATTGATGTAATTTTTTTTTAACATGCAGATGTATTTATATACAAATATTCAATCCCTCAATGTGTGGAAAAAATCTCGAAGACCATAAAAAAAGCAACGAATCCACAGACATAGCATTAACCGCTAGCCACAACGCTAAGGATTCTTCAGCAAGAGGAATCTTATTTCCACAGTGACACGGCACTAATGCTAGTTTAATAAAAATTTTCTGTATATGTTTTCTAGAATATAGTAGAATAGAATAGCCTTTATTTGCCACATATACATTACAGCACAGTGAAATTCTTTCTTCGCATATACCAGCTGGTTGTTGGTAGCTGGGGTCAGCCATGATACAGCAACCCTAGAGCACAGAGGGTTAAGGTCCTCTTACTCAAGGACCCAAAGGCGGCAGCTTGCCATACTGGGGCTTGAACCCAGATCTTCCAATCTGCTGCCCAGCGCCTTAGACCACTGAGCTACCCCCTCCCCCTTTCAAATTTTTGAAAGTAGATGAAAGTAGAATCAAAATGTAATTTTATGAATATTATAAAAACTTCAATTGGCACAAGCCTATAAAACTTTGTTTTTGTCCTACAAAGAAAATCCACTGTATTCATTTGGCTAAAAGCCATCATATATCTTTTTTTTAAATTTTTTTTACATCGATTATCTTCAATTAGATTGCACTTGACTTCCCAATGATAGCGAAGTGTGTAGGATAAGAGTAAACTGTTACTGATGTGCTGACGGAAATATATAGCAGTACATATGGTAATATCATCTCTAACTTGCACAGCTAATGACATTTAGGAAATAGTTGAATGACAATCATGAAAAAAGGATACATACTGCAGCAAGATGGCAGCAATGGATATCGGCCTGAGTTAAGAGTAACAAAAGTTGCTTTGAAATTAAGATGGAGTTTGGTACCAATTTCACCTGAGAGACGGAGATGTCTTGATTCCATACAGTACTTTGCAGAGTTACCTGTCTAGAGCAATTTGAGGAACAGAGGAGTGAACGAGTGAACAGCAATAAATTGGAGGAATGAGAAATTAACCACTTCCGCTCCCTGCAGTTAGGGCTGCTTTATTTATTAAAAATAAAGTCTACCACTCAGGACCTTGGTAATTGTTGTATTATATTGTAACAGTATATGGGAGGTGCTGTTCAACCAGGAACTCCATCAGAGAATCTACCATAATCTACCAGAGAAGTGTCCATGGTCTCCATACTGAGAGAAAGTCAAGGGCATAGGATATCGCCTGCCCCATGACATATTTAATAATATCATATTAAGCTTCCTTATGTTCTGCTTATTTAGAAAGTCATAGGTCATAGAAGCAGATAAAGTCAAGATCTGCCAGACTGGAATTCTAATTTGACAACTATGGCCAATGTTGGGGTTAGACACTGATGACCACTTCATCTGCATGTGGTTAGAGGTGGCACAAAATCTGAGCACTATTGCCCTTTATGGTCAGAAAAATAAAAGTGCTGACAGGAGAACTGACAGGAGGGAAGACTAGTGTCCCTTCATCAATAGAAGGAAGGTTCTGACAATGTAGGAACCGGCAGTTCTAGGTTGACAGAGGCTTGGTTGCAGTTAACAGCCATCACAAAGGCCATAAGTCAGCAGCTGGTCCAGAAGGATGTTGAAGTAACAATATCAGAAGAGCTTGTTTCCAAGATAGTGCAGTTTCATCAGTCGTATGGAAATGGACATTTGCAACTTCAGGCGTTCAACAAGCCAAAGCCCACTGTAAAATTTGTCTAAAGTTTGTGCCAAGTAAAGGAGCACGACTAATTCATTCAAGCACCTCAAACAGACCATGAATGGGCAAGCCAGTGTGGCGCTGAGAGCTAAACATGACGGCGGCATCCCCAAAACACCCGCTGCAAACAGGTAAAAATAGCGGACACTTTTTTCCCCGCTCTATCCAAAATTGAAATGTGTCTAAAAAAAATTGGAGATTCAATTTATGACACGTCGCCCTGCTCTGGGCATGGGAGGTGGCACAATGGTGTGTGTGTGTATGAAAGAGAAGTAGGCATTAGACCAGAAGATCTCAAAAGAAATCCTGTGGAAGTCAATCCACATCGGAATGTCAAACATCTAACCTCTGCACCTCAACAAGCCAGAAAAAAGGAGTTTGAAGGACATCTGGAACTTTTGCAACCACTGGAAGCCATTGGAAATGGAATATTGGACTCATGCAGGTCAATTAACAAGCCACAGATAGAATAGGCACAGATCGAGATACAGAAATAGAATGACCTTGCAATACAAATGAATATAAGATATATATATATATATATATATATATATATATATATATATAGATATATATATATATATATATATATGTGTGTGTGTGTGTATATGTATATGTATGTATATATGTGTGTATGTACACACACACACACACACACACACACACACACACACACACACACACCACACACACACACACACACACACACACAGGCGTATTACTGTGCGGTAGGTCCCGACTTGATCTGCAGTTCTTTTTTTTTCTTTTGTTGAAAAAAATGACTCATTATTCTTTCACCCACAGAGTGTATATACATTTTGACCTTTACGCTTAGTTCCTTAGACGTGTTCCCTGCTGTCTAATTGCTTTTCAGTCTTCTCGGTTTTCAATCTACACTAATAACCAGGCTCAGGCAGGGCAAAAAATATATGCATGAATATACATAAATGAATTAAAGGTAAGCTAAACACTGAAACTTTGACTGTTCCTGCTGAGCAAATGAGCACCTTGTATGGTTCCTATTGTTATACATGGGTATAAAAGAAGTGAAACCTACCAAAGTGCTACAGCGATAGGGAATACCCTAATCCATAATCATTTTCTATACATATTATGAAACACGCTAGTGTCACTGTCCTCTCAGCTACAGAGAGAACAGAGAGAATGACCAAATACTAGTTCATTTGATTATTTTTGCGATTATCTTGTGCAGCGCATATACAATCAAGTTAACATTTAATCCAATTTATCACACTGCTGAAATTCTGTGCTATCAAACAGAAACTCCTAAATAAAATCAGTAACCAGGATGGAGCCTGGTCATCTGGTGTTATCTTTCGTGAAAAAAAAAAAAACGCTTCCTGCATGGCGGAAATGTATGTGCTTTCACACTTTCGTTTCACACGTACATACACGAGAACATCCAGAGAGCTGAATGAAACGTTACCGCTTCCGCTCGTGTCCACATGGGCTGAGATAAACACTGTAGGTGTTAATGCACCGTTATAGGTGTTAATTTCTCTCTTGGGGGATGCTTGCTTACAGGGATAACTTTGTCCAATAACTCTCTGCTGCCCTCTGGTCCACATATACATAACTATTTATATGTGGACCAGAGGATTGTATTAGGGCTGTCAATAGATTAAATTTTTTTTAATGCCGATTAATTCGAACGATTGCCATTAGTTAACTCATGATTAATCGCACATGTGATTTTCAAGGTGCCATAAATAATAATACTTATCATAATTCTAATACTCTAACTGCAACAGATGTTATAATTATATACAGTTCCCTCACAATCTCTCCCTTTATTAAAAGTGGCTCCTTTAAGGAGTAAGTTTGATGCTGGAATGATGAACGAAAAACTGAAGATTTTTTTTTTGTCATTTGTTCTTTTTTGTTCTTTGTTGTACCGGACTTGTTCATTTGTCAACACCATGCAGAATGAAGGAGAAGCTCGGCAGATAGAAATGCCGGCATGTTAATAAAAATTTGTGCCGTTAAAGCCAATTTGCATTAACGTGCAAACTTTGACAGCCCTATTTTTTTTTTTTTTTTTTTTTACACACACACACACACACACACACACTTTCATTATTACATGTAATGTCAACACACTCATGACTCATGTATGATGCAATGGGATACAGGTCATGGTAACGGTCATGGTTTAATGTTGTATTTGATTGTTCGCGATTTTGATTTTTGATTGTTGTTATAACTATTATGGTATGCAGCTGCAACCACATGTTTTGCACTTGACAATGTTTATTGTCCATCAGTTTATGCACTGCTTTGTTATTGTGAGGCATCCTTGATGAAAGGTAGTATACAAATGTTACTTATTATTATTATTTAGACAATTCTAAAACAAATGAACACGAAAACATACCTTGGCTGTTGGAGTCATTGTTTTGAGGTCTACAGTGCATGTAGAATGATATCTACAGAGGCCACATGGAAAAAGGAAGGTGAAATAGAGCTTAACAAAAGGGAACCGCGTGGTTTTCTCTCTCTTGCGTTCTCCCTCTTTCTGTAGTGGTTTGTTTTGAATCACGTCTCTGATTTCTCCTCTAGTTTCTATGGAGACCAACTCGAGGACGTTGTGCACATCTACATTTCTTTCCCCAAGTTCAATCTTTTGTCTCACAAAATTGGGACAAGTCTTAAAGGCTTGCTGAAGTTGGATAAAGAAATAGGGACACTGAAAATCATTTGCTGTGGCCAAATTCGCTGTGGAGGAAAAAAAAAATGCTAATGCCACTTCTCTTTGAACTTGTCTCGAGACTCAAAAATGGGTTGCCTGATGAAAGAGTGGATTCTTAATGGTTGAGAGGATGCTGCACACTGATTGAGAGAAGCATTGCATTCTCTCCGACATTAATTAAAACCCTTTGGGAAGCAAGCAGATGAATCAAAATGTGGTTCTTTACAAATTAAGTGATTAAAGTGTTTAAATACCATAAATGTTCCCCCACCAGAAAGTATCACAGGAAACAAAAATAGGAGACAACTGTAAGCAAATTGTTGAGGAGCACCTCTTCTAGCCAGAAAGGCATCTGCATTTAGAGTGAAAACATATATATTCTAACGGGACGATGAGTTATACCACAAGAGTGTAGTGAACCCGGTTAGAGGGCAATTCAAAACCCAGACTTGAATTGAAATTCTGTAGAATGACCAACATGATGAACAGACGGGGAAAAAATTTGCATTAAGAAATGGAAGGACAGTGAAACTTGGAGGCAAATCCAGAATAAATCTAAGATGGAATTGAGGCAAAAGGACATTTACACACCATTATTCGGTTCTTTTCATCTAATTCACAGAACAGCGAAACGATATATTCATTCATTGATCGTTCCGGATCACAATGACCCACACATTAAAGGTTATATTATAATACAACCATGGTTTAACCATAACACAAGCTCTTCAAAAGCTTTTAAATGACCCCAGCCCCACACTGCGCCAATCTATAGCTGCAGCATGTGGTGTTTTAGCGAGATTCCAGCTCTACTACTGTGGATCATTATGCAACAAAATTTTCCCTGTTCAAACATTTTGCTTACTCGCTTTATTCAATGTTAATCCTTTATTTAAAAAAAGAGAATCAATTAACTTTGTGAGCAACACCCTTAATATCACCCTATACATTTCCCCAACACTTTATTACGGAAGCCTGTACACTTGCTATATAGTTGCTCACTGGTCTGTGGAATTCTATTTGGAACATCATGAATAAAATCCGGAGAAAGGGCCTTAGCCATTGACAGTCTAACTGTATGAACAAGATAACTGTAAACAGTTATGGATAAAGCTACCTACAAAACCCCGTCATTGTCAAGGTAGTAGTGTTGCACGATATACCGGTAGTCATATGGTATCGCAATATATCGCGGTATATGCTGCTTTTAAAAAGATAGGATTCTTCATTTTATTAGTAGCGGTATTTAAAAACGGCAGCTGTATTACCGAGTATTAAGAGAGCCAAACCTGTTCCAGCATGACAATTTCCAAATTTCCAAGGTTACAAACCCAGATCCATGAGGAAATGGAGTGGAAGATCTTGAGTGGACTGCTACGGAACTCTGACCTCAGCCCTACTGATTACCTTTGGGATGATCTAGAATGCTGAAATCCCATGCTGTGGTGAACACAAACTGTTATCTTTATAACGCACAAGCATTTTATGTGGGTATTTATCTTGCAAAATGATGAGTAAATGGTGAGTCTGCTCACATCTCACTGATTTATTATATTTCCCGTTCTCGGCTCATTGGGAGTGATGAAAAGGAGGGTGTGAGAAGGTGTCATTATGAGGGGATGGGGGGGGGGGAAGCATCTAATCGAACGAAAGCCTCGATCATGTGCTCGGTAACATGCAACAGATTGATGGCATTTACATCAATGTCCTGGCACCCTTAATCTGCCCGACATCTCAGCTGAGACGTCACTGACGTCATCCTTCTTAACTTCTCGCATCACCACCATCGTATGCAGCACTCCGACTCACATCACATGTACAAATAATCAAGAAAGCATCACACTCAATTTACTTACTAACCTGTGTTTTCCACCTCCATGGCTTCAGGCTGGGTGTCCCCCTGTAGAGGCTCACCATCCACCTGCGTGAAGGTGAAGGGTTTTTCTGACGCCACCATCACGCCTTTGCCCTGAGGCTCCACGGCTGCATAATGAGGCACTGACTTTCCATTCATCAACCTCCTCTTACTCACGCCATACTTCTTTTCTTGATCTGCACAAATTCATTTCAATTACTGTGTGTTGCGTCGGGTTATTACAGAAAGACAAACACATACGGGGTGAATAATTTACGTTTGTCGTTAAAGCATTGGGCTACTGATCGGAAGGTCAGGGGTACAAGCCCTGGTATTGCAAATGTGCTACACTTGGGGCCTTGAGCTCCAATGCTGAATTGAATTAATTAATTATTTTATTTTATTTCCCAACAGCGCAGCTCAGCCAATGTTCTTCCGTTTTTTTTTTGTTTTACTACAATACTGAATTTCATAATACAGAGCATTGTATGCTACTAAATATTAGTACTCTGTCAATCTAAGGTATTGAAATGTAGACTTGTTTGTTCACTCTGAAAAATTGAGCTACAGAGTCTGTCAGAAGTTAAGGAAAAATCTTTTATATTTTTATTTTTATTTATTTTTTTAGACACACATGAATATTCCTTTAGTTTCTATGCAACCATCTTGGTAATATAGCATTATAAAGATTCAATTAGAAGAAAAACAATTATATAAAAAGAACGACTTGGTGTTTCTAGAATTCTAACAGGCTACGAAAGTACATTACTGTGATTTCAGTATAAGCAACACATCACAAAAGGAGCTACACTGTTGGTGTAAGCTAATTGGCATTCGATACCCTCTTACGATCTCCCGTAAAAACTAACCTCTAGACAATTTTTAAAAAAAAATCTATTCCGGGAATTTAACTGTAATCAAGGAATACTCGTGGAAAATATACACAATTTTTACAGGTACGTCCACGGTGAAACCTCAATTTGCTCACCAGAAGAGTTGTGGACCGAAACCCACTCCAGCGTGGTGGAAAACCCGCTGCCTTTGGGGTCCTCGGGCTCTTTTTGGATTCTAAGCAGAAGGAGCTCGATTGCATGGAACCCCTGGACCCCTGCCTGAACGTGGGAAACGCTGCTCAGGATGATGAAAGGCTCCCCAAGAGACTCGCTGAACATGGGCTTCATAAGGGATGATTTAGAAGTACAACAGGAAAAAATAGAAAATAGTAAACATACTAAAACAGAAATCACACAATTCCTGACATCTTCATGCCATGATAACTAGCCAGGTCTATACACTGACCTGTATTTACTTTCATTCATTCATTCATTCATTCATCTTCTACCGCTATATCCGATCTTCCCTCGGGTCACGGGGAGTCTGTGCCTATCTCAGGCGTCTATGGGCATTATGGCAGGATACACCCTGGATGGAATGCCAAACCATCACAGGGCGCACACACACACACACACACACACACACACACACACACATTCATACACTAGGGACAATTTTCCAAGGTGCCAATCAACCTACCATGCATGTTTTTGGATCAGGGGGAAACCGGAGAACCCAGAGAAGAAAACCCTGAGGCACAGGGAGAACATGCAAACTCCACACACACACATGGCCGAGACGGGAATCGAACCCGGACCCTGAGACGAAAGTGCTAACCACTAAGCCACCACGCCCCTTACCTATATTTACTGTTTACGATAATTATAAGGGTAAGATTTAGTCAATAGAAAAATGATCAATTGTAATAAATAGCATTATGGCATATTAAGAGCATCCTACAATGACCTTATTTATACAGATGAGTATTAAGGTTAACAAGGGTTAAGAGCTCAAAAGCTTGTTGGGATTTGAACTGATGGCCATGACTCAGGAAGCTATCATGATATCATGAGAGGATTCGCTCTTACTTCCCACTTTAGATGGGGGGCGCCCTCTCCTCGGTTGCCAGTGCGTAACAGTGTCAGAGTTCCGGCCCCGTCCGAGAGAGCCGCCCAGGTAGCAGAGGTCAGACTCAGGGAAGCGCAAATCCTTTCGGCCTCATGTGGGCTGGGTTCAAAGGTCATCCGAAACACCTCTCGAGGTTTCCCCAAGGCCGTGTCCTGTCGCGAGAAAGAGAGATCGTAATGCTCTTGTGTTCTCTGAGGATTGCACTGAATGCCTGCTGAGAAGGGGATTCTAACAATGAGTATAACAAACACAACCCGCTCTTCCAAACAATCAAAGATTATTTGTTTCATCTGACTTAAATTTGTTGTCCTGTTGCTAGGCATCACAACAGCCAATCGCCGCATGCGGTTTCCTGAGTCACTGCCTGTTCTAAGAGTGTTCATGTAAATGAGATTAGGACCAAAAACATATGAGCTCCTGCAGATCTGAAGTAAGTCATTACTCATGCTACAAGTGTGACTTATGTTTTTTTTTCCCTTTAAAATAATTCTTCTAAAACACACACACACACACACACACACACACACACACCCACTCACACACACACACACACACACACACTACTTAATTCTCCTAATTCACCACACCATTCATCCCAGTGATTTTCAGACGCAGGTCAAAGTGTCTGTAGGCAGGCAGTCAACTTGGGCGTTATCTAAAGCGCCACGTCTTTTCTTTATTCACTTTTTCTTTGGAGGTGTCTCCAAATCACTGACTGTTCGTTGCGTAAATCGCAAACTTATGACCCATTCGAAGTGAGCGCAAGAGCTCAGCGCAATAATTAGTGCATAATTACAGCATTCACTCCCCATACTATATGACTGTTCACTGTTGGGAACATCAACGAGATCGTTTTTTCTCAGTATTTCGCTTTCAGAGAATATTATTACTCATTTACATTTGAATAATTAGGTGGATTCCCTTTTACAGAGTGGCTCATTTATTAAACCCAGAAGTAAAGGGTTAAGGGACTTGCTCAAAGATCCAGAAGTGACAGGTTAGTGATGGTGGGATTTGAACTCAAAGCCTTCCTATACAAGTCCAACAGTAATTGCAATACCATTTTGTACACACACACACACACACTATATATATATATATATATATATATATATATATATATATATATATATATATATATATATATATATATAATATATCTATATAGTTACTGTTGACAAAATATATAATATTTTATAAATATATGACAAAATGTACAACGGAGAAAGAGATGCACATCTGAAATCGGACTGCTCATTTGAGTTCAACTATAACACTAATGCTGTGCAGATATAAATTGTGCGCCACCTAGTGAGAGAAATGAATAATATTATTCGGTCAAACTTGGTAAAGACGGGGTATGATAATAAGGCACTTCAAAGGCACTTTTTTCAATTATTTTTTTATGATTTTGTCATTTTTAACAGATGCAAAAAGGATATGATGTAGAAATGTAAATTTCGTTTGTTCATGTTCGTTTTAAAAGCAAATAATAATAATAAAAAACAGAAATATTTTTTATGCATTAAAACAAGACATGTTACAGCAGATTAATAATAAATAAACATATACAATATATAACAAATATTATTATTATTATCACCTTATAATTACAATAATAAAAAGTATATGTGGTTATGTAAAGTAATTACTGACATAGTATAAATAAATAATTGTAAAAAAAAATATTTCTTTGTTTTTTTATTTATTTAATTGTTTATACTTATAAAGAGAAAATGAAACAATGTTTTATTTTATTTAGCATCCATTAAGTGATTCAGTGCAGGCTGTAAAATTGCATGATTGTACTGAATAATGTATAGCACTACATTCAGTGCCATCTAGTATTATTGAAATATGTGGTAAATATGAGCAAAGAAAGCGGTGAAAAATTCTAGCAGGATAAATGAAAATCATTTACTGTGAAGACAACAGAATGCTTAAGAGCAGATTACATGCTTTTTAATGGTCTATGGCAGGGGTGGCCAACTAGTAGGAGGCTAAGAGCCACTGTTTTTTCTGTGTTACTGCAAAGAGCCACATCATACACATGGGTACACATGAACATCATCCCATTCCCATTGACGTATGTTATGTGAAAGCTCCTAAAGAGTCGCATGAAACTAGTTAAAGAGCCCTTATGAGGCTCGGGAGCCAAGGGTTGGCCAGGCCAGGTCTATAGGGTGGAAATTCATCTATACATCAATCCATCCATTATTTATCCATCGAGACCTCACTCAAGAGTGTATATGGAGCTGAGGAATATGTAACAAGTTATAGCTTAAACACATACAATTCCTATGTATCTTAATAAATGACTGCTGTTAATTACTGCACCAATCAATCACGTTTCCTCCACACCCATGAGAGAGTGCTGATCATTAGTACTCACCAATGTGACCTTCAGATTGAGCACTCTTCCCTTGCAGTCAATAAAGTACACACTCTCTTCGTACCACGGATCAGTGTGGAGGTAATTGTACATGCCGAACGCCTTCATGTGGTCCAGAGTGTACTGGGTGTCTTTCAGTTTCGCCTCTGCCACCGCTACAAAAAAAACACAAATACATGATATAATGATGAAAAGGATATTTAAGCTTAATAAAGCCTGCAATGCCCAAACTCCTAATATTAAAACAAGAAAATTCCCTATTGAATTTGACACACTATATGGGGGAGTGGAGAAGGGGGAGTTTGAGGTCAATTGAGGATAAGACCTGTATGTGCTCTTTAAATATTCGATTCCGCATTTAGTGCCCATTTGCTATTAGAATAACCTTGACTCTTTGGCTAGATTGTTGGCTAGAAGTTTGATTGGCTAGATTCAGCCACAAGGGTGTTGGTAAAGTCAGGTATTAATGTAGAGTGGAAGTCCTTTTGGAAGATCGCCTGCCAAATGCCGCCATAAAAGTAGGCACAGAAATGCATGGTGTTGAAGTATAAACACAAATAACTTATTTTCACTGACAAATTCTAAACTGCACTACTTTTCATGCAAAACTTGACACTTCTGGATACAGTATTTCTTTCATTCTAGATTGTGTACATGTTTCATATCTGTAGAGATTTTTCGGCAGTCTAGTTTAGCTTTATTTTCTCAATTGCACAGCTATGGCTAAATGCAAAGCTGCTTTCTGCATTCCGTCCACATTTCGTATCTGTGTATATATGTGTATATCAAGACAAAGTCTGCGTACTTTAAAGTGCTCTTTGCTGTATCAGGTAATAAAACGTTTTCTGATTTCCAACTGACACTGGAGACTCCTTCCATGAATGTTAGATAATTGTCTGTTTGCATATGCACAAGCTTTTACATTATGGTGAGACACATTACAGAATTAACTCATACACCTGGAATAAACTGATGGAGTAAACTTGAGGACATACTATACATACACACACACACACACCAACAACAACAACAACACATTTAATCATTTGAAGCATTCATTTCTTTTGCATTTATAACTTAATATAGTTAAAAATAAAATCAAAATTCAATCAGATTGCTTTTCATCCCTCACCTGCATCCAGCTCTACACTGTAGCATGGGATTGAGTCTAGAGAGAGTCTGTAACTTTCAAATCCTGGATCAAGCAGATCTCTGTTCACTTTCAGAGAGCAATTCGGATACGCCATGATCCTTATCGAGCAAAATATTACTGAAACTCCTGCAAGGAGAAATGATCACAACATCAGAGTTTGTAGTCACTGTAAACTGACGTGCAACTGAAGATCATGCTTCCTGTTCAAGCTTTCAAGCCGGACCGCCTGCTTTCGCGCTATGAATCCTGGGAAATGAAGTACGGCGATTGTATGGCGCTTGTGGGAATTCGAGTGTTTTGATTTAATGGGGCATTGCATCTGTTTGTAATTAGAAATGAGTACAGACCTTATAAACTGGTCATTCAGGTTATAAAAAACGATCTAGTATTTGAAACTATTCCGGGAATGTGTTTCACAGAAACTCGTCTTTCCAGGATGCATCGGGACTGAACCGGAACCATGACTTCAAACTTCTGTTTCCCTCCGGCTAATATATAATAAATCGCATTTCCTCCCCAAAGCAATATTTTGTATTACAAAAACGATACAGTTATTATAAAATACACACGTATAATACTTCGGTATTATTTTTAAAACATGCATTAATTTCATTAAGGCCATGTATTTTCATTAATAAATGTTTTTAATATTTATTAATAATATTACTTAAAAATTTCTGGCCGTCACGTAAATAAATCGCTGTTTTCTCCAGATATAATGTGTCAACAAAAGTAATAATGCTTTATTAACAAAATCAATATAATACATAAATAATTAAACACTTACATTAAAATAATTAAACATTAAAAACTAATGAAGTATTTTAAATTATAAATAATATAGAGGCAGGGGCACGGTGGTTTTGTGGTTAGCACGTTCGCCTCACACCGCCAAGATCCAGGTTCGATTCCCGTCTCGGCCATGTGTGTGTGGAGTTTGCATGTTCTCCCCCCCGTGCCTCAGGGGGTTTTTTTTCTCCTCTCCGGGTTCTCCGGTTTCCTCCCCGGTCCAAAAACATGCACGGTAGGTTGATTGGCACCTTGGAAAATTGTCCCTTGTGTGTGTGTGTGTGTGTGTGTGTGTGTGTGTGTGTGCCTGTGATGTGTGATGTGTGTGCCCATGTGTCCTGATGAACGATGAGTTGGCATTCCATCCAGGGTGTATCCTGCCTTAATGCCCATAGACGCCTGAGATAGGCACAGACTCCCCGTGACCCGAGGGAAGATCGGATATAGCGGTAGAAGATAAATGAATGAATGAATAATATTGAGGTAAGTGCGCCACCCAGTGGCAACGAGAAATAAATACATTAGATTGTATTACACGGCGATGAAAATACGCATTTATAAAGTGAACAACATTAAATTTAACAGAGATTTTCAATTAAAAATATATATTACACTGCTATTCCTCAAGACATTAAAATGTATTAAAAAAAGTTCTGTGAAATTTTCTTGAGGAGTTATTTATGTTTCTAGCAATCTCTCTAGCAATGTAAACAATCTAGACCAGGGGTGTCAAACTCATTCTAACTCAGGGGCAACATGGAGGAAAATCTATTCCCAAGTGGGCCGGACCGGTAAAATCATGGTATATATAACTTAAAAACAACAACTTCAGTTTGATTCCTCTGTTTTAATATGATCAACATAAAACATAATGCTGGAGCCTGAGGACAGTGTAACCAAAACTGTACAAGCACAACATACCTATTAATCATAAAAGTTATTTGTAAATTCTGAGGACAAAGAACACACAAACACACAATGCCTCACTGATTCACAAAAGTCACATGTCTCAGAACTATATCAGGGTTTCTCATGCAGTACTTTCAGTGGGGTTGCATAGTTTATTTGATTCCTGATACCTGGCATCTTTTAGCTTTCACCAACGCATCAATATCAGGCACCACATCCTGAGTGGCAGCCAACTTCAGGATGTGATTCAACTGCTTGTGCGTGAGCCTTGAGCGCAGCCCGGTCCACTCCAACCCTGTCCAGTGCGCTCACGAGTGTGGTGAAAATATCATTTGCTGTTGTATCTGTCATCGGCACCAGCTCCACAAACTCCTCTGTGACGGTCAACGTCTCATCAACTCCGCGGATGAAAATGGCCAGTTGTGCAACATCTGTAATGTCCGTACTTTCATCAATTGCAACTGAAAACGCAATAAATAACTTTACTTTTTGCTTGAACTGGCTGTCCAAATCCACCGAAAGATCGGAAATCCTGTCAGCAACCCTAGTTTTTTTTTCACCTTTTCGCTTCTCCGCTGTGCCTGAAAGCGGTCATGTTTGTCGGCATGATGACTCACACAGTGGCGACGAAGGTTATATTCTTTCAAGGAACTGCAACATGCTGTGAACATACCAAACATACAGCTTTCCCATTGACTTCCGTGAATAAAATAGGAGGATGGCCATTTTTCTTGGAACACTCTGCACTCTGCGTCCACTTTTCTCTTTTTTGACAGAGACATATTTGGGGCAATGAGTGTGGCCAAATCACATAATATTATAAGTCGTAATAAATATTGCGGCAAAACAAAGTAGCTCATCCAGAGTGGCTGCAAGCAAATAGTTGCTTGAACTATTTGCTCTGTCCAAGTATAAACCGTGTGCTTGATTGCTTGATTGAACACAATTGCTATTGCGCCATCCAGTGGACGCAATTGGAACAGTAGTTTACAAAATCATCTCGTGGGCCGGATCACCGTAGCTTTTACTCGTTTAACACACACCTAGTCATGTATTATTCCTGTTATAATATGCTCACTTACTAACAGTTATAACTGTCATTAATGTTTATCATGAAAAGTTGACGGCTATTTTTGTTAGTAATTTTGTATTCGTATCTAGAATTCTGCTCTAAATTATACACAAAAGTACATAATGCATTTATTTCAATAAATCTTAATAACTACTTATTAGAAAGAAAGAGAGAGAGAGAGAGAGAGAGTATTTGTTTGCTTTATGTGCATCTGTGCTCAGTCTGTATAATGATGTTGTACCATATTTCAGTATATTTCATCGGAACATTTTTTCTCTACACCGTTGTTTCTCATCCCATTTATCTCCAGAAATCCATCATTTAAATCAGTATGGTCATTATAAAAAATAGAGAACACACACACACACACACACACACACACACACACACACACACACACACACACACACACACACACATCAGTACAGTACAGCTAAGAGAATTTTCCAGGTTACAAGTTATTAAACACTTACTAATTCATTAAAAAAACTTGTGTGACAAGCATGAAACGACTAATAGTCTGAGCAGCAGAATTCAGGACCTTCCTCATGGGACCACATTAGTGGCGGCTTGGTTATGCTGGGATTTGAATCTGCAACATTCTGCTTCAGAGCCCAATGCCTTGACCACTGAAGAAATGTTGTTAGAATAACTGAAGAGAGTATATGATTAGTGCATATGTATTTGTAGTTGAGACTGTTATAAGGTCTACATCAGGGGTCACCAACGTGATGCTATAGTAACATAGTTAGAGGTCCACGGGTCGCCCCCAAGGACCACATGAGTAGCTCTCAGGCCTGTTCTAAAAACTCATCAGTGAGATGCATCTGAAATGTTAGTTAACTCATTGTTGATACTTATTGTGAAAAATCATCAGTGTCATTAATTATAATATATAACTAAAGGCAAATGTGTTATTTCAGAAGAGTGCGTTAAAGTGGCAGCCCTTTGTATGACTCAGTATCCATGAAGTATCAGGTTTCAAAAAGGTTGGTGACCCCTGGTCTACATGCACTCAACATCTCATTCACCATCTGATTGAACTCAAGCTTGTTAGAAAACCTTTCCTGGTGTCTACCTCTGACTGAGACGGACAATGCCAAGAATGTGCAAAGCTGTCATCAATGCAAAAGATGGCTGATTTTAAGATTCAAAGATATAAAATATGTTTCATGCTTATGTTCATGTTTTAGACACCTTTGTTTACTGCATAACTCTGTGTTTTTTCATAGTTAGAGGTCCAATGTTGTATATATGCACTTATACTATCTATCTATCTATCTATCTATCTATCTATCTATCTATCTATCTATCTATCTATATATCTATATATATATATATATATATATATATATATATATATATATATATATATATATATATATATATATAGCATGCGTGTTAATATACCCTTTACTGAAGGGAATGAGGAATTTGATTATCAAAAGATTTGACTGTGCTAAAACCCTCTCATATTACTGAAACACAGATCATATTGTTGTGTGTTTACACGACTGTGCACGCTAACACTGGCCAGGAAACAAATACATAACCCTTTCTGTAAAAATGCTCTCTCTCTCTCTCTCTCCATATATATATATCTATATATATATATATATATATATATCATAGGAACGCACAACAAAAGTATTTTACTACATACAATACTGGCTATTCTTATTCTTATTTTATAAACAGCTTGGGTTGGGGCTGTGCGGAAACACTAGTGGAGGGGTCGGGGAGGGTAAATAAATTAAATTAATGATTTAATCTTAATCTTAATATATATATAATTTATTTATTTTTAATTACTTTTCATTGATGTAATATGTCTATAAGTGTTTTTTGTATTTGATGATGACATGATGGCCCAAAAGTGTATCTGACATTGTGACAATGTGAATGAATCATTAAACTGTAAAATGATAAGTGTTATGTAAGACTTCAATTGCATGAAATTAATAGATTACACTGGTAGCAGCTCGAATTTTTAACCTGTTTAACTGGTTTTATTTTTGCATACTTAGGAAACTCCATTTAATTCTTGTCCAAAAATTTCTAGAATTTCTAGATTTCTAGAATTCAGCCACCGAGACATCAGACGGTTTTTTTTGTTTTTTTTTCCCACACTCACATTGTCTCTCTGCATGGCTTCGTCCTACCAAGCAGTGCAACAGGTTTTGTTTTTTTTTTCACTAAAATAGATGCCCCAGATAAGATGATTGACAGCATCCAGACGAAACGTGACTCAGGTGTTCTAGGCGTTGTTACTGTATACAAACAACCGCATGCGATGCTGTGGAGACTGCTCTACCTGCTTCTAGGTTTGGGGAATATAAAAGCTGAGTTGGTGGACATGAATGGTCAGTGTGCCTGAGAGTGCAACTTTTACAGGTACAGTATGTAGCTAATAATCTAGTAATATTCATACATAATGATAACAAGAACATTAACAATTATTTGAACTTAAACTCAATTGAATTTAATTGCGTAAATTGAATATAAACATGATTTTGCATCTATGATACTATTTATGTAAAAGTGTAGTTATGCTGCAACAAAGACTTTTTTAATATTTTGCAATATAAAAGCTTCAATAGACAGTTATGGTTTCTTTAATATAAGTTTACTACATTTTTTTAAACTTTATTACGTGTAATTACTTATCATTACATACATAATTACATTCTCATATGCTACGTATTCTCACTTCACCTCTTTTAGCCCTGTACACTGCTCAGTGCTCTATTGTTTCAGTGTTTATTGTGTTGTTTATTCAAAGTTTTCTGTTAAAGGTCTCTACATTATAGATTGTTGTGGGTTATTTTGTGGGTTATTTGTTTTATGTTGTGTTTTTTAAATTGTTTTATGTTTTATGTTGTATTACCTTGTTCTTTAAGAAACATTGGTTTATTTCATTTTATATACTTATACTTAATATCTACCTATTTACCTTTCTTTCCTTCTATTTTTTTTTTATCTGTGTAATTATTGCGACCCATGAATTTCGCAGGGGGTGACGTTCCTAGAGCACCGGCAAATTTAGAATCTTGGGGGTCAATAAAAAGCGGATAAATGCCTATTTGATAGTGTAAACCATAAATATGCTGCAAAACTGGTTAATTTTAGTTTAAACTCAGTTTAATATATTACCCTTAAAAAAGAATGTAAAGGTAAACTCGTATATACTTTACAGTACTGGACCTCTACATCTCCTGCAGTGCTAGATTGTAAAATACTGACAGTACCCTTATATGTGCTGTAATTAATGCAAGTGAATTTTTGCTTTCTATCGTATACATAAGAGTAAATACAGTAATAATTTAATTGAATAAAATATAGTGCAAAACAAATATTTATTTAACAAAATAATAAAATCTGTAAAAAAAAATTTCTTCTAGGTATTTACTGTTCAATTTTCATAAGCTCTCGGCTTGTGCAAAGTTTGTTGTGTATAAACAAAAGACACATATATGTATTGTTAACTTTCTTTCTTTCTTCCTTTTTTTTCGGAAACAATTTAAATATGTACCTAGTTATTTACAGCACATTATATGCAAACTTATTTATTTACTTAACATGTATATTAGGGGCACGGTGGCTTAGTGGTTAGCACGTTCGCCTCACACCGCCAGGATCCTGGTTCGATTCCCGTCTCGGGAATGTGTGTGTGGAGTTTGCATGTTCTCCCCGTGCCTCAGGGGGTTTTTCCCCGGGTTCTCCGGTTTCCCCCGGTCCAAAAACATGCACGGTAGGTTGATTGGCACCTTGGAAAATTGTCCCTAGTGTATGAATGTGTGTGTGAGTGTGTGTGTGTGTCCTGCGATGGGTTGGCATTCCATCCAGGGTGTATCCTGCCTTAATGCCCATAGACGCCTGAGATAGGCACAGGCTCCCCGTGACCCGAGGAAGATCGGATAAAGCGGTAGAAAGATGAATGAATGAATGGAATGAATGAACATGTATATTCCCAGTTATAGTAAAGTGCTGATTTTAAGATATAGTTTTAGATAGAACAACATTACGTTATTATTGAGACGCCGTGGATTAAAAACATTCCAGCTAGTATAACACACACACACACCCACACACACACACCCACACACACACACACACACACGCACCCACATACAAACCAGTGGCTTGGTACATTATTATCCCCAAACATCGCTTTATGTTCTATTGTAAAATCCATAAATATTAGTTCATTAATTTCTAACTTTTTCTTCAAAAATACACAGAACAGCAGCTTGTGTCGAGTTGAATGTCTTCTCACATGTGACCAGGTCCTACCGGGGTCAGTCAACATGCATAACGCAGGAGTGCACATGTACTTGTGTCTTGTGATATGGATTCTACAGACCAACCTTTCAGGCAAGATGTGAAAGCATGCCATCTTCATCCTCAGTGCTAATAAATAATTAAAGCATGCATACATTTCCCTTATTGATTTTATAATCATATTTAAATCATTTTTTAGGAGCCCAAACTGTCCTAAGCGTGACCCCTAAACTGGGCAGTATGAATGGAGCAACCAGGCTGACCATTCAGGGAACTGGTAGCTATTATTATTATTATTATTATTATTATTATTATTATTGCCATTATTATAAACATCAACACAACACTTATTTACACACAGTTTAATACTTCAGCCACCTGACACTTTGCAAATACTGCATTTCCATTTAGCTTCAAATGATAAAATAAAGAATATTTGATTATATACTGACGCACGATAGGTCCATGCACGATAGGTTGATTGGCACCTTGTAAAATTGTCCCTAGTGTTTGAATGTGTGAGTGTGTGTGTGTGTGTGTGTCCTGCGATGGGTTGGCATTCCATCCAGGATGTATCCTGCCTTAATGCCCATAGACGCCTGAGATAGGCACAGGCTCCCCGTGACCCGAGGGAAGATCGGATATAGCGGTAGAAGATGAATGAATGAATGAATGATTATATACTGATGTATCTAGTTTTGTTTCAGGTTTTGCTCAGCAGAGTCAGTTCAGTTTTGATAACAGCAACCCAGACATCGGCAACACAGTGACTTTGGTGTCGAGCACCAGATCGTTTCCCTGCGATGTTGAGAAAGACGCCACCCTTTCCACCAAAATCACATGCTACACTAGGTATGTCAAACAAGTGATGAGTCAAACAAAGTGAAACAAAAAAAATCCTCAACTGAGCCTAAAGTTGTTTGTATCTTAAGTTTGTAATCAATCATACCGGAGTTCAACTGTTTTTAGATAGAGACTGCTCTGGATAAGGGTGTCTGCTAAATGTAAATGTAAATGTAAATGTAAATGTAAATGTAAATGTAAATGTAAATGAATGTGAATGTAAATGTAAATGTAATGTATGTGAAGTGTATTAGGATGGGTCAATTAAAATAAATGAGCAGAATAGTTATAGGAGGGTCAATTAAAATAAATGAGCTAGCCAGGCTGAGCCAATGGACCCCAAATCAATTAATCCCAATTTATTTACTGTCCATTGATCACTCATTTCATTTTATACTGTAATGAGCACAAAATCCCCTGGGATGATTAAAGTGATCTATCTATCTAATCAGAAGGGTTTTGTTTGTATATATTCACAAACAGTATTCATATATTGTTTTTATATTATCAGTATCTACTGTATGTGAAATCATATCTGCCATTTACATTTTTTTTCATACCCAAATTATTTTGCATATAATTACTATTTTTATTAGGATTATATATTCTTAGACAATATGTTGTTATTATAAATGAATTAGAATTTAGATTTCTAGTTTATAAAATTAGCTAATATTTTTTTGCTTACCTCTCTACCAGTTAAAATCCACGTAAGAGCAAGCAAGCTAGCTTTACACTATTAGACTGTATAAACAATTAATTGTACTGTATATCTATTAAATTACTAATGTAAATATATGTATATATATATATATATATATATATATATATATATATATATATATATATATATATATATATATATATATATATATATATATATATATATATATGTATTAGGGGGCACGGTGGCGTAGTGGTTAGCACGTTCGCCTCACACCGCCAGGATCCGGGTTCGATTCCCGTCTCGGGAATGTGTGTGTGGAGTTTGCATGTTCTCCCAGGGGGTTTTTCTAGGGGTTTTTCTCCGGGTTACTTGGAAAAACATGTCCCCTAGTGTATGAGTGTGTGAATGTGACCCTGTGGGTTGGCATGGGTGTATCCTGTGCCCATGTGCCCTGCGAATGTATGCTCATAAAGCTCCCCGTGAAAGGGAAAATCATATAGAAAATACCGAAAGGCACAAAGGCTGCTTTCTTTCTAAGACAGACTAGACTTAAAGCTTAAAGTTAAAGTTGATCCGAATGTATGCTCATTCTAAACATTTCTCTATATCCCTTTTTGTGTCTAGGAGGGCACTGTTGCATTTTACTTCTTGTCTTTTTTCAGACCAATGCCACAAGATGATTACACGCTCGCAATCAAAGTGGACGGAGTTCCCGTTCCTACTACAGGCGTGTGCAATGGGAATCCGTGGAATTACTGGTGCATTTTCTATGTACGTTTCTTTCTGATTTTATTCTCTAAACCACGCATACATGTTGCTCCCTGTTGTGATTGTTGCTCTCCAATTCTTAGACTCGTTGGTACAGGACACCTTCCATCCAATCTATTACCCCTCTAAGTGGTCTTCCAGGTGCAATTTTATTTCCATGTGTTCTATAGATCTTATTCTGTAATTATATGATTAGCTAAACTCATTTGGAGAAATGTTGACTAATCCAACAGGCACTGTAGTTACTCTCCGCGGGAGGATTTTTACTGATGTCTACGGCAGCAATACAGCAACAAGCTCCAATGGATATAATGCCAGATTTCTGAGGTGCAAAATAAAAAATTACATGGTTGATCACACTTTATATATGCAGTATGTTGTATAGTGTTCAAATAAAACGAAAAAAATGTGTTTTTAATGCTTTCTGGAAATATAGAGCATATATGGGAGGAATGCCATGTGATCTCTTGGTCCCTAACTCAGACACACTGTGAGTATACACCATTTATACCATATAATTATAGATTTATTTCAGTAATTATCACACAGTCAAATTTCTGTCTTAGGTACGGCTTGACTTTGGACTCTAACACCAGCGACTGGGGATACATGAGCTGTAAAATGACAGGGACATATGTAGGTAAGGGAACTACTGCTGATTTTGTGACAATATCTAGGCAAATATTTCCAATGCCTTTTCCAATGATTTTCCAATCAAGATCTGTTATGTATTTGAATTTAATAATGCTTTTTTTTTTTTTTTTAAACTAGGACATCACAACCTCAGCTACATTATTGACAGTGAATTCGGAAGGTGAGTGAATTACTAAACAGTATTGTGTATCAAAATACATATATCAAAATCAAATGTTCATGTTGTTTTTTCAGGAGCTTGCCAGACTTCGGGACTTACAGTGTGTCAGCTCTGAATAAGCTTTCAATGTTCCAAACGTATGCAGGTAAATAAGTCTGTGTTTTGGAAAGAAAGAATGGGAATGCAGATTTTGTGTACGGGATGGACGATAAAAATGGCAATTCCTTGTTCAATCGGACTAGTATCGTCCATATCTTTTTATTTAAACAAATGCAGTCGCTATAGTATTTTTCATAATGGACATTGTCCTGAAACAATTGTAGATGTAACTTGGAACAGTAGACAGCAACAAAAAAATACTATAGCAACTGCATTCGTTAAATTAAATTGATATGGGGGTTTTAGTTACGAGATACGAGAGAAACATCAGCTTTATTACTGTTTATACATTCTGAATAAGTATGTAACTAAGGTCACATAGTACTAAATGTATTGGAATGTATTGCCATGAGGATATTGTGAATCCTGCAATGAGAACAAGGCTATCAAAATGGTAAACGCAACAGCTCTTAGACACAAATACACAGTTTCAAGGCCATATTTTGACCCTAAATACTCCTGCTGCTGATGATAATACCACTACTACTACTACTACTACTACTACTACTGTTACTTCTGCTACTATTACTGCTAATACTACTACTACTACTGCTACTACTACTACTACTACTACTACTGCTACTACTACTACTACTACTACTACTACTACTACTACTACTGCTACTACCACTACTACTACTGCTAATACTACTACTAATACCACTATTACTACTGCTACTACTACTACTGCTACTGCTACTTCTACTACTATTACTGCTAATACTACTACTGCTAATACTACTACTAATACCACTATTACTACTACTACTACTACTACTACTACTGCTACTGCTACTTCTACTACTATTACTGCTACTACTACTACTACTACTACTGACAATACTACTACTAATACCACTACTACTACTGCTATTACTACTAGTAGTATTGCTGCTAATACTACTACTACTACTATTACTACTATTACTACTACTTCATCTGCTCCTAATACTACTACTTCTGCTAATATTACTGCTACTACTGATAATAATACTACTACTACTGCTGCTGCTAATACTACTACTACTAAATAATAATAATAATAATAATAATAAAAAGTACATAGAATTTTGAATAATTAAATACACAAATAAATAAACACACCCACAAATCAACCTTTAAAAACCTTTAAAAGGCATTTGACTTGATTGTAGAGATTCAGAGATACAGTATTTATCCGCCTGACACACCTCTGGGCTTTCACACTGCACTTGACCTCAGGTTATCTCAGTTCTCAACCCTGCTTTAACCCCATTTTACACTTGTCTGGCTTGTTGCATGAGGTTATGAAACCCTTCCCTAAACAAGCTAATGTGAAACAGTGTGGTGACAGAATATAATAGGTACATGCTGTATTTATTCAATCACAGCAAAACATATCAAATAACAAAGGTTGAGAAAGGTCACAATTACCTTTCTGAATAACCAGGATTCATCGGGGTAAAATTGTGACCTGTGTTAAAGGTGAAACGCCCAGGATTCTGTTTGGTTCTTATTTGACCTGTAAAAAGTTAGATTTAGACTAATGAACCAACAACACCTTTCTAAGTACAAGCCATATTGTACTAGTCGTATGAAATCACAGAGCAACTGAAATAGAATGTCAAAATTTATATGAATGTATATTGTAGGTTTTCAAATAAACTGAAATAAGCTATTTTCTGTGTGTGTGTGGGGGGGTATAATTGGGATGAAATCACTCAAGTTAAATAGGAGAACAAAGAAAATAATTCAGTGAATCAAATGTAAACAGAAACATTTATAGATAGGAAAATGATTCGTTTTGTCTTTGTCTTTGTCTTGAAATCATTGTAAAGGGCTTAAAATGATCGTTTGTTTGTCGCAGAGGTTACCGGAGTGTACCCTTATCAGGGCGGATTGCTCGGCGGCACGTTGCTCAACATTCAGGGGAACTACTTTGATCAGACGGATGCTCCAGCAAAGGTTTTACTGGGAGGTATTAGTTGTCTGCATTTCACTGTTCATTTAAGATAAAAACAAAAGACAAAAAGGGGTCGGATGAAAAATGTCTGTACAATGTCTTTTGTTTGTTGTTCTCGAGGACGGGAATGTACGGTACAGAGTGTAACTGATGGGACAATCGTTTGTGAAACACCAGCATATGAATGGAGTTACATGACAGTTTTTCCAGGTACAATTTTGCTAATTCACTGTCCTGACTGTCTTTGTTAAGTGCACTACTTGGTTACAAAAGAGTTTCTTACAACGTCTGACGGCATTGTTATCGCATTTTCTGTCGCTCTGTCACTAAAGCTTTGAAGTTTGAAAGCAGCCTGTCAATCAAGTGATAACAATCACAAACTTCTGTTTACTTGGACAATCTCACGCACACAGTGAAGTCTAATGAAACATATAGTGGAACTTATTGAAACCCTAAAATTACCCCTTGTGTTACCACCTTGTTGTTATTTGAACAGTTTAAAAAAAAATACAACAGCCGAGATTTATATCTTAATTATCTACCTAATGTTAAACCCAGATTTTATTCATTACTTGTCGATGTTCATCCCCATTCATTGTTCAGTAGGGTAGAGGTCTTCCACTATAAACGATGTATCTTCAAAGAGTGACAGAGGCTTTGTCATTCTTCAACACGCCTGAATTTCTTGGTTCAAGTGTAGGGAAAAGTTTTGCTACCCAATCCAAATGCATCCATAATATTTTAAGTGACTTTGTGGAAAACCATTTGGGAAGGTGCAAAAGATTTCATTGTGGTTTTGTCATTATTTCTGACATGTAACATTTTTTTTTACATATTTGCAGGTGGACGAGGGTTGAAAATGGAAATGTGGAATAACAGCAGACCGCAGCGTTTAGAGGAGGTTTTAAGTTATAACTCCAGTCGGCCAGGGTACTCTGTCCAGTGGGTGGACACCCTGTCCTATGTGTGGCCTTTGGCATTGGACTACTTTGTGTCTCGGTTTAGTGGTTTTTTTGTCCCCGTGGAAACTGACAACTACTATTTTATCGTCAAAGCAGACGACCGTGTTCAGATGTACTTCAGTAAAACTGGACTGCCCACAGATAAGGTACTGCATACTGTACTGAGTTTCAAAGCACTGCATTTTTAATACTTATTTAAATAATATTCATTTTCTGGTCATTTTGTAATTTGCTTGTATTTCTGTATAATTGACAGAAGGCCATTTCATTTATTACATTATCATTGTTTTGTATCATTAAATATCATTGTAAATGGATTAATTCAAGTCACTGTACATAAAAAAGACAAGCTATTTATCCAGCAAATTACATACATCAAACAATTTCATATGTGAGTGTTTTATTTCTTTCCACAAGGTTCTAATTGCATACACTACACAGTGGACCACCGTTTATAACCGCTTCTCAACACAGAAGTCTGATGTCATGATGCTGGAGGGCGGAAAGTCGTAAGTGGCATAAGTATATTCATCTCAGGATTCATAAACAGTCTCAGGAGGGAATGATGCATTTTTGTGGTACTTTTATTTGTAATATGCGAAACAGACCTGCTTTGGTAGTAATTGTGAGTGTATTATCTTCGCGAGTGTATGTGACTATGGTGCCCAATTTGTTACTTTTCTGTATAAAATAAATTCATTAATTGTACATAGATGAAAACTTATCCAGAGCAACTTACAATTAAGCAAAATGAGAATTAAGGGCTTTCCTCAAGGGCCCGCTAGTGGCAGCTGGGTGATGGTGGGATTTGAACCGGCAATCTTGCGGTCCAAAGGCCTTAATCAGTGGGTAACTGAAGTACAGATACTCATGTTTTAAATACTCGGGTAGCAGTTGAAGTAATGACATGTACTTAAGTGAAAAGCAGCAGCACAATCATGCATTTAAATCTATTCTAAATGTACTTTAAACATGGGAATGCACAAAATGCTTTATGCAAATGTATGTTTATAATTAGCGAAACCAAACTCACAGAGCAGATGAAATCATTTTAAACTGGTTTAAAGTAACGTAAATCATCAGGATACCAAACGGAACCATTGTTTCTATTAATAAGTATTATTGACTATTAAGGAGATGATGCCCGAGAATCTGTACCTCTTCCAAATTACCTACGGATTACATAATCTGAGAATATTTGTTTTTGTAGACTGGTTATTTAAAAGTAGACATTATGAACTTCCTAGTCCGCAATTTTTTGTTTTTGTCTGTGAAGTATTTCAATCATTTATGTTTTGCTTGGCATTATGAGGGAAAATGATCACAAATCAGTTGTTTAATGCGGTGGGTTACTCCAGGGGGCGCCATACCATGGTTGACCCTGCACTCTGACCCCAGCTTCCAAAACAAGTTGGGATATGTAAAGAAGCAATCGCATATCTTTATTTTGTATGTGTCTTCAGATATATTCTCCCATTTATATCTCTTCCTGCAGATACTACATTGAGGTCCTGCACCAAGAGTATGCAGGCGTCGCTTCAGTCGATGTGGGATTTTACAGAGAGACAAGCACTTTTACTCCTCAGCAAACTGTAGATGCTGTGAATGAGATACAAGTTATAAATGCCAGCTATGACATCTTGGATGAGATTCAGGTTGGTGTTTTATCATATAATGTTTATTTCCATTTCATTTAAATACAATAACTTTAATATTTCAATTTGAGACAAAACCACTGAATGCAGATTTATTTATTTGAGTGTATAAAATGATTTTGTGTGGGTTTTAGATGATCGCTTTTAATGGCTGGAGTGCAGTTACACCAGTCCAGGAGGTGCAAACAATGACTATAATCAGTGACTGCTTTTCTCTCGGCACTTGTGACTACACCTATTATGGCCTTGTCTATGGAACGAGCAGAACAGGTCTAGTTAGACTTTTGTCTGTAGAAAAACTTTTATAGACTTTAATATAAAAAAAAGCATTAAAAACAATGTCACAAAGGCATCTATTTTTAGAACTTGCAATGGCTTGGCATTGTCATATTGCATTGTTTTGGTAACACAAATGACCCAATTCTATCCTGCAACAGGACCCATACCCATCAGTGCACCTGCTCAGGTGTTACAGGCTGAACTGAATGCTCTTTGGTCCATTAAACCTGACACTGTCATTGTCACAATGCAGCAGTCCGACAATCAGTTACAGTACACCATCACTTTCAATTCAACCAGAGGTAAGAAAGTAAATGTAACCACAGGATTAGTCTTTTGTCTCTTTATGGACGAGTGTATAGAACAAAAACTCTCAAAACCATACATGCTTTTTACCATCACAGAGCAGTGATGTTAACACAGCAGTTAAACTGAGTCTTTAAGGGCCCATCAAGTGGCATCGTGGTGGTTCTGGACTTTGAAAATATCTTTAGGTCAGAAGAGATAAAAATATGGAATACATGTATTATTGAAAAAATGTATTATTGTGGTCCTGACAGTAAGATCTATATTAATGTTCCATTTTATATCATATTTCTATAGTAACAAATAATGAATAATAATAATAAAATTATATATATATCTATATATATATATATATATATATATATATATATATATATATTAAGAACATTATATATACATAGAAATTATAAATAAATATAATAATCTGTATTTTCTGCAAAGCCATGTCACCATGTTTCCCCCACAGGTGACTTTCAGGATCTTCTGTACTGGACAAATGAAGCGAATGTGACCATCACCATTACGGAGACAATGAAAGGAAAAGCAGATCTGAAAAACTTCACCCTGGTGTGGGGAGGAATTGCTTCCAGCCCTCTGGCTTACAATGCATCAGTTACTGAGGTCTCAAATCTTTTTAGATTTAGATTTTATTTAGATTAGTCATTTCATCCATGAAAAACAATTCTCTTACATCCACAACCCAAAAGTAACACAGGGTATCTGGCCGAAAAGCAAACCAGTGAAGAATATGGTTTATATACCTCACGTTATTATATATAGTTAAGCATAATTATACCATTTTAATTCAGTTCAAATATATTTTAATATTTAGGACTATTAATCAGTAATTACTTATGCATATAATATCATTTATGATAATAAACTTTTAGCTAGTTTCTGTATATATATTTTGCTTTCACAGTTGAATGTCATTCCAGATGTCTATCAAATACGTAAAAATTTTTGGATACACTACTCAAAATCCAATTTAAAAGAATGATTTACTTTATTTACTATGACATTTTAACAACATAAAAAATCATGCTTCATTTATATGTAATATATGCCACTCACAGCCTCTAGTTGCACTAAAAAAGTTTATAGCCAAATTATATATATATATATATATATATATATATATATATATATAATGTTTTTTGAAGGTAATTATTATTATTTTCCACATACAGGTGACTGCTGCATTGATGGCTATGGTGTCTGCTGCTTGTCCCAAGGAGCTGTTAAATATGGAAAATTCTGCTATCAAATATTTCAGAGACTATGAGACTAACATTACAGGGGTATGCACACTAACAACTGATGTAATTATAATTTGTCCGGCATTGTACGTTTTAAAAGAAAGAAAATTATATATGGTATTATGTCTAGTTTAGCAGCACAAAGCAAACGGATCACACATGTCTCAGAAATGCATCTCAGACAACATTTTTCAAGGTATTTTCGACCATTTTAGTTTACAGGTGACGTGAGCACAAGAGGGACAAGGGTCTCTGACACAGATGCCTTCTGTGGAATCTGGTCTCTGATCAACCCAACCATCCTGTTTAAATCGAATGACGTTACCGCATCCGGAGCTGCGTACGGTTCTGTGTCTCTACAGCAGTATGGCACAGTAAGCACATCAGCTAATATTTAACTGATTTAGATCATTTGTTAAATTCAAATAAATTAGGTTTTTGTTGTCAGGTGCCAAAACACAGTCTGTACGTGTTAGTTATAATACTAGATGTGATATATGGATTGAATGTAGCTTTAAGTATTTTACTAGGAAGGATATATTAATGTGTAATCACACCTTTGTCACATTATCATTTCTGTTGCAGCTTTGCTTTGCATATAAAGGTTACCCAAAGGACGGAGTGGAATTGGTGTTTACATACCAGAATAGTTTAGGAGCTGTCACCCAAATTACCACTGTAATCTCTGTATTGTTCGAGAAAGGAGGAATGTAAGATCAATTAATACTGAACCGTTCTAGTGATACCATTTTACCCATTAACCAAATTGTACCATTGAAATTAATTCAATACCATTACTTGATTTATTTATGCATTTTTTAGCACATTTAACAATTTTGTTTTTTCAGATGGAAATATGTGTGTTTGGACCTTTTATCTGGTGTGCAGGGAAGCTACCCAGGTAAAAACTACCAACTTCTTCAGGTCAATCTGTATCAAGACAAAGGGGATTACTACATTGACATGGTTCAGCTTGGAAAAGCAGTGACTGTGAGCGACCCAAATGGTTTGTAAAAAAAAAAAAAATTCTTATTATTATTTGTCTCTTTATAATTGTAAAGTCAGTAAGCATGAACTGAGTAGGGGAAAACCTGCACTCAATTAGTAGCAAGTAGACCGTGAGCACTCCAGACTGTGGGAACTGTAGTCTGTGGTGCGATTAATCTAAATATAATTAAAAATAAATTATTATTTTTTTATTTGGACATTATTAGCGTGTTAACGCAAATTGACTTTAATGGCACTAATGTTATTAACTCGTGATTAACGCAGCGTGCATTACTATGTGACTGATCTGCTCCGTCACTCTCGCGATGACGAATGAACGAAACCCAAACAACAAAGAACAAAAAAGAACAAATGAATAAAGAAACTTAACCTAAATTTCCCCGAATTACGTCTACTAGCTGCGCATTCACAACAGCTATGAGCTCCTCACTATATTAGCATATATTACCGTATGGAACCTTACACAAGCACATTGCATTCCCAAATCAGTATTATTTTCCATTCTTGAATGCAATGCGCTATAACCAAAACAAGTTTATATGGAAAGCAACCAGAACATAATTCTTAAAGGAGCCACGTCCCATATTTTACATGTGAAACAACCACTAAAATGTAACATTGAAATTAACAAGAAATTAATTAATTAACAAGAAATTAATATTTAAATTATAAAATAATCAATAATGTTATTAAAAGGAGAGATTTTGAGAGAAATGTATGTAATTATAACATCTGTTAGTTAGTTAGAGTATTAGAAACATGAAAAGCATTCATTTCTAGTACATTGAAAATGTGTGATTAACATGCGATTCAATCACGAGTTAACGCTTGGCAATCACGTGATTAATCGCAATTGAATATTTGAATCGATTAACAGCTCTATTTTTTATACATATTTGTCCCTTATACATATATATCCCATATTTGTTTCATTTATTAACAGGCATTAATTAGTTTCAACAGGCAATTAACCACTGAAGGACTCACTCTTGCATTGTGTTCAATATGCATCATGATAATTAAACTGAATTTTACTCCAACCTATTGATTAAATGTTCTGTCCTTTTTCTAGTCGCCATCTTGAAAAGAAAACCTCCAGCTCTGGCTGATTCCGGTCAATTCATTCAGAATCTCTCAGTACAGAAGCTCACTAATACATCAGATGTCACCTACAAGATCACTACCTCTCCATTCAACTGTGCCTTTGATTTTCCTCTGATAGAGATCGGCTTCCTGCAGGTATGTTTGCGCTTTGATGGAGATTAGTGATAGTATGTTTTAAGTCTATCGGATAAGAGTGAAACTGTGGAATTTGTACATCATGGCACCTTCCACCCTTTCCTTCATAGCATAAACGGGACATGCAGTCCATTTGTAGACCAAGAGTATAACCAGAGACTGTAGAATTTATTTTGGTTTTTTTACACAATTGTTTTTAGATATTTATGATTTTCCCTCATTTTCTCATCTTATTTCTTACCATTCAATAGTCAACCTATATGTTGCCACTGCCGCAATAATAATAATAATAATAATAATAATAATAATAATAAAAGTTTGAATATGATTGGGTTGTTTTCTGTGTGAAATGCCCTAATATAATTTTCATATTCCGAAGAAACAAAACACTAGTCAGGACATGCTAGTGCTGGCCCAGGACACTGCCAACGTCACAGTGACACGCTTGCAGAGAGCCAGTCCTCCTCTCGGAGGCACCTTCAGCGTGGAAATCTTCGGGCAGATAGTAAATGATCTGTCTGTGGACATCAGTGAAGATGATCTGAAGTATGCGCTGCAAGGAATTCCAGACCTGGGCATGCTGAGTGTAAAAAGTACAATGAATTGTAAAGGCAATGTTTGGGAAATTACCTGGCTCACCATGCCTGGAAACCAACCTCTGCTGAAGGTAAAACATAAATAAAATAAAATATAATAAAAAATAATAATAATGCTCATATCCCAGTAAATAACAAAAAAAACGCCATCAATTATTTTCCCATTTTTTTAGTTAAGAGGAGAAAATCTAAATAAATAAATAAATAGATCTCAAATAAAGTTGTAGAAATATTTCAGCAAAGAATTAGTTTTTTTACACTTGAAATAAAGGGTCTCAATACTTATGTACATGTAATATTTGTGTTTTTTTTATGAAACAGAATTTCTAGAAAATTTCTATAATTCCATTTTCTCTGAATTAGAATGATTGTATATAAAAAATGTAAGGTAATTTTTAAGGTTAATCAAATTTACATGATTTACAAAATGATAATATAATTAAATCTTTATATAAATCCATATATGGGACTAGACAGTACAAGACTGGTATTGCATAATAGAATTTTTGTATGTACAATTTTAAAATTCTGCATTTTTTGCTGGTTTAATAACTGATATTTTTCTGTTGTGTGCATTATTTACTAGATCAATGATTCCTCCATAGTAGGCGTAAATCCGTCTGTGAAAGCGCAGACTATACAGCAAGGAGGCCTTATGAAGCAAAGCATCATGGGAGATTTCCTGCGTGTGCCTACAAATAAAACCCAGGTGCTTGTTGTTCCAGTCTTTTACTCTTCGACAGCATTTCACTATTATAGGAATTTGCTAAGGGCTAGCTTTATATAGTTACAGAGCAATAAAGTCAAAGTGAGGTGTCAGTGTTAGAACTATCTTTTATGTTGTTGTCGTTATATGTCATTCATATGAACTCCAGCTAAATTGCATGTTGGATTTCTTCAGAAAACATGAGATATCAAATCAGGTCAAATGCTTGTTTCTGGAATGTGTTTACGTTCACACAGTGATATATGGCGCAGAATGTTCCGTGTAATTCTAATTCAGTGCGGTGTATGTGTCAGTTTGTGAACTCTTTCTTCATTATATGTGCACAGTTTGTGATATGTGGGGAACTTCTGAAATGATCTTTAAAATGAGATTTTACTGATTTTGTATATTAGGTGGCTACGTGTCAACTAAGTGCTTTTGGCTTCTATATTATGAAACATTTGTTTTAATCTTATTGCAATTAGTCGCATCATCCCTCACTACACAGCAAAACAAAGCTACTTCATTAATAAAAGATTTTTTAAGTTGTGTATTTTATAATGTCATGAACCTATCGGGTTATTTCTGATACTTTCATGAAAAAAAAACAACAAAAAAAGCATGAGGTTCTTGCATTGCTGATTATAATGCAATCATTTCCCCAGAATGCATGTATAACCATAGATTCACATAGATTCAACTGTCTGGGTTAGAAAGAATCCACTCCATAACATTCCCCCAAACTTTTCTCACTATTTTTGATCCTTTTAAAGAATCCTTTTAAAGATTGTAAACAGCGGGTTTCAAATAGGAGACATCACTGATTTAACCAAAGAACACACAACACAGATCAACAATCTATATATCTTTTCAGGTGCAAGTTTTCATCAATGGCATCCCATCCGTGTGTTCAGGTGACTGCGGGTTTACATGGAGTGAATCCAAAACCCCGAAGGTCACAGGCATTACCCCAACACAAGGTAAAACATCGGATGTAATTTTGTCATGTAAATGTGACTGCAACTTAAGCTACTATATATGTATAATTCAACAATGACATGCTATTCTTGCATCGCAGGAGCCAGTGCTTTAGGAACTGTTCTGACCATCTCAGGTTCGGGATTCTCCGACAATGATGCTATAGTACAGATTGGGAACGTCCAGTGTTCAGTTCTGCAGGTTACAAGTGAGTTGATATGCAAATTTGTAGCTTTTAACACCCAATACTCAGGTTCTTTATAACCTAGACAGGAGTTTATTAGAAAATATGTTTGTGTTTCAGATACATCACTAACCTGCAATGTTGGCCCTGCGAGTGCTGGATTGTATCCAGTGACTGTGAGTTTCCCTAATTTGGGTAATGCTTACTATGATGGTGGCAACGTCTTCAATTTCACCTACCAGATGGGGGTGACCTCCATAAAACCGAGTGCAGGAAGTGTTACTGGTAAGAAAAACCTAGAAAAGACTCAGTCCATACTTTTAAAGCATACATTTCATTGCACTTCATTGTACATAAATACCGTTATGACTTGACTGGGAAAATGAACGCTAAAATGTACAGATCAACACAATTTGTTTCCTTCTTCATGCTGATACAGACATTCAGCTTATTTTAAACATATAAATGTACACTTCTGCACACACATACACAAACACACATATATACTTCCATATCTCTGGTTATATAGACTTACACTGTGTTGTGTTACAGGGGGCACAATCATAACTGTTTCTGGTTATGGATTCGGGCTGGACACCACAGCCACTGTTGGAAATGATCAGTGTGATGTAATTGATGTGAATCTCTCTGAGCTTGTGTGCCAGGTTCCTGCTGTAAGTGAATTTATTACTCCTATATATGACTATGCAATACAGAGTGGTTCCTAAGATGCTCCAGAGAGGTTTAGAATGTAAAGGCATGTCAAACTCTTTTTGTCCACCACCTTAATAAATCACACTGCAGTACAGATTCTAAGTGTTATTATTATTATTATTATTGTTGTTATTATATTATTATTATTATTATTATTAATATCTAATTTTATGAAAATGAACGAAAAGATCCACCTCATTAATTACAATTAAACGCCTGCCATGAAACGTTGATGAAAAAAGATCACTGGGTGTGAGGTCGGGGTAGTAGGGGTGGACAAGGCAGAATTTAGTACCCCAAGTCGCACACAAGTTTCACCGGTTTGACTAGGTCAGGACTATTCAATTAGTTTGTCATGGGGGCCAGATCACACCAAACGAGGGGTTGGAGAGATATGGGCTTGCAATATGAGTGATGACACAATGGCAATATAAGAGCCAGGTAGACACCAAGTAGATTTTTCATACATAAAAACATGGTTATATTTAGTATTTTGAAACTACATAGCATTAGTGCATTGTTTTTAGAAACATATTCAAATGTGTATTTTTAAGCATAACAAAATCAGTGGATTGCTCAAGTGGGATTTTCTACATTCAAACAAGTTCATAGTTGTAATTTGGAACTTCATAAAAGCAACACGTGTATTGTTGATGCACAAACAAGTACAAGTGTTATGTTTTGTTTTAAACTTATTTTTTTCAAAGGTGAAAGAGACATTTTGTCTAACTGTACTAGGCGGTAGTATAGTTCATATGTAGAGAAGGACTAAAGAAGGACTACACTCATGATCTATGTTTGTTTTCGTTACATTATTTTTTGTTAGAACAATTTTATGACCAACCCTCATATTAAATATGAATATTTTCTGTGTTAATACCTGGTTTGTAAAAGATATTACATTTTACAAAATGTTTTGGTCTTACAAGTAAAATAGTTGTCCACTATAATGTGAACTGATTGAAGGCTATTTTCACTGCTGGTTTGTTTAACTTCTGCTCATTCAGTTGTCTAAGAGTTTCCTAATCTTTTAGGGATCGCAAGGTGCCAAAACAGTGACTGTGTCAATGGAAAATATACAAATCAATACTCCAAACTTGTTTACATATGACACCAACCTAACGGCCACAATAACTGGAATGAGCCCACAAACAACAACAGTGTTTGGTAAGATCCTCAAATCCAATAATGCAAAATACATACCTGTCCAGGCTCTGTTGTATTCATGTTACCTACTATCCCTTACTACTCTTCCTCCTTGTAAATCTTTCTCATTATCTTCACTGGACGTCTATCTGACCTTTCAAAATCACCTGCTCTGATTGCAATCTCCACATCCACACAGGGTGATAGTTGTCATTCTTACTACTTGCACAACACAGGTTGAGCAACCTGTCATTTTCTTAAAAGCAAAACTTGACAAATATATATTAAAATGTCAGTCAAAATGGGTAAAAGTTTTCATTGGATGTCATTTGGCAGTTGCTTTGTTGAGGGGAATTGAGTGATAAACATTTTGTTTCAAAGGAATCAGAACTTTCACCATCACGGGTACCAACTTTGGCGCCCAGGTCATTGGAAGTTTGGTTCTCGTTGGCGGTATTCAGTGTGATGAACTGAATTGGACGAGTACCATGATTACCTGCCTGTTACCCACACTCCCTCCTGGGCTTTATGACATCAGAGTTATTGTGGGGAACCAGGGCTACCCTTTAATCAGGTATCAATCTTCAAACATTAGTTTCAACGTATATATATAAATTTCAGTGTAATACATCTCAAACAAATCAATAATAAATTATCATTACTGACTAATATTTCCTATTTTTAATCCCTATCTTTACCTCGAATACAGCTCTGGTGTGAACACCACCATCGAGTACATCCTACGTGTAACAGGGGTCTCCCCAAAGTATGGTTCTTTATATGGAGGAACCACAGTAACCATCACCGGTTCAGGATTCAGTCCTGTTCTCGAAGACAATGTTGTTACGCTAGGTAAGGCACAGTAGTTGGGCACAATAGACTTCACAATTTAATTGTTTATTTATCAGAACATAGTTTGCTGTTACAGGAAAACAACCAAAGGCAAAGTGTTGAGATGGGACCTGACAGAATGTGGAGTTACACGTATATATATATATATATATATATATATATATATATATATATATATATATATATATATATATACTATATATATAGATATATATATATATATATATATATATATATATATATATATATATATATATATATATATATATATATTATATATATATATATATATATATATATATATATATATATATATATATAGTTTAATTCCTGGAGTTTTGCATTTCTAGTATACCATAGCATACAGTACACCATTCTTGAGTTATTGTGTAAAAGTGCAAATATTCTGCTTAAATTAGACCCCAGTAAAAGTAAAGCACTTTTACATTTATATTTAAGTAAAAGTACAAAGTGTACTAAGGGAACTGTGAGAATACCAGATACGGTTCAGTGGTTTATTCTGCTGCATATCAGATCTTTCTAAGGGTTAAGAGTTTCCTGTAATTGCCAAGACACAGTCTCTGGACCCTTACTCCACACACAATCATTCAATCATTCTTACCTGAACTGTGGGATTACATTTGTTTTTAGCGACACTCTCTCATTTAACACAATATATGGATTTATCTGGGAAAAGCATGTTCTACTAAAATGTCGTGCAATACAAAGTAAGATATTTCACATTACAAACACTCTGAGAAAGTACAGATACTTGAAATATGAACAGCAAAAATGATTTATCATTGTCCACCACTGGTAATTTGTCAGTTGTTATAAATAAGGTAATTATAAACAACAAGGATCTATTTATAGTTGTTGAATCCCACAGGACATGTGCTAGTTACCACTTACACATCACCTATAAGATGGCATTCACTCAAGTCTCCCTTTTATAAGACCACAAAAAAATGCAGTTTTTCGTGTTAGTGAGAAACCGGAAAGCACTATGTCCTTTGTTCTGAAGACTCTCCTGTGTCTAGATACGTGCAAACTGCTATCACGCTCTGTCGCTGGAGATTAAATGTTCCTTCCATTAATGTTAGGTAAACAGAAAGCATCACAAAACTTCATTCATGCATTTTTCTTCATAGGTCAAAACACATTTTTAGCATTTTCGTTGCCATAGATTGGCTAGCATACATGTTAAGGCAAATGAGCTGTTACAAAAAAACAACAACAAAAAAACACAATAACCTATAACCGGTACATTAATTTAATCTTAAAAGGAGCCGAAATTACCACTGTTATATAATATTATAATATTGTTACATAATTGAGTCTTTGTGTGGCAGTAACAGAGAACGTATCGTGCGTGTTTTCTACAGGTGACACGGAATGCAAAGTGACTGCTGCCTCAGACAATGAGCTTCAGTGTTTGACACAAATGGAAAATCATACATACACTGTTACAAACCAAGGCATCGACCCAAGTAGGTTTACACCACCTCCGTTTTAATCTGAAATGAGTGGAGTAAACGTGTGAGCCAGGTGTTAAAACACAAATCAATTCTTCAATTATGTGTTGCGCAATAAAAGAGAATATAAGAACTCTCTAGAATCCTTAGGCTGGGAGAATTGTGTAGAATCGGTCCAGTCTCTGGAAAACCTACATTGCTTTCAATGTTAATACTAATATAAGTAGATATTTTCCGATATATATGTATATAAGAGGCATACATTTAACACTCTTTCAAACCCTAGTTGATAGATCACTAATGGGCATGTGTGTGGCTCTGTATGTTTTCAGCCTATGGCCAGGGGTATGCGTGGAGCCCAGCTACAGTCTTAGCATCTGTAGGAGACACAGTGGTCTGGACATGGCAGGCTCCAGCATTTGTCCAAGGCCTGGGCTACAGAGTGTTTAGCGTGGACTATCCCAGCAGCACAGACTATAATGGCGTGTTCTTCAACAGTGGAAATTCCAAAACAGCCAATGGTACTCGCAGCATAACCCATTTTGTTAGTTCTCTTTCCAGAAGTCAAGAATAAAGTGAAAAAGTCTAGAATAATAAAACAATGGAAGATACCACATCTATAAACCATCACTGTCAAAAATTCAGAATCTCAAGGATAGATAATACAACAGTACATTTTCTGCATAATTCAAAATACTACCACTTGTTGTTCCCAAAAAAGCAATGGGAACAAACATTAACCCCTAAAGTACACAATTTCCTATAAAATATAGTCAAAGCCAAACGACTATATTTTACAAAACGAAACCCAGCCATAATAGGTCATAAAGGACTTTTTAAATCATTGAAATAAAAGGTGTTGATGAGTGATGCCACTCATGCTGAATGCATTCTTTAGCTAACAGTCTAATTACAGTACATACCTAATTACCACTTGAAAAAAATGGAACAACAATGGAAAGATCTATTATATGTTGTGTCATGCCATGACTGCTGGAATGTGTACGTGAGTGTTTCTCATCCTGTTTCTTGTCCTGAACAGGGTTCTACAGTTATTATTTCACATCTCCTGGAGTGTACTATTATAGCAGTGGCTATATCGACTCTGCAAACCAGACGAGCATGCAGGGTGTGGTGAACGTTAAGCCATTAGAGGACAGAAGTATTAAGCTAACCGTCACTGTAGCAGGATTTCAGGCTCTGGATTATCAAGGTAGAGATTCCTGATGTCCATCTTTTCATCTAGATTTTGCATCAGTTAATGTATCAAACAACCCATGATTATTTAATGATGTTTAATGATCATTTAAACGGCAGTAATAAGTGACATTTATAGTCTGCGTCCAAATCATTTCCTAATGAAGAATCAGTTACACGATTGAATCTTAGGGTTAAGATCTAGGCTTAATTTGCATGAAAATTTTGCCCTGTAGGATCAACACGCCTGAGCAGATCAGTTTCTGACTGTGTGGCTTCTCCTGAGTGCACCGACCCTAACCCAAGCTCCAATAGCCAATCTTTCAGTTTCTCCAACTGTTCCAGCCCAGTTGTTAACTCCATCTCACCTGATCATGGCACATATCATGACCCCATCATCATCCAAGGTTCTGGCTTTAGCAGCATCACTTGTGCCATTCAGGTAAAGATATGGGAATCAGGTGCTGATGAGCTTGAAAGAATTAATATAATATAATATTTTATTCCAAGTTACTTATATATAATACCAACTAAATTCATTTTGTTATTTCCATTGTATTTCATAGTATAATTGGTTACTATTTGAGGGAAAACAGATTTAGACTGTATGTGATTATGTGAGATGTTTCCAGGTATTGTTTAGGCTTGCCGTGGAGTGCTAACTGTAGATGACCTGCAGTTACTGAGGAATCTTATATATGTGTTCATGCATTTAATGTATCTTCCTGTTACATTTGTATTGTTCATACAAATGATTTGATATATTTTATCTGATAAGCATCTTTGGCTCATGCATTGTTACAGGTCATGATTGGAAGCACCTCATGCAACGTCATCAGCAGCACCCCCACTATGATTCAGTGCCTCCTCAGTGCTGATAGTGGAGCGCCTGTTGGCTCTCTTTTACCTGTCCAAGTCCAGATCAAGAACCTGGGCACAGCCCTGCTCACTATGCCTAGTAAATCCGCCCGGCGTTACGCTGTTATTCCTATGTTGGATTCGGTTTCACCCTCAATGGGCAGCACGACCGGTTACACACGCCTCCTTCTCACTGGATCGGGATTGATTGCTGGCAGTGTCACAGTGGCTGGCTATCCATGTATCACAGTGTTCAGCAATTACACCCAAATCGTATGCGACACATCTCCTTCTTCAGCTCAGACGGGAAATGTTGCTGTTCAAGTGGGTGCAGTCTCTTCATCCTGTAGAACTGACTGTTCATTTCAGTATTCTGCTGCCCTGGCACCGACAGTTTCTTCGATCTCCCCGAACTCTGTTACTGGAAGCCAAACGACTGTGCTTGTATCCGGAAGTGGCTTCGGCAGCAATCGTGAAGACCTCAGGGTGTATGCGGGAAAAATCTTGTTAGTAGTCAAAGCCGTCACAGATAGCTCGATCACCCTACAGGTTGGCCCTCTGCCTGCAGGATCTAATGCCCTGAAAGTAATTGTCATGAGTAAAGGGCTAGCATTGGGAAATGCCACAATTACCAGCCAGGCACAGGCCAGCCTACAGCCCAGCTCAGGCAGTTTAGCTGGAGGAACGCTTCTAACAATCACAGGCAATGGATTCGCAGCAGGAAACACCAGTGTGATGCTGGGCTCTTACCCATGCACAATAGTATCTGTAAGTCCCTCCATGGTGACTTGCTTGACACGTTCCTTTACTGAGGCACTGGTGCAAGTAAATATTAAAGTGTTTGCAGTGAATTACCCACCTCTGAGCTTCAACTACACAAACACTCAAACTCCAAACATCACCAGGGTTAACCCTACAACAGGTACGATCCACGAATACATGCTATTCAATGGACTTATGTATTAGTTACAAATCAATTCATAAATAAGGTTACATTATCATGTGGATTAATGGACAGATTCTACACATTTATATTTGATTTTTCAAAATAAAAGATACGCCATTTGTAGTAGTATACTGCATTGGATGTTGTCACAACACAGCTTTATAATTAACATAAATGTGTAAATCAGTCATATAGGTAATCTATAATTAGCAATCTGGAAGCGACTAAAATAGACATGAAAAGTTTTAGAAAGGTGTTTTACCAACACAAGCAGTCACAACAACTTCACTACCTTTTGGCATCTTTCCAACAAGTCTTTGAAAAGAAGGGCTTTAGGGTAATATGCAGTTACTCTGAAACTTGGATTATATGTACTTTTATATAAATTACACAGTTGAGCGAGGGAACAATATGCATACTCTATATTCAAACATACATGTCAAGGGTAATCCAGGCCTAAGGGGACACATGGACTCAAAAGTTGCTTATTTAACTCAGTTTAATGGCATTACAATACATATGCTTTAATGAGATGGAGAAAGCACAGAATAAACGATGGGTTTGACCTGATATTTCTTTTAAACACAACAGGTCCCAGTGGAACACAGATCACAGTCTCAGGCTCTGGTTTTGGCTCTGAAGCCGGCGTGGTTTCCGTGCTGATAGATGGAGCACCGTGTAATATATCATCTATTATGGATACAAATATACAGTGCACTGTGGGGGAGCATGCAGGAGGAATGTTCCCAGTTACACTGTATCACCAGAACAAAGGTTATGCCCTGACCAAAGCGAACTTCAGCTATGAGTTGCGACTGACGCAAGTCGCTCCGAATGAAGGTAATCTTAGCTCAAAGATATCATCACATTTCGACACTGTCTCAAAAAAACAAAATGTTTACCTTATCATGGTAGCCGCAGTAGGCTGTTTCAACTCTTCAGCATATTGACAAATAATTAATAAATAAGTGTTTTAATTGTTGTTTAAGCTTGAATTCAATTGGTCACATGGCCTTTTTTTGAGGCACAGTGTTAAGCAATAAGTAATTAAGACACATATATTGTAGTATGTCTAAGACTAACACGGCCCTATTTGTTCTTTCTCACTGCTGCTACAGGAAGCTATGGAGGTGGTGCAGTAGTATCAGTCCAAGGCTCTGGGTTCGACCCTAACTTGTCTAGAGTTTTGATCTGTAATAAAGAATGCAGTGTCAACCGGAACACATCAACTTCGACAAGTCTGTACTGCCAGGTGCCACCCAACAATGGTAAGTGATTAAAATATCACCAGCATACGTCATTGCATATCTTCTGCCCTATTTGTGTTCATGACCATAAAGAGATATTTGCATAATGCTAAAATATGTAAAAAATGTTTTAAATAGCGCACAGCATATTGTCAAAGACGAAACAAGCGGCAGGTGAAAAATTGGTGGAGATAAAGAATGTTTACATGATTTTGACAGGAACTCAGGATGTGTTGTCGTGCATGGTGGTAGTGCTGAATAGCTACGGATCAGCCAACGTTACAAATGGCTACACGTACAAAACCAGCCTGACACCTGTCATCACGGATGTCTCACCTCGCAGAGGAGGAACAGCCGGAGGCACTTTGCTTACTATCACCGGTTACGGTTACAGGTCTGGAATTGTGCTGTCATGAAATATTACAATTTGAAAATAAAATGAAAAAAAAAATCTTTATTGGAAATCATGAAATGAATAGTCATGCAGTGTTTTTCACACTGTTCATGTGATACAAATGATGTCATTCACTGATGCAAATCTTATTATTGCTTTTGCACAAACAGTGGAGGGATGGTTAGTGTGACTATCGCAGGGTCAGTGTGTGACGTCCAGTCAGTCAGTGATACCCAAATCATCTGTGTGACCAACGCCCAGGCCATGTCCCAGCAAACCAAGGTCTTAGTGAATGTCGGAGACAGAGGAACGGCCCAGACGGTAATCCTCCTTACCGAAGCGCTTATTGCATACGGATATGATTATTCGCTTAATTATTACATACGTACATAATAAAAATGTAACTCAACACAAAAACCACTGGACATTATCAAGGGATAGAAAAAAAATGCTGACTCAATGCACAGTATGTTTGTTCATAAATGCTAAATATAATAGTATTCTATATGTTAGTATATGCACAATTTAATGTAATTCAATGTGCACAATTAAATTTGTTTAATATTTTTTTTCATTTTTGGTCATAACCCTAGTTAGTGGACTTGATCAGTACGACAGCTATTACAGTAAATAAGAACAGCCTTGTTTTTTTGCCATTTGAAACATCAGAAAAAAATATGTGTCTGTGGAGGAATTTAAGTTTGGTATCTCTGAGGATGATCGAGATGATCGTAGCAAGTGACCTAAAATAGAACAGCGCCTGTGTAATCATATCATTTCATATAGGGCATAAAGATATAAAGATAAAGCTAGCCTTTATAGAAGCGATAATGTCTTTTACAGCGTAAATACTTTACCTCTAATTTCAGGATCGTGCCGACTTTTTTTACATTGATGTGTGGTCCTCTCGGTACACGTGGGGCGGCGAGTCACCCCCTGACGAAGGCACATTTGCTGTGATCACTAAAGGACAGACGATCCTCCTGGATGTCAGTACACCAGTGTTGAAGATGCTTCTCATCCAAGGTAGGAGGAGGGAGGATCCAAATACATGCGCATGCAACTGATGAAATGGTCCTATAGAGCGGGAGAGGGATAGGCGGGGCCAACACCAGATGCATACATATCAAACATGAGCATATAAAATGTTCATAATGTCCTAATGCTCCCCCTGGTGGAATGTAAGGAATTACAGGACATGATCAAATGATGTGCTTTGTTTGTACAAATCTTCAGTGGGTCGGATTAAGAGGACCTAATGTAGTTAGGAGAGGAGAGTAGGCTGTAGTTTGCCCATCTCTGCTATAAAGTTTGTTTTGATTCAGTAGGATGTTAATAAAATATACAGCAAAAGAGACAGAACCTCCTCTGGAAATACACCTTGAATGGACACAACAAAACACATTTGCACTTTTATTTAATTTAATATTAATTACAGTGAATTGCATGTGTTTGAGAGATTATAAGGAAACTGGCACAGATAGCACACTGTACTGTATGTTTCACACGGCACATGTGTCTTCTTATGACCAGGTGGAACATTGATCTTTGACGAAGCAGATATTGAGCTGCAGGCAGAAAACATTCTTATCACAGATGGTGGAACGCTTCAGATTGGAACCGAAAACAAACCATTCCAGCACAAGGCCATCATCACACTACATGGACATCTTCGTGCGCCCGAACTACCTGTCTATGGGGCTAAAACCCTGGGGGTCAGAGAAGGAGTCCTGGATTTGCACGGTACAACATTACATTTACACTTTTTGGCAGACATGTCTTAGACAGCTCGTTTTAAATTAATTTGTGCAGTGCAGCTACCACATAAGACATCATAATTATAATCAGGGTTTGGTAAAACCTAAGGCCCATCATCATTGTAATATAAATGTATAATAGAGTAAAGATAATAGACTATAATAGTAATACTTTGTTCTTTTATAACTTGTGAATCTAAATATTCATATTCATAAATATATTAAATAATTCAGTAAATTAAATACATGTTTGAGCTTTCTACATTTTCGGAACTGAACCATTTTTGTTAATTACATGCACCAGAGATTATCATAAATGTTTGATTCTACTTATATTCTCTACTTTGATTAGCAAACTCGGGATGAGTTTGGATTTATTTTACTATCTCATATATTCTGATTCTATAATGCCAGGTAAAAATGGTAACAAAACAAAAGTACAAAAAAGCCATTAATTTTTTTAGATTAATTTATTTAGATTAAATTAATTTTAGCCATTATTTAGAGCCATTAAAGAATAACATTAATTGAAGCATAAAATAAATACATATTACTATTATAAATCCATTATATTCATGTAAGTGCTTTGCAGCTTTACAAATTTAGAATAATTTATGACATTCCAGATATGTAGAATAATTGTTTGATCCACTTGTTCAGGTATCCCTATCCCGATCACCTGGACACGCCTTGCCCAAACCGCCAGCAACGGCTCCAGTACTCTCACTCTGATGGACTCGGTAACCTGGAATGTAGGTGATGAAATTGTCATTGCATCAACAGGTGCCAGGTAAAGTATAATCCTGTGCAAACACTGTACACAGAACATTGTATTCATACATCTAATTGAAGTATCTTAAGTGATGTTTTGCTGATCTGTATATCTTGAAGCAAATAATAATACACAATTAACAATATATTAAATATCGGGGAATATTCAGTCTGAATCTGGGTAATATTACAGGAACAGTCAACAGCAGAATGAAGTGAGAACAATTGCGTCTGTGTCACCTGATGGTCAAACATTGACACTATCCAGTCCTCTGAGTTACACCCACTTTGGAATAACTGTCTCACTACCTGATGGCACCGTGTTTGAGGCAAGGGCTGAGGTTGGAGTGCTTACGAGGAACATTGTCGTCCGTGGGTCCGTTAACACCGAATGGAGCGATACAATCAAGGCATGTCCCGATGGATTTAATACAGGTGAGAAATTTCTTTCTATATTTTTATTTATTTGCTTATTTTCATCCCAAGTTCATCCTATTCATAGGACAGCTGTGTAAATATACAGGCATCTACAGTAAGTTTGCCTTTCATCATTTCAGGGGAATTTGCCACCCAGACTTGCTTTCAAGGGAGATTTGGGGAAGAAACAGGAAGTGACCAGTTTGGTGGCTGTATTATGTTCCATGCACCTCGGCCTGGTGCAAATCTGGCAATAGGACGAATTGAATATGTTGAGGTATCATATTGCATTAATTAAGTGTTGGTACAGCTAACACACATACGTGACTATTTCCTTTTTATAAAATCGTGTCATCATTTGGCAGATATTTAATGCAGGCCAGGCCTTTCGTCTGGGCCGCTACCCCATCCACTGGCATTTGATGGGGGACATTAACTTCAAGTCTTACGTTCGTGGCTGCGGAATCCACCAAACCTACAACCGTGCGGTCACCATCCATAACACGCACAGACTGCTGGTGGAACATAATGTTATCTATAACATCATGGGAGGGGCCTTCTTTATCGAGGATGGCATTGAGACAGGAAATATCCTGCAGTACAACCTGGCAGTGTTTGTTCGTCAGAGCACCAGCCTGCTGAATGACGACGTGACACCTGCAGGCTACTGGGTCACCAACCCTAACAATACCATCAGACACAATGCAGCTGCTGGAGGAACGCACTTTGGTTACTGGTACCGAATGCACGACCATCCAGATGGCCCTTCCTATGACAGTAACATCTGCCAGAAGATGGTGCCTCTGGGTGAGTTTTATAATAACTCCGCTCACTCACAAGGCTGGTTTGGTTTGTGGATCTTCCAGGAGTTCTTCCCCAAGAAGGACGGCAAGTGCAGCTCTACTGTACCCAAGCCGGCAGTGTTCCGCAAACTCACATCCTGGAACAACCAGAAGGGAGCCGAGTGGGTGAACGCAGGAGCGGTGCAATTCAATAACTTCCTCATGGTGAACAATGAGTTGGCAGGAATGGAGACCAAGCGCATTATCCAGCAGCATGTCAGCGGATGGGGGCTAGACCAAGGTGCGGGAGTGGTCAACAGCACCATAGTGGGGCATGTAGATGAGCTTGGCCTGGGGACAAACTACTGTACCAGTCGAGCAATTGTCCTGCCCCTGGAAGATGGCCTGAGTGTCATCAACACCACGTTTATGAACTTCGACCGACCAAATTGTGCCGTTGTTGGGGTGACCACTATACAAGGAACCAGTGGCAACTTTGCTGGAGGATGGATGGCCAAATTTGCGGGAATCCAATTTTATCAGTCACCTAACAAGGCTATCTTTAGATGGGAACATGAAATTGCTCTATTGGATGTTGATGGATCCCTGACAGGTATTAATTATACTTTATTCCTAGATGGTACAGAAGGGATTGTGATATTAGGGTTCCTCAACGAGTTTTTGAGTGTTGCTTAGTTACCTATAACAGATCTCGCTGACGTACTGTAGAAATAATATACCATAAATCTGTATTTGCTGTAATGTAACATCAAATTTGCTAAAGGTGCTCAAGAAAATATATATCTGCTCATAAAACGTCTAAACACATTCTGGACCTCAGTGAGCTAATGTTATTTTGTATTATAAATAATCGTTGAAAATGACATTGCAAACCTTTCGTTGATATAAATTATTTAGTTAGCTGACTGGCAGTGAATAAAACATTTCCTTGTCATCTCCATATGAAAAGGTAATCCTGACTACAAGGTAGTGCCAAAGAGCAACCTGCTGGATCCAGCTCACTGCTTTGACAATGCTTCATGGAGCATAGGCTTCCCTGGGACAGTGTGTGATAACACAATAAACTTCCACCGACTGGGAATTAACTCCTCATTACCCTCCTCACTCTTGTTTAAGGATCTCATACTCACCAATACATATGGTATGGAAAAGAAATAGATATACCATTCTTGTAAAATACCCTTTATTGTGGTGTTTTGGGTTTTTTTTTTTCAGAAAATGAAATATAATTTCGAATACGTGTTATATTTTTCCAGGGACAAGCGTTGTTCCCTTTGCTGATAAGCTGATTACCCATCGTTCTGGTTGGATGGCCCTGATACCAACTGACAAAACCTACACCTGTTACTTTCGCAATGCTTTGCAAATTACCAACATCTCATATAGCGCTGTGTTCTATGGCTTCAAGGTAAGTGCTTAATAATAACAACACATTTCGGCACATGTCACAGTAGATATTGCTGCAAGCCGGTTGAAACCATTTAAAAAACACATTGTATTATATCGTATGTCTTCACTGATGTCTATTCGCTGTTTTCTCTTTCTCCATAAACAGCCTCAGGATTATGTGATAATAAATCACAATCTCACTCAGAGCCCTGACCAGGTGTCTGTGATGGACAAGAGAAATGGTTCAGCCAATCCCCTGAATCCCAATGTGAATATAAACGGAGACTGGTACATGAACAAGTCATCCAATAACCTCTACTACATTGGTAAATCTGTTGGTGTACATTCTGTGAATTCTTAAAAGATGCATATTAGTTGAGAAAGAACCTGAAAAATGTTGGGGGTGGGGAGGGGGGAATATTTTGCTCTTTTTCTCTGATCTCAACCATGCTGAATGATTTTTCAGTGTCTGGAAAAACAACTGCTTCTAAAAGAAGGCGGAGGGATAGCGTGGACCAATCAACTGCAGACATTCCGGTGGCATTCAAAGTTTATAACTGCTTCTACACCAACTGTGCGCCACCACAACAGTTGGCTGCACCACCTCCCAGCCGCCGGCCTGCCAACTTCATGTACGTTACATACACTAGCAAAAACCACTAGCAAAAGCCCAGTCCAGTCTAAATGCTCAGAATATATATTTTTTCTTACAGTGTTACCTTGCTATGTTACATTGCTCCCTCCCCTTTCTGATCTCCATTTCGAACATATAACCTACTTTTTACGAGTGCCTAGTGGACAACTGAAAGTAATCAAAACGTAATCGACTGTAATCAGTTACGTTACTTCTATAAAGTCATTGAAAAGTTACACTACTTGTTAAATTTTGAATAGGGTCATTTGTAATCTGTAATCTATTACATTTCCAAAGTAACCTTCCCAACACTTCTTGTTGGCCAAAATACTGTTACAAAATCCTTTTATATATAGTTAGGTAAAATCGCCAACCCATCGCAGGACACACACACGCACACACAAACACACATATTCACACACTAGGGACAATTTTCCAAGGTGCCAATCAACCTACCGTGCATGTTTTTGGAACCCGGAGAAAAACCCCCTGAGGCACGGGGAGACATGCAAACTCCACACACACATGGCCGAGACGGGAATCGAATCTGGACCCTGGTGTGAGGCGAACATGCTAACCACTAAGCCACCGTGCCCCTATATATACAGTCCCTGACAAATGTCTTGTCGCTTATCTATTTTGAAACACCTATTAACCTTGAAACACCTGCTAACCTTGCTATTATTGATTTTAATTAATCAATTGGTGTTAGAAATAGCGTATGAACAGCTCCCATGAACAGCTAAAACCCTCCCAAATGTTTAATGCACTGAAATAAATTAGTTTCACTGAAAAAAAGATTTATCATTTAATCAAAACAGAAAGGTCAAATTTTGGCAAGACAAAAGTTTTGTCGCCTATACAGAAATTGAACAAATTTACTGCAAATACAAAAATATATCAGCAAATTAAGTAGTGGTGCTGTGAGCAAATTAAGTTTAGTTGTGCTGTGAGATCTTCCATGAATTTAATATCTTGTATGACTTCCATGAGCTTGAAGGACTGCATCCATGCGGTTTGATGAAGTCATCAGGAATAGCAAAGATGAAGCAGTCTTGCAAAAGAAACCTCCCCGAGAGTTCATCAATATTTTTTGGTTTAGTCTTCCATGCTTCCTCTTTCATCCTACCCCACATATGCTCAATGATGTTCAAGTCTGGTGACTGGGCTGGCCAATCCTGGAGCATCTTGATCTTCTTCGCCCTGAGGAACTTTGATGTGGAGATGGAAATATGCGATATGCGAGCAGCACCATCCTGCTGCAGAATTTGGCCTCTTTTATGGTTGGGAATATAAGAGGTAGCTAAGACTTCTTGGTATTTAGACTAAGAGGTTGATGTTGGTATTTAGACCTTCCACCCTGCAGATCTCTCGTACACCCCCAAACTGTAATGGATGTAACCCCAGACCATGATTTTTCCCACCAAACTTCACTGTTTTTCCGTTTTCTGGGTGAATCTCGGATCCATGCGGGCAGTAGGTCCCTGCAATATTTGCGGCGACTGTGGTGTAATTCAACAGAAGATTCATCTGAAAAATCCACCTTCTGCCACTTTTCCTGCCAGCGTCCATCCTTTTAGCAGGCTGTGTGCCTTGGCAAATGCCACACGGTTTTTTAATCGTTTTTGTTTAGTGCTGGCTTCTGGGCACTGTTCGACCATGGAGGCCACTTTCGAGATTCCGACAAACTGTTCTGGTTGATTTCGAGATAGGGACTCCGACAAACTGTTCAGACAAACTGGTTGACCAGGTCGGGGACTCGTGGAGCTCTCGCTGCAGTGGAAAATGGGCTGGCCTTGGATTTTCGAGCCAACAAACGGTCCTCTCGAGCAGTTGTCTTGCGGGGTCTGCCTGACCTGGGCTTGTCAAAAACGTCTCCAGTCTCTTCAAATCTTTTTTTTATCCTCTGTACTTGACGCTGAGACACATTGAAGGTGTCTGCCACATCAGCAGTGGATCAGTGGATCTGGTCTTCAGCCTCTTGATAATCAACACTTTAGTCTCAGGGTGAATCTTAGGCATGTTTGCAGAGGTCTAGTTGCAGTTGAGGTGAAGGTCTAGTGTACTGGGGTTCTTTTTATACACAACTGAGACCTAATTGATCCATTATTAGTGAAGCACAGGTGAAGCTCATATGACAAGCGACAACACTTACAACACTGTCTTTGCAAAAATTGACTCTGGTTTCGGAATATTTAGGGAAAAATGGACCAAGCTTGAATACTTTTTGACAGTTTCGTTTCGCAGAAACTTTTTGAATATTAGAATTCAGTTTCGTTTTGCATTAAAATGAGCCATACAAAAGCTGTTGGGATTAAAATGAGACATTTCTTGTAAAAAAAAAATCTTGATTAGAAATATATTTCAGCAGCACTTCAGGTCAATTTGTAGGTCACAAGCGACAAGATTTGTACACAAGCGACAAGACTTTTGTCATATATATATATATATATATATATAATATCATATATAACTAATATATATTACTATATATATTAACAATCTAACCACAATTTAACCACTAACATGCTAGAATGTTTATTTATATAAGAAGAATATTTGTGAATTTTGAAAGGCATATATTATAATCATATGTTGTGATTTGTAGTGCTTGGTCCAATCAGTCATTCTGGCAGTCATCTGCAGAGAATAACTTCAGCGTACCGAAAGAAGGTTCCACTGTTGTCATTCCCTCAGGTATTGTACCAATTTCTTAACAAATTACATTTCAATTTGAAAAAAGCACCTCTTGCAGAACATTCGGTAACAAAATTACTCGGGGAGATATTTACTGTGCTACATTATTTTGGCATTGTGTTGATGTGTTGATCTACATGCTGAACAAAAGTTGAACCCGCTTTATTTTGAACCCACAGGCAAATGGGTAGTTTTAGACACCCCTATATCACCTTTAAAGAACCTTACAGTGATGGGAGTCTTGGAAATTCCAGACAACACGACGGCCGTGTCCAACAGCACCATGGGCAGTACTGTCCTCGATGCTACTTATATCTCAATCCTGGTTAGTCCAAGGCAATTGTTGTGTCCTCAGTACAAATATTTTACATGGAAATGTGAATATTCTACAAATTATAATTTGGTCCACTACCTTTTGAACCTTTGTCATACTATTGTCATATGTGGAAGTTTGATGTGCTCCAGCTAGAAGAAAAAGTACATTTTGGCATCTTTTTTTGATACTGTAGGACAAATAAATGAAAGGTTCAGGATTTGAATTATATTGCGTATGGGTAACATTTAGAAAGCAATTTTATTTGTGTTCTCACACAGGGAGGACGTTTGATTGCTGGATGGTCTGACCAACCCTTCAGAGGACAGCTCAAAATTATTCTGAGGGGAAACCAACGCACACCTGAGTGGCCTTTGCCTGCTGGACAAAACCAAGGATCTAAAGTTCTAGGTAAGGAACAATCAAACCGTTTTTTATGTAAAGGTTGTGTTTGCAACACGTTACCAAAAAATTCAAACCAGCAATCAGATATTTGGTTCATATACACATTGTCATTGACAGTGTAATTTAACATGTTTAAATGAGATTGTAGCCCTCAATAAGCAAAATTAAAGTTGAAATTTCCTCATCGTGTAAAGCAGGGGTCAACAACGTGGTGCCCGTGGGCAGCAGGTAGCCCCCAAGGAGCACATGAGTAGCTCTCAGGCTTGCTATAAAAATTGCTCAAATTGCTCAAAAACTCATCAGTGAGATGCATCTAAAATGTAAAATGCAGTTAACTCGTTGTTGATAGTTACTGTCAGAAATCATAAGTGTATGCACATAGGTAAACGAGCATCATTAATAATTAATAATAATAATATATAACTAAAGGCACATTTTTATTTCCAAGGTGTATTTCAAACTGGTAGCCCTTTTTATGACTCAGTGTCCATGTAGTAGCTCTCAGTTACAAAAAGGTTGGTGATCCCTGGTGTAAAGGTTAAACAAAAACAGAGTAAAGGGCTCTGGAATGGTGATGATACAGAATATCTGAGACAATAAGAAATATTCAGTAAATGCAGTATGCTTTAGACATTTTCACACAAGAGCAACAGCGAAGTCTTATTGATAAACAGGAGAGCTTGATTAGCTTATTTGAGAGCATTCTGAATTAAGATATTATTTATCCTCACAGTACAACAAGAAGGTCCAAATGTTCCCTAGGGCATTTTAATAACAAGTTAATGAGAGACAGGGAAGTTTGTACTATTTAACAGGATTTGTCTGTATAGTTTAATTAGCTTAGCTGGGACAGGGTGTGGTTTTTTTGGAAGGAAATTCTGCTAGAGCTCGATTTAGGATTATTCCAACTTTGATCAGTTAATATCGCACTCAAAACAAAACCAAAACGATGGATAATGTAGATTTCGCTTGTGTGGAAATGAAGCTATGAATGCGCTGATAGTTCAATGTGACACATCCTATTTGATTCATATACACACTGTCATACAGTATGTATTACTTCAGAGTAGGCTTTTATTTGTTGTGTTTGCTTCAAATTTTGGTATGAGCTGCAGTTTTTTATTACAATATTAAATAAAATTCTGATGTTTGTTGTTCAGGCGTGTTTGGTTCGCTTGACCTCTATGGCATGCCACACAAAGTTTATCGTACTAAACTGGCCAGCACAGCTTTGGCCGGCTCGAGCTCTCTTTCGGTTAAGGATCCTGTAGACTGGCAGGTAAGGATATTTTAGTATTAAAAAATAAATAAGTGCATTATGCAGAATCTACACATTTTTGTGATCAATTTAACCCGCCACATACTGTGCAAACATTTGCAACTTATTTTTCCAAGGAGTGTAACTTATAAATGTGCATACTCCATGTAACAAACTGTAAAAGAATAAAAAAAATATTTATCATTGCCCTGATATAAAGTGGAGCTTTGTATGTTTGCCAATTTTTTTTTCATTTTTTGAATCTTTATATACCTTACAGCATTATGATCAGTTCTCAGATTATGTGGAATAATCTCCATAAAGGATCATGTGTATATAGAAATTCAAATGTTTTACCCTGAATGCATTAATATATGCATCTGATTTTAATTGGAAGCATTGTGGCAGTTAATTGTATTGATTATTATTATTGATTTGGTTTTTGTAACTGATATTTTAAAATAAAATGCTGTATACCTTGACTTACCTTTTTTTTTCAATTATTCCGAGGCTTATGGAGTATGTAAAATATACATTTAAATAAATCACTCTAAATAACACCACAACCTTGGTCATTAAAAATAGCTCTCTAATTTAAAACATCTTCATACAATTATGTGATTTTGCACTGTTTAAATTTTTTTGCTGACCAAAGGAAAGTTATATAATTTTTTCCATTAATGTTATTGATAAAAACTGATGAAAAAAAAACATAAGTGGAAGAATATCTGTATTTGTTACTCCCTGTGTTTCCAGGCAGGAGATGAGATTGTGTTGTCTACCACCAGTTATGATCCATGGCAGACAGAAACTCGTACTATATCAGCGGTCTCCAACAAAGGCCTTACACTCACCTTGGATCAGCCACTCTCTTACACACACATCGGTTAGTCCAGTGCAGTGTACAATAAAATATGTATTTAGGAGAACGTTTGGAAGAAAACACATAGTCTATAATAATATTACAAGGATGTCTAGTCAAAACAACCTGTTTGTTTCATACAGCGGAGAACTACACAGCGCCAGGAACATCACAGAGCTACACACTGGCTGGTGATGTGGGGCTGCTGAGCAGGAACATTAAGATCATTGGGGGAGATTACCCAGAACTTTTCAGCGAGTCATTTGGAGCCAGAGTGTTAGTGGGATCTTTCTCTGCTGGGGGAATCGACTACAGGGGTATACAAGTTCAATACATTGATTTCCTAACTCAAAAAAAAAAAAAACTGGGGGCACAGAAAATATTTTAAAAGCCCTGTTTTATACTGGGATTCTAGATAGGGATTTACAAAGGAATTGTATATAACCTAAAGACATATTATTTCTGTTTGACCGTATGATTAGGAAAGGCTCAAATGAGGGATGTTGAGTTTTACCACACTGGGCAGGAGGGATGGACAGACAGCACGGATCCTCGCTACTCACTGGCTTTCCTCAACCTGGGAATGGTGAGAAGCAAGATTCCTCCTTCTCTGATTCTGTTTGGGTTTATAGATTTCTGTACTATATGTCTTCTGTTGCATATTTAGGGCTGATTGCTTATATAGACTTATAATTAAATGCATGTGTCTCTCAAAAACCATAAACATTTGACAAGCACTGTACAATTAAAAAAAACGTATATCCTTAAATTAACCACAAAAGTACAAAATGTTTGACTGAAGAGTGTCCACTGACACAGCAATAACCTTCCTGAATACCTAATCATAGATTACTTTCCTAATGTCGGTGATGTTTTATTTCTTTTCGAAAGGTGAGTCAGAATGAGTCTTACGTTAAAGGATGTGCGTTTCACCACGGCTTTGCTCCTGCTATCGGGATCTTTGGAACAGACGGACTGACTGTTGATGACAATGTCATTCATCACACTGTAGGAGAAGGTATCACACACAGTCACTCTCAATAATAGTGTTAAGACATATCTATATATATATATATATATATATATATATATATATATATATATATATATATATATATAAGGGGGCACGGGTATAGCACGTTCGCCTCATCCGGGTTCGATTCGCCTCACACCGAGTATGTGTGTGTGGATTTAACAGTTTGCATATATGTGTGATATATTTAGAGTTGATGTGGTTGGCATGGATGCAAGGTTGTGCCCTAAAATTGTACCCTGATGTAGGTCCCGTGCCGAGTGTGATGTGTGTGTGTGAGGGTGTGTCCTGTGATGGGTTGGATTCCATCCAGGGTAAACCTGCATCCTGCTTAATGCCCATGAGACGCCTGAGATATATTTCGGATAGAACAATATCCTGAATTAGATAGATAGATATAATATAATATCTATATATATATATATATAGTATAGTATAGTATATAAGTATATATATTTAGAGTGTAATTTTTTTACTTATTAAGTTTCAAGATAAAGAAAGGGTCAGATTGAGTATCAGATTAATGCTAGAGCTAACCTGGACTTCTGTGAAGCTAAGGCTTTAATTACTGTGCTATTAAAATACCTGTGTTCTGATAGGAATCAGGGTGTGGGGCAATACAGTCACTCTCCGGGGGAATCTGGTTACACTGACACTTTGGCCCGGATCATACAACGGAAGAAGAGAGCAGCTGAATTCCGACTGGCCTGCAGCTATTGAGGTGTTATACAATGACCCACAGCTCTCAAACATCCTTATTAAACAGTAATTGATGGTTTATATCACGTTCTGGACATTTTCTTTTTCTATTTCAAGGCGAACATGGGGGATAATGTAGTTCTTCAGTGGAACATTGTTGCTGGCTATGAAAGAGTGGGATTTCGAATCAATGGAGAACCATGTCCAGGTAAAGACAGTAAACAGCAACATTCTCTTAACATTTTGGAGATCGATTTTCGTTTAAGCACCTTGTCAGAAAATATTGAGTTTAAATATATAGAATATATGAACATTTAAATAAAATTTGGATGAGGTTGTTTAAATAAACATACATTTTTTTTTTACAAATTTCCAGCTTTCTATATTGGCAGCTTTCTATCCAGCTTTCTATCATCTGCAACTTGAACATAGGGCCATACATACGAATGTTTTTTGTATAATAACAAAATATATTAACTTACCAATACATCACATTTTGGTTGGTTCCTATAGGATCTTTGAATCCAGTGGCTCAGTGGCAGCAGAACGAGGTTCACGGAGGTCTGTATGGAGTCTACATGAATAAAGACGGACTCGCTGGCTGTTCTCAAATACAGGGATTTGCCATTTGGAGAAGTTTCGATTATGGAATTTATTTCCAGGTATTACTTCTATCAGTCTATGATTCATTATACAGCCTTCGGAATAGTCTATTTTTGCTGGTGGTATGTTTTTCTTCATTACAGTAAATACAATACAGAGCCTCAGCAATCCTATGAATCATTTGTGTACAACAAACTACAACAGAATGATTATTTTGTTCTATAACTATATGAAATAGCCGTGCTTTAACACAAAATAATAAAATTGCAATTTACTCTGAAAAATAAATTACTTGGTGATATTTTCAATAAACATATCTAATTATTTTAATCTAGTTTGCTTGTTTTTATTAACAATATTGTAGTATACAATAGGGGAAATTTGTTAATGAAAACTAAAGCGCTTGGGTTTTTCTTTTTTGTAAAGTTACATAAAACAAAATCATACAATTACACTAATAGAAATCATATACATGTGAAGCTTACATCTTATATCAGAACAGAGATGTTTTTTTTCCTAAGAAAACACATCAGTCGGTGCAATATCACTAAGCTCAACTGATGCCCCTTAATCTGATTGTTTCAGTGTTTTGCAGCCGAAAGTTGTGACTACATACTAATTTTAAAATAAACGCTGTTATGTCATGTCATATATATGTATATATATATATGTATATATATATAAATAAATATATATATATATATATATATATATATAATTATTGCAGCTCACACATCTGCACTAAATCTACTTTTCACTCTCTAACTCTCTCTCTCTCTGCCTCTCTCTCATCTGCTCTTGTTAAGGTGTACATGAGAATTGTAGTTTGCAATGTGACCCTGGTTGACAATGGAATGGGGATCATGACATTAATCTATGAGCCTCCATCAGTCACTCATGAATACTCCAATAAATCAGCTGTAGTCCAGGTAAGAAGCTCAACATATTGTATGGACATATTTAATCAGCTGCAGTCATAAATTTGTCCCAATCATATATTTGATTTTTTAGGATTCCTTAATTGTTGGCAGTAGCCCCAACTTCAACTGCACTGACACTTTGTCTGTAAATGATACCAATATCGCTCTGAGTGTGGGGCAGAGAGCATCCCGGCCTCTTACAGGTACTCTCCGACTAACAAATTATAACATGTATAAAACTAGAATCTGCAGTTTGATTATTCTGTATTCATATTTAGTAGGTCAGTGGTTAAGGCACAGGGCAACCAACTTTTCAACTCTGTATGCTCCATAGGATGTAACCAAAAGACAAATACATTAAAGAGCTTTAATATGAGTATGATTCTGGATCTTGTGGGATGCGACAAAACGTTGTTTGAATGAGATATTTTTACATTTAGGGCATTTGCATGAACATGTTGTAAGAAAGTAACTTAAACAAGTATGTTACTGTTAAATATTAAGCGTAATTATAGGCAACTTCTAATATTTTATAATATACATTATTGTATATTACTGTTTTGGACAAGCTGTTTAAAAAGGTTTTTGAGAGCTAAATGCAGTCAGTTTCTTTTAAAGGTAATTTAATGCTTTAAAGATTTCGTTTTCCCAACAAATAAATACATTTAAAAATGCTACTTTATTTGCATTCAAGAAAAAAAAATCCATCAAATGTCAAAAAAGTTAGAGGAAAAGAAAATGGCACAAATATACTAAACACAGATCGCAAACATTCCAACGAAATTCTAAGTGTTCAAAAATTTTAAACTAAAAAATCAGACCGCATTGAGAACTCATTTGGAAGATGTGGCAAAAAAGATTAACTCAGGGTTCTTAGAAATAGAGAGGAGACTCGGAAAAAACAGCAACTCGGGAAATGAACCTCACAACATAACAACAAACATGACAAGAATTTAACATACTCAAGCTTAGAAGATTCTGAAACTGAACTGAGGGACTCGAGAAAAGTCTGGCGACGTCTGGTGGGGAAAAGAGGGAAACGCCGGAAAAAAGTTCATTGTCGATGAAACGCAGTTAGCAGCTAAACAGAATGTGTGTGTGTGTGTGTGTGTGTGTGTGTGTGTGTGTGTGTGTGTGTGTGTGTGTGTGTGTGTGTGTGTGTGTGTGTGTGTGTGTGTGTAGGCATTATGATCTGAATGATGAATTGACATTGTTCTCTGTGTCTCTGCCAGGTGGAAGATCTGGAATTTGTTGGCCAACGTTTGAATCTACTCACAATCATGCTCCGATGAAACCACACGATTTACTCATGAGCTACAACACCATTACTGGATTCATGAGTGTCAAAAGTAACAAGAATAAATTCCTGTGTGGATTATCATTACTAATTTGTATGTGACTTTTATGTGAGACTTGAACCCGCTCTCATTTCTCGATTTTCAGGAACTACATTTGTTGGGTTTAGGGACGTGTGCTCAGGTGAAAAAAATTACATGTTTTTCACCAATCCGAACAATGAGGACCTGCAGCACCCGATCAGCGTTCAATCGATCACTAAGAGTAACAGCACAGAGGACGCTCAAGTGTTCATTCATCATCCAGATCTGTCGTGAGTTGTGCTGCCTTTGGACATGCACTTGTATTACATTTTCATTACATCTTTTCACTTAAGAAAAAAAACAAACAAACAAAACAATCAAACAGCCTTACGATCAACCTCTATTACTAATTTATCAGCGACCACTCAAAATAAATATAAGCCTCATTTATCAGGCTGGATATTTCTATTTCGATTTAAATTTGGAGCTTAGATTTAGATTTACCCATATACAGGACAATAAACACTGACCCAAAATAAAGCTACTCCAGAACAAAGATATGACATAAAACAGCAAAAATTGACACAAGCGAAAAAGAACAAACACGTTGTACACAGCACATTACATGACAGACATTGCAATTGTCTGGAATTCATTGCAGCAAAGTGAACCCATCTGACTGTGTGGATATGGACTGTGATGCTAAAAAGAAAAGCATGATAAAGGACCTGGATGGCAGTTTCCTTGGAGCAGTGGGGGCGGTCATTCCTTTCTCTGAGTACGAGTGGGATGGGGATCCACGACATGGCTTGGGAGACTATCGCATTCCCAAAGTAATGCTCACTGACCTCAGTGGCAGCCGTATCCCTGTATCAACAATAGCCCCTAAAAAAGGTGAGTCTAAGGCAAGTCAAATGAGTTGATTGATTCATGTATGTGGAGATGGGTGGTGGTACAATTCCCACCATGACCAAGCTACCACTAGTGGGCCCTTGAGCGAGACACTTAACCCTCAATTGCTCAGTTGTAAGTCGCTCTGGATAAGGGTGTCAAATGCCAAATGCTGTAAATGTAATGTGTGCGTCTGTATGCAGTACAGAGTCTGTATGCAGTACAGTACATACACGAATCAATCACCTCATTTGAGCCGACCATTACACTTGTATATCTAGATTGGCTTACAGATGGATATAATGCATACTGATGTGCATACAGGTGTGATCCGAGACTCGACCTGCACATTTATGGAAACCTGGCAGGCCTACAAATGCTTTGGGATGAACTACAGGATGCTAGTGATCGAGAGTATGGATGCAGACTCGGAGACCAGACGTCTGTCTCCTGTAGCTGTCCTAGGAAATGGCTATGTCGATCTTTTGAATGGTAAATACAAATATATCATAATGCAAAGACCATTTTTTCAAACAAATACACAGATACAGATTAGGGTTCCTGGGAGTAAACCAGAAATGGTTAATCAGACTATAGTTACACATTAGAATTGAAATACTATGGGAAGTGATAGTTTCATGTGTGTAAGTTGGATCTCTTTGCGTACATGAATGTGAATGCGTATTACCCAGTCAGGTTTAAGTAGAATAGATATTTTATATTTTAGTAAATAGAATTAATTCAATTTGCAAATGTAGCTACAAACCAAAATAATGATTGTGTACAGGATTGGGTGGATTTAGTCCTACAAAACTCTAGATCAGGGGTGTCACACTCATTACCACTATGGGCCACATCAGCATTATGTTTGCCCTCGAAGGGCCAGTTGTAACTATAATACAGTATGTAGTCTTTGTCGCATAACACAAAAGAGATATTGGCTTTTCTCCTTGATGTACAAACATGTTTTTGCTTTCCTGTCTTTCTTGGAATTGCCTTCCATCTACATCAATTGTGGGAGATGCATTGTGGGAGATGTAGTTTATTGTCAATTCTTTCTTTCATACAATCATACACCTTTTAAGCTCTTGCGTTCCACATAAAATGACGTGGGCCACACTTTGACATGTGATCTAGTTAAAGCACATTATGAATTCAAGTTATGTTCATACCTGGTATTTTGTTTCTGTTTGTGTATTTTTCTTTGAAATAGTGGTATTATTAAAATGTATTAAATAAATTATAATAAGCCATGTCTGATTGAAATCTGATACAGTAACAGATATACAGAGATCCTTGTTAACATTGTGGCAAATAATCTTACAGTGTTACATTTAGTGAATACTGTAGTCAGTAAGATCTATTTCGTACTGTTACAAGTACTACTAATATATTGTACTGTTTTGGTAGTCACATAATTATTTTATTTATCATTAGGTGTCTTTAGCCTTATCTATTGCCTCTTTGCACAGGCCCACAGGACCACGGCTGGTGTGCTGGTTATACATGTCAAAAGAGAGTGTCTCTCTTCCACAGCATTGTAGCCACCAACAAATCCTTTGACATCTATTTCACCGGTGTGTCCCCTCAAAAACTGAGGCTCATGATGCTCAATGCCGACCCCCTAGAGGTACAAGAACTCAGTTGCTTTAGCGGGCTAGCTAGCACGTTTGTGACCTAAAAGCATTTTATTTTTCTTTATTTTAGACTGTCAACGTGGCTGTATTTTACTCGAATCCTCAGCGTTTGGACGTCTACGTAAACAATCAACTGGTTGCTCCAAACAATGCTCAGTGGAATGTGGGCCATACTGACTACACCTTGCTTAAACCTACGTTTCCTGGTATCTAAAAATCAAATATATGTTCAGTTGATTGTATCAAAATCAGTCACAAAATAGGAATCATTACATCATGATATCATTAAGTTGGTAGTTGATGCCGTGCAAAAGGCGTGCTGCAGTATTGGAGGATTTACTCTAATGCATGTACTCTTCTGTAACATTTTATGAATTCGTAACATAATCTCGTCAATGAAATAAACAATTTTGACATAAAAATAACTAAAGGGTTTCCATGCAATGTTACTAAAAAGCTCATTAAACGGGGCCTCTGAAAGACAGCAGTTGGCTTGCATAGGACGTATATTCTAACATCACCATCTTACTTCTCCACTCTCACTTCTACAGGACAATACCTCCCCACACTTAGTGGCACGGCTGGCTCCAATTTCTTTGACCCTGACTACAAAATGATGCACGTCCTCCTGCAAGGCTCTACCCCTGTGCACATCAACATGTCCCTAGTGCTCTTCCTCTCCTTCAACCTCCCAGCCATGACAGAGGAGCAGTTTTTTGGGGACCAGCTGATCAACAATCTGGCATTGTTCTTGAAGATTCCTGCCTACAAGATCCGCATCACCAATATAGTGCGGGAGAACAGCGGAGCACGGAGGCGAAAACGCTCCACTGGTTTAACGGTGCAAGTGGAGATCAGGGAACCTCCCACCAACCAGACTTCTGCTAATAGCACAAGTGGTGAGCAGAGACTTTACGCCTCACAGTAGTGGAGGGGAAAACCAGGCTTGGCCTGAATGTTCGAATCATTTACAACACAGTTTTTAGTCTGTGCACAAAACTTACCACATGTTGAATATCTCCTGCAGATTCAGATCAGTTCAGTGTGTTGAAGGCTGCTGCTGACACACTGGCCCAGGCTGCTGTCTCTGGCAATCTCAGTCAGTCCATTGGTTTTAATGTGTCCTCAGTAGGCGTCATTGTTCCCCCTCCGCCACCTAGTGACCCAGCTTGGAGCGAGGTAAGCTGGGAATGAGCTGTATTTCTGGTTTATTGTAATGTTTTCTAAGCCACCTAGTTTAGCATGAGATTATGTCATATTACATTTTATATTTTTATTTCCTAGGAATTTCTTCCTAAGCATTACTTTCTTCCCTTATAAGTTTTAAACAGAGGTGTCCAGTAACGAAGTACAAACACTTTGTAATCTTACTTAAGTAGAAATCGATACTTTTTCAGGAGTAATTATTTTTCTGCTGACTTCTTACTTCTACTCCGTACATTTTCATGCATTCATCTGTACTTTCTACTCCTTACATTTTATTCTATTCTATATTCATATTCTATATTTCATTTCGCCTCATTTTCATTCTGGCTTAAAAAATAAAATCCAAATAAATCGCTCAATCCGGATAGAGTGAATGTGATTGTGGTTGGATGAGATATAAACATGTGCCATTCTGACACCCTATTGGTTTGTATGTGATCCAACCCACCTGCACGTGACACACATCACGTCACACTCCAGCAAGGACATAACTAGTGTTGGGGTCATTACTCAATTCTTTCTTAAAAGTGATTATTTCTCCACAACTTGCTCATTTATCAAACTGGTGCTTTCTCTTCACCCAACACAAATTAATCTACAGTAGGGAGTTCAGTAGAGAGACGTTTGAATAAATTAGCGATTGCGATTGGGGCGGCCAAAACAAGTAGTTTTGAAACCAGTACTTTTACACTTTACCTTGAATAAAAAGCTTGTGTTGATACTTCAGCTTGTTCAGGAGTGTTTTTAAACTATACTTCTACCTCAGTGATATTAAATAATATTGTGTTTGCAGCAGATCTTGGTAAGATCAAGGTTTGTTCATGTGTCAAATCAGACACATGAATTGAAAAACACACATCTGAAAAACACTCCTAGTCTCCAGCGTAATCGAAGTGTCATGTGCAACATTTGTTTTATTACTCCCTGATGATTTAATGCGTTCTTCAAATAAAACAGATTCAGTAGATACGGCTTCTTCAAATTCTCTCTGTGGGCAGGTGGCGAATCAGGAGGTGACACGCGACAATCAGTCAATGCAGATGGTGAGCAGTGTGTCCACTCTAAAGGTGTTGGTGGAACCAGTGGCGGGGCTTCATCCTGGACCTCTCAGCGTACAACCCGTCATCATGGCCTTGGACCAACAAGTGAGACTTTTAAAAGCATGACAAATGGAAACTCTTTCAAGCAAATGGAAAGCATTCAGCTTCATTGAACGCTTTGAATGCTTTTTTTTTGCCCCAGGGGAACTGTGTATCTGTTGGAGTGACATCGCTCACAATTACAGCTGTGCTTAAAGATGCTTTGGGAAACCCAGTAGATGGCTTGTTCGGAACCACAACCATCCCCTTCCAAAGCTGCTTTGCAAATTATACTGACTTGGCCATCAATACTACCGGTTGGTAGCATATAATTGACTTTTTTTTTTTTTTGCTAAAAGTGCAATATTTGTGTTTGCTCTTCATTGGCATTTGGTTAATAGGACTTCAAACATGCTAAAGCGATACCAGGGCGCTTGGGTGTAGTCCTTGTACCTTAACGACCAAAGCAACTAGTGTGAGCTTTTCCTTCTACTGAAGAAAATACCTGCAATACCCCGATTGCGCTGCGAGTCAAAATGTATTTATGAATATTCAGCTACAAGATAAATACACAGATATAAATTTTGTGCAAATCAAACGTTTTTGATTTAGATTTCTTTCCTTTTAAAACGTATTCTGTCTCAGCTTTAAATGATATGCGTACATACTATACATATATTATACTTATAAAATACCTTAGAGTAAGTTTCATATGTGCTTCCTGAACATCCTAACCACTGTTAGTCCCCATTTGCTGTTATAATAATCTCCACTCATCCAGGAAGATGATTTTGAAGATGAATCCACTAGATTTTGAAGTGTGCTCGTGTAGATATGTGTTCTCAATCAGCCACAAGGGTGTTAGTACGCTCAGGTGTACAGGTGAAGTGAGGAAACCTGGGGTGCACACAGTTTTACAATTGCTCTCAATAGGTTGAGGTCAGAGCTGTATAGTTGGCCAATCATGATCTTCTACTGGCTCTGGGTACAGGGGTATTGTCATGCCGGAACGGTTTTGCGTCAAGTGAAGTGACAATTCCACTGCATCAAAGACAACCTGTAGAATTGTGTACCTCCAAATCTGTGGTGAACCACATACGGCTGGAAATGTCTCGTACCCCGATACTGTTGTCTGCACAAATGCCCCTACATTCTAAAAGTGTTCTTTTAATTTACACAGGAAGGAACATGACACTTGCTTTCACTCTGAATGAATGGACCGCACAGTCCCGATCCTTCACGCTCAACTCACTGTCAAGTAAGTCCCTTTTCTTTTGACTTATTTCTCAACAAATGCGACAAATATTCATATAATCATCTCTTTGTCGTATAACGCAACATCATCATCATCATCTAATGTGTCTGTTTATTTAGCATCAGCCACAACCTCCACTACAACCTCCACCACCCAATCTATAAACCCCGGAAACCCTGGTGAGGACTACAACAGCATCTTTGACTCCAGTCCTGCCTTCACAACACAAAATGCTTATATAATAATGCTACTTGGTGTTCTGCAACTAATCTACAACCTGCTTTTAGACCAAATAAATCCAATTTTGTGATTAAAAGCCTTGATATGAAAGGACGCTTAACAAAATCAGAATATATTTCTTTTATTTGTATTCTTTTCATATGTACAATACAAGTTGACACATTGCTTCATAGATTCATAGAAAAAGATTAGACAAATATTCTGTGGGCTGCTGGACATTTCCATTCAATTCTGTCACACATTTAGTAATTGATTTGTTACATAATGGAAATAATGAATATTCTTTTGTTTTTTATTCCCTCCATCTACATATTACAGAAATATAACAATAAAATGCCTTTCGGTGTAGTCTTTTCACATACTTTACAGCTTACATTATAAACACTGGAGCAGGTTTTGGTCTCCTTAGTTCAAGTGAAGGATAAATGTTCTTGTAACACATTTGAGTGGATCAAATATTAAGTGGTCAAGTACACAGCAAGCCACAAATCAGGGTAGAGTGTGCTCTGATTTGAGCTTATTTTGAATGCTGCTCTGTGGTATCTACTTTGTACAAAAGGTACATTTTGGGAGTAATAAATGATGGAAGAAACTCCTACCTCTAAATTGCCACAACACATTTTTTGAAGTATTGGAAAAGAAGGACATTCTGTTAATATAACCGTGCGCCACGGTTTTTTTTTCTGTGTTGATTACATTTTCTGTCAAAAAATATATGTATATAATTCTAGCAACAGTGCAGAATTTAGTTTTATTCAAGTGAAAATTTAAAGGGAAAGTTTTATTTTACTGGAGTAATATTTTACAGTGTTGTCTCTGCTACACATTTTTTGTTAGTACGTAACTCCATACATTTACCGCAGTTAACCACTAGAGGTCCCCAGAACCCACAAGGAAAAATTCCTGATGTCCCCAGTTTTTTTTCAATCCAGATTGTTGAATTGCTGCTTTTAGGATTAGTACGATTTGGAAAGATCTTATCTAGAGTGTATTTCCACAGGGCGTGTTTGTGGCTCTGGATTCACAGCAACCCTGACCAGGATAAAGTAGTTAAAGTAAAGTAGTAGTGAAGATAAATGAATGAATGCACAGATTGCCCTCATAAGGGTCAATGCAGGTGCAGAGAATATCCTAACAACACGTACATCACCCGGCATTATATTAATTTAAAGCATTTATAGATTTTTTTTACAGTATCTTACAATTATTATATTGATACGGTGAGCAGTTGAGTATTAAGGGTCCTGCTGAAGGGCCCAGCAGTGACATATTGGTGGTGCTGGGACTTAAATAAGTCTGGGAGCACTAAATCTGTGTAGCAGTTTTTATTCTCACATCCAGTGATAATATTTCCTTTATTAATATTGCCTGCTATCAATTTATTTTTTTCGATCTTATAAATGATGGAGTGATGGAGTGGAGTAAACTACTTTAATACATAATTAGAAAAATCACATCTCTATCGATGGTGGTTGGCAATTCTGGCTTTTACTTCATGCTAAAGTGGAAAGCACAATAATAGTTACTGTATAGCACAATGTTCAGCAAATGTTGCTGATTTTAAGTAAACAATGAGAAGATAGGCCTGGCATATTACAAATAGCCATTCATTATATGAAATGGTCACTAGTTGTTGTTTTTTTTATTGTTTGTTTGTTTGTTTGTTTTTGTTCAAATACAAATAGCTTGCAGTTGGTGTTCCTCAATGCAGATTCTTGAAATTCCCCTTGTATAAACCATTGTTTTTTATTGTGGTTATCTTCATAGAGAAACAGATTGCATTTATTTATAATCGATTATTAGATGTTATTAGATCTTTAGGTATATTTCCGTATTTACTTTTTTTATGTTTATATGATAGATAGATAGATAGATAGATAGATAGATAGATAGATAGATAGATAGATAGATAGATAGATAGATAGATAGGGTAAGTTATGCAATAAATAAATAAACAACTAAATAGATACATAATTGATGGACATAAGCAAACAGACAGACAGACAGACAGACAGATAGATAGATAGATAGATAGATAGATAGATAGATAGATAGATAGATAGATAGATAGATAGATAGATAGATAGATAGATAGATAGATAGATAGATAGATAGATAGATCATGCTCTGCAATAAATCAATAAATAGGTAGATATATAATTACATAATAAACTGTCATAACCAGACAGACAGACAGACAGACAGATAGATAGATAGATAGATAGATAGATAGATAGATAGATAGATAGATAGATAGATAGATAGATAGATAGATAGATAGATAGATAGATAGATAGATAGATAGATACTGGATGCTGCGTGTCCGTTGCTGCCTTTGCGCGTTTGGACCGAACAACTGCTCTCTCAATAGAAGGGTGGGAAAGAAAATGGAATGCCTGGGATCTCGAGTCTCTCTCTCTCTCTCTCTCTCTCTCTCTCTCGCTCTCTCTCTCTCCCTCTCTCCTCACACGTGCTCTAGTCACTCATATAAAAGTTAGCCATTATTCTGATGTTTTCAGTCAGTCTGCGTTTGCACCATGCACCGTTCATCCGCTTCCCTCCGGCTCCTGCTCCTCCTGCTGCGGCTCTGTTCGCGTCTTGACGCGGCGGCTGTGGAGTTGCGCCCCGGTGTCAGTCTTCCAACATCACCGGCCTCGCATCCACACACACTCGCCTCATCCAGCATCAAGCGCTCCTCCATAGCAAGCAAAGAATCCATAGAGCCTCACGACTACATGCTGTCTATCTATAAGACTTTCTCGGCTGCAGAGAAACTGGGACTGAACGCGAGCTTTTTCCGTTCTTCTAAAGCCGCAAACACCATTACGAGTTTTGTGGATAATGGACAAGGTAAGAGAGTCGGTCTGCATTTTCACAGCTTTTATCATGTTTTTACTTAGCGAGATCAGTAACATTGTCTATGTGCTGCTTCTGGGGGAGAAAAAAAATTATATAAGAAATATAAGAAAGTAATGCAATGGTAATTTTTTTTTTAGCAGAAAGGGTTGAAAACTAAACCTCTAATGAACCCCTCTATCTATAGAAGAACTGTCAAAGAATATTTTTCCTCAAACTGTAGACCCACATTTCTCTGCAAAAAAGAAATCATTATGGAAATGAACTGAATTGTTTAGAGTGCAATATCTCGTCTTTCTCTTTTAGATGACTCTCCAAATTCTCCACTATGGAGCCAGAAGTATCTCTTTGACATCTCAGCCCTGTCTGATAAAGTCGAGCTGCTTGGTGCTGAGGTAAGAATCTACACAAAAGCATCTGGACACTTCCCAACATCTGATGCAGGCCCCATGGAGATTCAGCTTATTTCCTGCCAGACTCACAAACGTCTGGATTCCAAAATCCTAGACTTGCAGAATTCTCACGTGGCAAGATGGGAAGTCCTGGATGTGCTGGAAATTTTCTCTGAACGGCAAATGTATACAAAACGAAACTTCTTCTGTCTGGAGCTCAGAGCTTCCCTCGATAATCCGGAGAGGGAAATTGATTTACGGCAACTTGGATTACACCGTTACGGGCGCCCACAGCAGAAGAAGGCCATATTGGTGGTGTTCACCAAGTCAAAGAAGAGGCAGAGCTTGTACTATGAAAAAAATGGAAAAATTCAACTGGATCCTGAGCATGGTGGAAAAGAGAAAGTCCCTCGGATAAAGCCTAAGCGGAGGCGCCGGACGACGTTAAACAACAAGGGCAAGAAACATGGCAGAAAGTCGAAGTCTCGATGCAGCAAGAAGCCATTGCATGTCAATTTCAAAGAACTGGGTTGGGATGACTGGATTATCGCCCCTTTGGATTACGAAGCGTACCATTGTGAGGGTATATGCGACTTTCCTCTTCGATCCCATCTGGAGCCTACTAATCATGCCATCATACAGACCTTGATGAACTCTATGAACCCTGGCAACATGCCACCCAGCTGCTGTGTGCCTTCTAAACTTAGCCCCATCAGCATCCTGTACATCGATACTGGGAATAACGTTGTGTACAAACAATATGAGGACATGGTCGTGGAGTCATGTGGGTGCAGGTGACTGTGGGTGTCCTGCAATATATTCACACCTCTGACATAAATCTAGCAGTTTTAATCTGCATAAAAAAATGTGTACACCAGTCATTAGTAGCTATAATGCCATTATGTAAAGCATTCACCGATGAAAATGAGACTCTGAAGCCATTGCTAAATGCTATTTTTGATAACGTACGAAAATATCCTAAGCGAGATCAATTTCAATTTGACGGCACTTCATTCCGTTTATTTCACCCGATACGAAAACATTCGACATAATGAAATGCCAAATGCATCGTATATCCATCATTTTGTAAATACCTTGTACAGTCATTGATTTTATGGTAAATATAGTAAATCTCATTCTAATTTATACTGCATTCTATTAAATTATTCTAACCCATACTGTAGGTAGACCTTTGTATTTGAAAGCTGTACTTTTGTAGACTGAAATTGTGTATCTACCTCATTGAACAACTTTTTCAATCTTTATATATATATATATATATATATATATATATATATATATATATATATATATATATATATATATATATATAATATACACGAATGTTGAGGACGAGCTATTTCAGCATTCTTGTAAATACTGTAGCCAAATTAAGAAGCTTTATTCTTCTAATAAATAATGAAACAAATAAATGTATTATATATTATATTTATACATGTTGTTTTGAAAATAAACCTGTTATTAATGCTGTAAACATGTTTTAATGGTTCATGGTGTTAAATAGAAGATGAGTTGGGAGAAGAAGATGGGTTTCTCAGAAGCAGATGATTTGTTTATAACTGCTCATCGCATAAATGAATTAAACAATAATGTACTGACAATTACAATACAGTATAAAGATAGACAGATAGATAGATAGATAGATAGATAGATAGATAGATAGATAGATAGATAGATAGATAGATAGATAGATAGATAGATAGATATGATATATGATTTTTTTTCTTTGTTAAATAAAAACAAGTACATAGCACACAAGTTCCTGTGAGTAAGTTGTTTATATAGAATCCATAATCAGTGAATTATATCCAGCTTTACAGTCAGCCCTGCTGTTTCTCTCTCTCTCTCTTCTCTCTCTCTCTCTCTCTCTCTCTCTCTTTCTTTCTTTTTCTCCTTTTCTCGCAACTGAAAATTAATTAATTATTTCCAACCAATCAATGTTCAGAAATCAACATCCAAATAGCCTATTCAAAAGCACTTGTAAAATCTTTATTGGTCTGTCAATTCAACAACCAAGGACTGATATCTGATAAAGAAGTCTAGCCCATTCTCAAGATGAGTTTAATAGCTTATGAAATGTCGTAAGTTCACTATCGTAAGGACAGAACGAGACGAGGAAACAAGGAAAGAAGTGTACGCCTTAAAAGCCTTTTTTCTGAACTGGAATTAAATGGTAACCTGGGGCATTTCTGTACTTTTCGCCAAAGATGAAAGGGCAAGTTTCAGTGTTTAGCAAAGGTGAAAGCGGGGTCAACAGATACTTACTGCCATGTTCCTTGGGTGGCCTAGTGTAGTGAATGGCCAAGGGTGTATACACTCTCTCTCTCTCTCTCTCTCTCTCCATCTCTCTATCTCTCTGTCTACGTCTCTCTCTCTCTCTCTCTCTCTCTCTCTCATCTCTCCTCTGTCTCTCTCTCTCTCTCTCTCTATCTGTCTGTCTCTCTCTTTCTCTGTCTCTGTATGTCTCTCTTTCTCTCTCTGCTGCTCTGTCTCTGTATGTCTCTCTTTCTCTCTCTGTCTCTCTGTATGTCTCTCTCTTTCTCTCTCTGTCTATCTCTCCCTCTCTGTCTCTCTCTCTGTCTCTCTCTCTCTCTCTCTCTCTCTCTCTCTCTCTCTCTCTCTCTCTCTCTCTGTCTGGCTCTATCTCTATCTCTCTCTGTCTGTCTCTCTCTCTCTCTCTCTCTCCCTCTCTGTCTTTCTCTCTGTCGTTCTGTCTGTCGTTCTTTCTGTCTGTCTGTCTGTCTGTCTGTCTGTCTCTCCCTCTGTCATCCCATCACTCTGTGTCTCTCTATCGCTCTGGCTCTCTCTCTCTCTCTCTCTCTGTATTCATGTGAGTTCTGTGTCTTTATGTCCTTTTTGCAAACATATGCGAATGCAAACATAGACACATTCATACATACACACACACACATATATACACACACACACACACACACACACACACACACACACACACAAACACACACAGGCAAAGAGTGGACAGATGCACAGCGGTTGACCCCCAGTGACCAAGGTTTCATTCATTCTCTGTCTGGGTTAGGACAAAGAAAGCCAACGATGCTACTTTCAGATTAGGCTTGCTTTTTGCTTGAGGTCAAAGGTCGAGTGTCCCTTTGTGTTTAGCCTCTGTGAGAATTTCAAAGGTACACATGCAGTAAAGAAAGAGGAAGCAATCAACACAGCGAGAGAACAAGGAGAGGAATGTGTGTGACATTGCTGGATTGGCCCTCTGTCTTTCCACCACGCTGTCACTCCACAGACTACGTAAGAAGATACAAAAAAAGGCGCAAGAAATACGAGCAACAAAGCTTGTTCGCAACAACAGATGGGAGCTTCGGCTTCGATGGCACATCTGGACAAAGTTGTTTTGCTGTAACTAACCTTTCGAATGCTTCTAATTACAAGTGAATGTTAGCAAACACAAGAACTGCACTGACATGACATAATTCATCAAAAAATCAACTAGGTTAAGCAACGAGCACTTTTTCCAATTCAATTCATTTCATTTCATATATTTCTATAGCGCTTTTTTTTTTTAATGGGCACGGTCACAAAGCACATTTACTGCAATAGATTAGAAATTCATAACGGTCACTACAAAACAAACAAACAATGTACGTCTATTGTTTATTGCAAATTGGGCTAAGATCAACCTCTAAGATTCATCAGCACAACAGGCCAGAGTCTGAATGAGCCGTTTGCTCTGATTTCACCTCTTTTGTTCACTATCCTTGCAATGTGTGTATTTTTTTCTTTCAGAGCGTCAACCATTGGCGACCTAGAAAACAAATGATAAAATAGAGGGCTGAAAGGAGGTTTGCAGAGTCAACTCATAAGAGGGAAGTGTGTTTAGATAGCTGTAACGCAGGGCAGAAGGTTAATCTGCCCCACTTAACTCCTGAACACTGATTTAAGGCCAGCTGTAACACTAACATAACACTATGGAAAATGCAACAGAAGTGATCTTGGGCCAAACTTACCAAAAGACGCCAGACATCGAAAAAAGATGAGTTTAATAGCTTATGAAATAATAGCTTATGAAATCAACCCTTTCAGCCCAATCAGCCCTTTATTTTTATTTTTTTAATAGATACTAATAAATAATAAACCTGCTATAGCTTTCCCTTTTGTGTCCCATTTTTTCATGTCATAGAGAGTTTTTCCTTCACTCTATCACCTCTTTCTGCTGACTTGCTTAATTAAATGGAATGGATAGAAGACTTAGCTTTAATATTCAAACATTTATGTTTGGTATATGCTTTTGAACATCCCATGTCACATTTGTTCCCCATATGTACTTATGTACTAATTATCTCCACTTTTCTAGGATGCTGTTGTACTAGATTTTGTATATTTGAGCTCATTCAGCCACAATGGTGTTAATAGATATGGGGTATGGAAGCCTTGGGTGTTTACATTTATTCCAAATGTCATTTAATAGAGATTTCATCAAAGCTGTATATTAATCCACTCAATATCTTCCACTTTATATTGTGTAAACTATATATTCATATCGCTGCTGCAGCGCTAGAACTGGCTTGAGTCTCCTAATTCAAGTGAAGTGAAAGCATTTGTTGACGTCCTATACAATTGTGTGTCTCCAACGTTGTGGTAATGTGGTTGGAAAAGTCGAGTGTCCCAGTATTCACGTCTACATCTAATGTACAATATGCAACAGATGAGTACAATTTAAAGATACTGCATGAACCTCTCACTGTATTTTGTAAACCAACATAAAAGGAGTGGCTCCTGTTGCTTCAAGTTCAAGAGAAGAACCGGAATTGAAAATATTCATGTGCGAAACACTCTTGACGCTTTTTTGGAACTGTATGAAAAAAGAAAGAATTATAAATAAAAATATATATTATGCTTGTTACATTTCATAGAAACCACTGCAAAATTTAGAATACATGGAATAAAAATACACTACACCTGAAACAGGAATTTCAGAGGAAAAAAAGAAACCTGAAGATCTTTTGGGCAGCTCTGTACCCAGACACGCAGCTCACATCTGAACTATCGCTGCTCGTTCAAAAAGCAAAAAGACCTGGTTACTTGCTGATCGTAATCACCACATACTCGAATCAAAGAGACGTAGACGGTACTCTGCTGTAAAGCTGTTCAGGTCACAGCCGTGCCAGCAGCTTTGCACTGTCTGTCAAGGGATAAAGGCGAAGTGGTGGTACACAGATGTTTGCGATAGTTAGCGCTGGGGAACATATGGCTTTGGTTGTGGCAAAAGCAGCGTTGCTTGTTCTGGGTTTAACCAACTGTAGATTAGGTTCCTTAGCCGAGGACAGAAAGTTGCTGCGAGACAGGTCTGACCTCTTTGCATGAGTTTTGACTGAATGATAATAAGAGTTCTGGTCTTCTTTTCTACATTAGAGGGCAAATTTGGATGACAGCAGCGTAAGTCTTGCTTTATAGTCTTTATAGGTGGAAATGTGAAACATATGGGGAGGGTCTAGATTGAGTACATTCTTTTTTCTATAATAATAAGTGCATGGAAACATTTTAATACGACTCATCATTCCTACATCAAAAGGCAATGATAGTAGATAAGTAGATAAGAGTTTTTATTTATTTCACATTTATCCAGCCAATACTTGCAAGCACACCAATACATTAACAATGCCGGAATTCACTATTCTGTACATGTTAGGCTTGTTCATACATCATTATAAAGGAAAAAAAAAAAACCAGGGACAGTCTTCACTGTCCCCGTGTTTAAACACAGACAAAGCTAGGCCCAAGTATTTGGAGCATGTCTGTTTCTCTAAGCAATGGGATGAGATCACCTTAAAAAAAGCATTCCTACACTAAGCTAACATCAAATATGGTACTGTATCTGGTGTAATCTGTTGAAATAATATTCTTCAGCAGATCCAGATCTTCCATAGATCTAGGGTTAGGGTTATGGGCATGAATAAGTCAAAGCACTGAATGAATAGATGGATTAGATTCGATTCGATTAGATTAGTTAGAGTACAAGGCAATGAAAATATTGGCAGTGTAAAATATTTACACATGGACAGTTTGGTAAGGCTATGATATATTCATTCATTCATTCATCTTCTACCGCTTTATCCGATCTTCCTCGGGTCACGGGGAGCCTGTGCCTATCTCAGGCGTCTATGGGCATTAAGGCAGGATACACCCTGGATGGAATGCCAACCCATCGCAGGGCACACACACACACATTCACGCACACATTCATACACTAGGGACAATTTTCCAAGGTGCCAATCAACCTAGCGTGCATGTTTTTGGACCGGGGGAAACCGGAGAACCCGGGGAAAAACCCCCTGAGGCACAGGGAGAACATGCAAACTCCACACACACATTCCCGAGACGGGAATCGAACCCGGATCCTGGCGGTGTGAGGCGAACGTGCTAACCACTACGCCACCGTGCCCCCTTAGGCTATGATATATGATAGATTTAAATAAATAATAACCGATGAATGAATAATACAAAAAGAAATAATACGAATATAAATAAGCAGTACCTTGAAAGGTGATTATATAGAACAAGTACAGTCTGCATGGATAGTGCAATGTATGAGATAATGAATACAGTTTTTATGACAAGTTTATACACATGCAAAGGGTGGATGGATGGATGAATGAATGTATGATGGGTGTAAAGCAGTGGCTTGCTGTATTATGGTGCCTATGCAATGTAGCCAGTTACACAAGGGGAAATGTAAAGTAACATTCCAATTAAATAGGTGTCAGCAACATTAATAGACACTGTCATGGGAGTGTTCCCAGAGCACCTATACATTTTGTTAAAATTATTCCTTTGTCTTCAGTAACCACTGCACTGTATCCAAGCCTGGGTGGGTTGGCAGTACATTACAGGGCATATTATACACACAACTATTAATTTATCATTAAACAAGGCAGTTTGTTAAAGTGAATCTGCTGTTTATAGACAGTGAGAAAGCCGACAGTTTAGAGAAAACCCATGTGGAAGAACCCAATGGTTTATCGGGGAGCTATGAAGTCATATTGCAAACTTTTTTTTGTAATCATGTCTGTTTCCTGTCCCTTAAAACATTTTTGTTTATTGTATTATAGTTAGCTGGAAAAGCCTGCAAATACCTTACATAACCTCTGCACAACTCTAGCCTGTAACTATCTGAATCTGATGTAAAATCAGTGCTTTAGATGACGGCAGGATTTTCAATGATGATGACAATCTGCTGCAGTTTCATTTCAAAAAATAGAACCGATTTTTGTCGAGGATTTGACAAAGAACATCAACTTAAAGTGACACATAGTGGACAAATGAAAGTAATCAAAAAGTAATCAAATGTAATCAGTTACTTTTAAAAGTAACTATAAAATAATTAAAAAGTTATTACATTTTGAATAGGGTCATTTGTAATCTATTACATTTCCAAAGTAACCTCTATATATATATATATATATATATATATATATATATATATATATATATATATATATATATGTCGATATGTACTATATGCCATTCCTGTACCTGTAATATATTATATATGTTCATAAACATGACTTTTCCAGCTCTATTTTGTTCTTACCCAAACTGTATCAGAAAGTTGGAAGCACACAACTTTATAGGATGTCTCTGGATTTATGGATCTGGTTGCTTCTAATCTTAATCAATACTGTTCATACTCAAATCATAAAAGAGACAGAGAAAATGCTCTGCAGCAAAACTATTCAGTTCACATTTTACATAAGTCTCACAATAATAAAAAAAACGCTCTCACAACATTCTCCCAATTTAAGGTTATGAAATTTAAATTCTTTACTTGAGAAATTCCTTGTGAAGCAGCATGAGTGTACTATTAAATCTACAGTATTTCAAATATTTACAATTAGTCCCAGAAAGTCATATTTAACATGACTGAGAACATTTTACAAACACACCATTATTCTGACAACATGTTATGATGTTAATTGGTCTGTGTTTTTTTTTTTTTCGAAAGGCCACATCTGAAAAGCCTAAGAATGAAATATATATACAATCAAATAAATGCAGTCATTGAAGTGTTCAAGGCCCGTTAAACATTCACATTGAAAGTATTTGCCGGAGCTCCATGGCATTTTTAACAGTACCATGATTATAAGATCAGTTTCAAATGTGCTCGTGAACACAAGCAGCCTCCAGCAATCTCTGCTCGTCGTTCAAACACTTTTAGGTGTAATATATATATAACCTGTGGCAGAGGTGAAATATGGCTTTATGCTCAATAAAAATCAGCAAAGTGTTTATTGATTGTGAAGCCCCTGGTCTTTTGAGGGAAACCCAAAACCTGTCTTGCTCTTGAGAGACAGGCCTCATTTGAATCCCGTGTGAGAGAGACGGAAATGTGCTTTGACACTAACAGGCTGGAAAAGGAAGTTTCTCTGGCTAAGTTAAAGATGAGAAGGGAGGTTGGGAATATAATTATCGGAGTCATATTTACTGCAGGCAATAGAAGTTCCACCTCCCCCATTTTCCAAAGGCCCCATCAAATTCAGGGATTTGTTTAAGTTTCCACCCTGTTAAATGTAAAAGTACAGACATATATATTTTCATAACCCAAAACATGATATTGCTGAGACAGATACAGTTTGATTATTTATTTATCTGTTCTGTTCTAACAGCCTATACATCTTCTGAATGGATAGAAAAAAACATACATTACCTAATTGTTTAAGTCATATATAAGAAATATATATATTATATGTATATTTTTAAACAAAATGATATATATATATATATATATATATATATATATATATATATATATATATATATATACATATTATTTTAGCTATATATGTTATATATTATATATAACACATACATACATAAATACATACAGAGCATACTTGTTCTGGTTACCACTTCTCCGTGGCTTTGAATTGGGTCATGACCTAGTAACCAGGGTGCTCGGCTATAAATCCTAAAACACTGCTTTATCTTTTGTTCCATATTCGTTGTAACTTTGGTTGAAGTCTCATATTTATTTTATTTCAAATTCAAAATCATTTGTTTCTCTTCTTTTTATGGCACTTAGAAACTGAGAAATGTATTGATAGATTCATTTAATATATTATATATACTATTCTATATTATATATTATAATATAGAATTAAATGTTTTTCTCATTTGGTGTATTTAATAATTATTTAACCATTGTTTTTAAGGGGTTACTTTTACCTTACCTTACTTTTACCTAATAAACAAATACTTAAATCATGTTGGTTATGGTAAACAAAAAACAAAATTCAAACACTAAGGGCACATGTAAATTAAATTTGAAATCCAGCTAAAGATTTTAGGTAAGGCCAATGAATGTTTTTGTGATTTGCATTTAGAATTCTGATCTTTAAATCTCAAAGTAACCTGTGATTTTGAACTAAAACGCAAAATACAAAAGTACAAAGAAAAATATATTGAAAACATACGATTGTATGCCGGAACAAGAGTTTCAAAACTCAAATGTTCAGCAGTTTATTATTCTTATTTATTATTCTTTATTTAGCTAATAGATTATATAGTGCTATTTTAGTTATGTTTTCTATTAATAAAAATAAATAAATAAATAATGATAGATAGATAGATAGATAGATAGATAGATAGATAGATAGATAGATAGATAGATAGATAGATAGATAGATAGATGCACAGAAAATGGTGCAATTTTAGCTCCCCACACACCTGCAAACAGACAGAATATATTCAGCATTCTAGACTGAGCACAGCCTACAAGGTAACCTTTTTGACCTGAAAGTGTTGATTGCTCCTGGATCTGATCCTGGAATTAGGAGCACATTCAAATGGAGATTTAAGCATGAATTTAAAGCCAGTCTAACAGGTCACTTATGGGAGTCAGAAGGTCAATTGCCTGGTAGTGCTTAATGGTAGTAAATATCATCAGTCATCTTAACCATTGCCACAGAGGGGCTCATGGCCCACGTTCAAAGGAATCTGAGGAATTTGTAGGGTTAAAGTGGTGCTGTGAGGTTGGAGACACCGGAGTGGGGTTCTAAAAGTCAGAGACCGTGTCACCTCTTAGTGTCGATCACTATTAGTGAGAAACCTTTTCATCACATAATCACCACTTTGCTATTTTGTATTTGAAATGTGTGAGCAAGATTAAGATGGAGAAAAGTCAATATTACAGCTTATGACAAGGTTTAGATAACAAGTTTATCCTGGACAGCTATTAGGATGATAAGAACTCTGTACCAATTTTTTATCAGCATGACTCAATGGCTGTGTTACAAACAGTACAGACTGGTACTCAGTCACTTTACCTCACTTTTGGAAGCAAATTATTTCCATCACATCAACATTTCTGAAGGTGTGGTGGAACCGTAGGCACAGCGCATGCTTCTCAGTCCGTTCATCATGTACTCCGAGTATGTTACATTCGCATAAAGCACAAACTGTCCCGAAGGTTCTCTTGTGGCAGGAAACTACAGATGGCTGCAAAGAATTGGCTGTGGAGACCCTTTCTCTAAATGTTACTTAAAGGTTTCTTAGGGGCTTCACCACACTTTTTAAAATATTATTTTAAATAACAGTAGCCTCAGATTATGTGGCGTACAATTCATTCGATTAAATGGATTTTTGTTTTTATTTCTAATAATTTTTAATAATAATTTTTTTTAACAATGTCACAAAGCACCTTCAGTGAAAGAAATAGATTAGAAATATATTTATATTATGAATACATTTAAAATATATACAATGTATTTCGATAAATTCAACCATATAAGTTTAGCTCTAATGAACACACCAGAGGCAGAAGTGTTTCCTTATTGAAGTCCCATTTTCCAACGAGAGGATCCAGATCAACTTTCTGGTATTGTTATTATTATTATTATTATTATTATTATTATTATTATTATTATTATTATTATTATTATGCATATTTTATTTGAAGTGGTTGCAGTGTCTAGTGATTGTAGTGTACAGTACCTTGTTTCACCTGATGGGGGCAGTAGACTGCGTTAACGCAATATTCTAATTCAAGTCTATTTAGCCATGGATTCATAAAAAAAAATTGAAAAGTAACAATATAGAAAATTTGGGAAAGAGTTGCCACCATAATCATGGAAAGAGGTGTTTAAAGAATTCTTCAAATAGTATAAAAAGAGTATAAAAAAGTTTTCGTAAATCTCATCAAACGAAAGCTAATAGTCTGCAATGTGAGATCCTTTTCATGAATGAATTTTAACTTTAATATATATATATATCCAACATCAACACTCAGCATAAAGTGTCAATCACTCGATCTTCTCCAGTGGCACTGAGGGCTGATGGGGCACAATTAGCTCCTAGGAACAAATTACATCAATCTCGACATGCTTTGAGTGGGCACTGATTATTGAGTTTAGCTGGACATGCTAATTTTATTTTTACCCATTGAACAACCCTGGAGACTTAGCAAGCGGGAGAAAGCATTCGTATCTGGGGAGGTGGTGGTTTAGTGGTAAGGCATTGACCAGAAGATCGCAGGTTCAAACCCCACATCCACCAAGCTACCACTAGTAAGCCCTTGAGCAAGACCCTTAACCCTCAATTGCTCAGTTGTAAGTCGCTCTGGCTAAGGGCATCTCCCAAATGCCATTAATGTAAATGTATCTAACCAGATGCTTTTGGCTTTCAGTGGAGAATTCTATACGGTCAATGCAAGTGCTCATTTGCTCTCAAGAAGTCTGTGTGCTGGTTTTAGCAACCATAACATCCTTTGTTGTTTTTCATTTCGAAAATCATATAGGATGATGCTTTCAAGTGTGTTAACATCAAAACACAATTGACTCCGAACAGCATGTTTAATTTATTAAAGTCTGAGCCTTTATAGGCTGTTTTGAAGATAAGGTGTCCGTTCAGCTCCTATATGGCAAATATCACGTTCAGTTCCCAATGAGGCACGTTAGGCACAAGAACTGGACAGCTTCACTATGTCATTTCAAATGAGGCTCCAAAACCGAGCGCTAAATCTTGCCAGTATCCAGGTCTAATGACTCACGTGTTAAATGTTTATATATCTAGAATTACAAATGGACTGTGAATAGGAAATAAGTGAGATCTGTTCCCCGGCCGAGTCCTTGCTCTGTGAATATCGTAGCAGCAACAGGCTATTCGCCGGTGTGTCTCAGTTCAAGACATGGCACCTAATCTGTCAGGCATAGGGGGAAAAAAACTTTATACGATATACAGTCTTTACACTAACAAGCCCTGGTCCTCGTCTCCACGCTGAACCCGGGCACTGAAGGGTAAAGGCAATGTAATTTGCCTAAAGTGTAGGAATTCACATGAAAGCATTTCTGTTGGAGTGTATATGACGCTTCGAACGCATGATTGTCCCAGATGACCAGCTGAAACAGTGCAGGAGTGAATCCGATCAAAATGAAACATCTGCTAAAATTCTCTATCAGCTTTTTCTAATGTTTCAAACAAAAGAGAACACCACATCGTTTCCTGTCAAACAACAAAGCACATTGAAACTAAAAAAGAAAACAGCAAAATAAATAGTTTCCAGTAATCGTGGGGTATGAAGAAAAACGGAAAAGAAAAACACCAGATATGGGTTCATCAAAGAGATGTTTCTACTACTGCGGTCTGATTACTTGTGCAGAGAGACACATGAAAACCGAATAAATATATATATAAGTTTAACATCTGTACAATTTTTCTCACTGTTTAATCAAAGTAAATCTTCATACGTTATTATCTAGCTTGTTTTTCATGCAAACAAGGGGACATGCATACGTCTCTCAAAAATCGGCTAGATGTTTCCAAACTTCTGAGAGGAGCTTTAATTCTGAACACAAACAGTTTCCGGGAGTTGAAGATAAAATACAATACTGGTCCTCCAGGTCGAGCCACATAATGTAATGAGAGTGTAACAATGATGATTTTCTCAAATATACCTTCCTTCCTTTCCGTTTATCCTGATACAGTTGCTCAGTGAGGAAGTGGGGGATGTAGCTCAGTGATTAAGGCACTGGGTTACTGTTCAGAAGTTCAGGGGTTCGAGCCCACTTGGGTCCTTGAGCAAGGCCCTTAACCCTCTGTGCTCCAGGCCGCTGTATCATGGCTGACCCTGCGCTCTGACCCCAGCTTCCAAAAAAAAGCTAGGATATGTAAAGAAAGAATTTCACTGTGCTTTAATGTACATGTGACAAATAAAGACTTTTCTATTCTAAACATGAGGTAGGATTAATTAAGGCAGACAATTCCATTGACCTCATGGATGGTTTTGGCTTGAATGTGCATTGTCACCTGTCAGGTCTTTTGCAGAGATGTGTGCACCTTTTCCAAATGATGTCTAATCACTTTCCACAGATAGAAATAAGGGATCAAGGGATTTAGAAGGCAGAGATCATTTCGGGTGTTGTTACAAAGGGGCTGAACACCTACAGTGTTTATGGATTTGTTTATGGACAGTGTTTATTTGATATGTCAGATTTTTAATAGAAAGAACATTTTTCTCATTACACCATTGTGAAACCACAATGTAAATTATAGTAAAGCAAAAAATATATTTCTATTTAAAAAAATATTGATTTGAATTTTTAAAAAAAAGATTTACAACTAATAACAAGGATCAACTATAGCATTGTTCATTTATTTAAAATTTGCAAGGCCTTACGGAATTGCCTTTCTCAAAGGCCAAGTATTGGCAGCGTAGTGGTGCAGTGAACTCTGATCAGAAGCCCAACATCTTAGAAACCGAACAACCCCGTATTATACATTACTGGTATTTATCAGTGATTAGCAGAGGCTTGTTCTTTTGTTTTGCTCTTATTCGCCTCTTCTCTTTTGCCAGTGCGGCTCCAGAGCAAACAACTGAACTGTTCTTTTATCATCTGCCTCATGTGATTAACCTGCTCTTGGGTAATAATGCCCTGTTGTGTTCTTCAGCCTGCTTGGGACCGAACCTGAGATCACATCAAAGTGGCACACAGGAGCCGATGTCAACGGGCCTCATGGGCATCGCTTTTCATCGTGTCTAAAATGCCAAGATTGAGTTTCACTAGGAAAGGTGCACTACTATCACAGATAACACCTCTCAATGAACACCATCCCCGGAAACCTGGTGGCATTATTTGAGCATCTGAAGGTTTCAGCCTGGGTGTAAACAGAGAAGCTGGAAGAGGAACAACAGGCAGAATCACAGCTGGTTGGCAAAGGTTCTTTGAAACCTTGCGGCATTGCGTCAGCGTGAACTTTAGAGATGTGTTGGTTGTTCATCAAGCATAACACCAACACAGGAACAAATAAGGACACGGAGGTCAAGTGAGGGAAACAAATATATAAAAAGATCTAAAAGGCAAAATCTATATTAGGAATGTCTATGCAATAGTTTCATATCTATGAAAAAGGCTGAAATCACCGACTTCTTGAGCTTTTGTTTGACTTTTCATTTACTTTTCATTGTTTTAAGAACAGTGATTATATGAACACATTCCAGCTCTACATTTACCAAACAGATATTCTTTCCTAATTTTGCTCATTGGTCCAACTTCAAATACCTTTATAAACTTTGTACTAGATTAGTAATGCAAGAATGCTTACACAACCACATCTGCTTGTCTTTTCGACACAAATGTTTCTAAAAAAGTTAACTCATTGCTTTGTTAATATAATTATTGGCTTATACAAATTGCTATATATAATTTGTATGAGCCTGCAATTATATATCAACAACAGTTTGTGTACACCTTGTCATATAATATATCATTCCACATTTAATCTCCATTTGCTGTTAGGATAACCTCGACTGGATATTTGGAGGGTGCTCATGGTGCTTGTGGAGATTTGTACTCAGTCACAAGGGGTAAAGTCAGGTACTGATGTATGGTAATGCTTGGATACAGTTCACATTTCAATTCACCCCAAAGGTGATAAGAGTTTAGGTCAGATCTCTCGAGATCTTCCATTCCAACCATGTAAACCACATATTCATGAAACTGGCTTTGTGCACTGTCATGAATAGGCATGCTGGAACAGGATTGTGTCTAATAGTTCAAGTGTAAGGGAAATATAGTGCTATTGCATGCAACGACATCCTATACCACAGTGTTTCTCCAACATTGTGGTAACATTTGAGTAAGAACCACATATTGCCCATGTGCCCATTGCCCTATATATATATATATAGATAGATATAGAGATAGATAGATAGATAGATAGATAGATAGATAGATAGATAGATAGATAGATAGATAGATAGATAGATAGATAGATAGATAGATAGATAGATAGATAGATAGATAGATAGATAGATAGATAGATAGATAGATAGATAGATAGATAGATAGATATCTGACAGTATATGTTAGGGCTGTCAATAGATAATATTAGATTATATTTAATCATGATTAACTGCACGATTGCCATGAGTTAACTCATGATTAGGCACATATTTTTCTATTTCTCAGTGTACCATGCATTAATATTTTTCATGTTTATAATACCCTAACTAAGTGTAACAGCTGTCATACATGTATACATTTCACTCAAAATCTCTCCCTTTAATAAAATTATTCTTTCAATATTAATTCCTTGTTCATTTTAATGTTAATTTTTTTAGTAGATATTTCAATTGCTAAATATGGTACGTGGCTCCTTTAAGAATTATGTTCCGGTTTTGGTTGCTTTTCAGATAAACTGGTTTAGCGATAATATATGGAAATATAGTGAATAGCTCATACCAATTGTGACATGCAGCTAATAGGTGTAATTCTGGGAAATTTTGGAAGAGTGAGTGAATGCATGTTGCTGGGTGTTTTTTGTTAATAAAAGGCTCCGAACCAGAGAACATGTTTATCACTATTTTATATTCCATTCTAACATTACAAGATGTAAACGCAGCTGAGAAAAGGTCACTGCTGAAATTCCCTTCCCTCCAAATGTTGTGGGACGAATAAAGGTATATTTCTTTTTTTTTTTAGATTTTTAGATTAGAGAAATATCTCATTGACTTTGCTTTTTTTGGTGTTGTTGTTTATTTATTGTCTCTATTGTCCTTCTGCACATTTGATTTAATTCCAAAGAATAATATGGAGTATTGATAAAAAAATAAAAAAAAATAAAAAAAATATAAAACACATGGAACTTTACACTAATAATACATCCAGCGGTAAGGACCGACGTGCATTACCGAGACAAATGACACTGGACAAAGCTCTCGTGCGCAAGTGGAATTTTTCTGTCAAACATTTGTCCGAGCTAATTGAAAAATCCTGTGTGATCACCTCAGTGAACATTCCTGGAGGATAAGATAATAAGGCAGTTAGTCAAACAGACTTAGATAAAGCAGAAGACGTATCTCTTGATTGTGACTGATTAAATATGTGTGGCATTTTTATTTCTTTCTTAAAGTAAAAACATCAGGTTCTCTGACACGTTTTTTGGTGGTGCATGTTGGGTGACGCGCTCTTTTTATGACTTATGGTGCTTTCTAGTTTACATGAACCCCTGTTCCACAGAGAAGTTTTTCTACTAGTAGATAATTCATTCACAGCAGCTCAAATGTGAGGGAAATGCCAAATATTATTCAAAAATGTAAATCTTGTAAATACACTCACTAGTGTGTCTAATGTGAACAGCTTTGTGCAAAGATGCTCAGAGAGGAATAAATATATAAAAAAATATATATATTTAATATGGTTTCAAATTTCACAGAGCTTTAAACTATCCTTGAGAGATGAAATAAATGACAGGTGGACAAGTCCATGAAATGGAAAGTCATCTGTTAGATCACGTCAATTAAGAACACATTACAGACCAGACGCTCAGGACTATAACTAAGACTGAGTAAAAGGGTTAATCCAGGGGTGGGCAAACTACGGCCCGGGGGCCATATCCGGCTCCTTGGTTCTTTTAATCAGGCCCGCTGAACTGCTTCGGCTTCACCAGAAGAAAGTATAACCGCACAGCAGCGCTGACATTGTTGGAGTATGCTCAGTGAGAAAAATTAAGGAAAAATTCAGCGATTTTTTTTTTCTTTTCCTTAAATAGAATATACTTATTCTTTTGGTAGCATAATGAACATATCTAGGGGCACGGTGGCTTAGTGGTTAGCACGTTCGCCTCACACCTCCAGGATCCGGGTTCGATTCCCGTCTCGGCCATGTGTGTGTGGAGTTTGCATGTTCTCCCCGTGCCTCAGGGGTTTTTCTCCAGGTTCTCCGGTTTCCCCTGGTCCAAAAACATGAACGGTAGGTTGATTGGCACCTTGGAAAATTGTCCCTAGTATGAAAATTGTCCCTAGTATGAATGTGATTGTGAGGGTGAGTGTGTGTGAGTGTGTGTGCCTTGCGATGGGTTGGCATTCCGTCCAGGGTGTATCCTGCCTTAATGCCCATAGACGCCTGAGACAGGCACAGTCTCTGACCTGAGGGAAGATCGGATAAAGCGGTAGAAGATGAATGAATGAATGAATGAACATATCTTTTACCGCTCTTTACAAGTGGAAAAAATTCATATTGAACATAAGTTATGTTCAACGTTATTGTTGGTTCGGTCCACGAACACACCTCAGGTTTCTCATGTGGCCCTTTGGAAAATATAACTGCCCACGCCTGGGTTAATCACATACTTACATCATAAAATATTATTATTGTTGTTGTCGTTATTTATAATAATAATAATAATAATAATAATAATAATATTTTATGGGGTGAGATGTAAGTAGGTGTGTAAGAGAGTTATTATTATTATTATTGTTGTTGGTGTTGATGGTGGTGGTTTTGAGGGCTTTTTTTTAAAGGAGAGGAGGCTAAAAGTAAAGGAAGAAGGTTTGGCATGTTTCCATTGACAAATGTGATAAATCATTGAGTCAATATCTTTTACTTACCCCCTTCACCGTAGTGCCGTTTTTGTTCACGTTATGCTTTATCAGTTTCAGTGAAAGCTATGTCTCATTTGCATGGTGCATTCTATTTGCAACTCATACGAGGGTATCAGAAATGAGGCAGGCTTTCGATTCAGCGTAAACAAATCATTGCAAATGTCAAATGTCAGACAAATGTCAAACAGCCACTGAAACCAATAGAGTAGCATGTGGCCACAAGATGAACATAAAAGGTGTTGGGTATCCTCAAAAGAAAATCAAATACAGTAATAAAGATATATTTCTGATGTCACTGTGCAGAATATAGAATCATTTCCTGTTTCTAATTTCATTAATCAAAAAACATACTGTATAAGTCCACTACATTCCTTAGCCCTGTTCCCAGTGTGTTAAGTGGGATTGAGATCAGGACTCTGTTCATGTTCTTCCACTTTAAGCCATGAGTCCATAGAGGTCACTTTGTGCAGTGTTTTGTCATTATAAGATTGTAATCTCTTTTTGTATATCCTATTTGTGATCCCAATATTCCTGGTGGAAAAGATCTAGCTCGTAAGCATTAAGAGGCAAAATAGGAAACTGTAAACAGCAACATGTGTATTTGGCCAGATGGCGGCGCTACATGGTCAAAATGTGACGCCTTACTGAAAATACAACACGGACATACAGGTAGATCAACAGGAAGAACTCAAGACAATATAAGGATTCTTTACCTTGGTGCTTTACCTCTAATTCATTCATTCATTCATTCATTGTATTATAGTAATAAACTATTGTTGTGTGCAATACAAACTTTAAATCTGCCAATAAATCATTATGAAAGTCTAGAGGAAACACTTACCAGTCTTAAATGTATATAGCGACACAGTGTGGTCAATCATAGAACTGCATTCCATAATTCGTAATGTGTTTTGTAAAATTCCTTTATTTACATGTTAAACGTGGCATCACGGAAAATTGCGAAAATGAAATTTGGAATTGACTTAGTCTCAGAATATTTACTTTTTTTTTTAAGTAAAACTAGACAACACTATAAATAATGCTCCTTTTAAAGTACCAGCTTCCTTTCTTTGTCTGGGCAATGTCATTTTTCATAGAATTCATAGAAAAAAGACTACGTATGTGTAGCTCCCATGCATATATTACATATTAAATACATAAAAAAAATCATATTCTCAGAGTAAAAGTGTTGGGTTTTTCAGTGGAAGTATATCAGAGAGCTAGATGACTTTCTCCTGGATCAGCACCCTAAAATACCTGGTCTTTTTTATGTTCCACAGTTTCATCATAATGTGGACGTATAGCTGTACAAAATGTACAGAAAAAGAAAGAAAGTAATAAAGGAAGTTTAGAGCACAGGATTAGCCATGTTAAAGCATCCATGGAGCACAAAGTGCTAAGGGTCTCGATCAAGGACCCTAAAAATGGAAGCTTGGCATTTGATTCTCAGGTTATTTAGACTAACCAACTAACAAGGTCACTACATCGGCGCTGTGCAGATCAGTGGTGTCTGTGTGTAGTTAGCAACATCATCGTAGTCATCAGCGTCACCTTCATCATCAGAGCCGTTTGAGAAGGGTTCAACATCAGCACTCACAGGAGAGTAAATGGGGGAATCTTCTTCACCGCTCGGGTCCATATTCTCTCTGGAAACTAAACGGAACCACACAACATAACTTTTGCATTAAAGTTGCTCTCTATCAATTCATCTTAGTCAGAAAAGCTTTTCGGTGACATTTTGGGGTTATAACTACCTTTTAACTGATAATATTACCCATTTGTCCTACGATAAATATCCTCCTTTTAGAACACCATTTTTATTTTGTTTCAGGAACAAAAAACGGCACCAGAATTGTTCACTAGAATGTACCTTAGGCAACCCAAAACTGCTTGGGAATCAGAAATAGCTATTTTCAGGATTTTTCTTTTTTTTGGAACATCTGTAATTCTGAGCACCGTCAGATATATTGGAATTGACATGGGTGGTTTTGCCCTTCAGTCGTATTCGGATTCAATTACCCAAATGTTTTCAAACATTACAATTTCACTATTGGTACATGTTATGGAATACAGCACAATAATATGTTGCTCTTTTTCATATTATGTTGTAGGATTTTATTATAAGCACATTTACCTGTTGGATCCGGGAAGTCCTCTGGATTGTACATTGTCGGAACTAAATGAAGAAAAATAAAATTATGATGTCAGATGTTTACAGGTATCAAAACTAATGAAAAGAAAAATCACAAATAATCAAACATAGCATACTTCCAGGATGCAGGTCACTTTGGATCACTTCTCCATGATTTGGGTAATTCTCTAAGTAAAGATCTGCACAGTTGTGGCCTAGATTTTCATAACAGTCCCCAGATGAGGTGCTGGATGTGTCAAATGAGTCTGCTAGAAGGAGTTTAGGAATAGCAGATATGTTCCTTATTGCATAGGATGCATATTGCCACATTTCAAGAATCAAATATTTATATGGTTTTTGTGTAATAACTTTTAAAGGAGCATGGTGTTTTTTGTCTTATCACATAGAAGCAAATGTGTGACATATACACGTCTATTTATATGAACGCCTGATACCTCGTTTCTGAAACTCTTGATTCTGATTGGTCAAAAGGTGTTCGTTGTGTTCAGTAAAAAATAAAATTGTTATCTTATTTTATTGATGTGTTATAAATATTAAATAACAGACTTCAGTCATGCATTACAAATATTTATTGAGGTAAATGAACACTTACCACTGAGATGGGCAGAGAGGCGCTGACTTGCATCCACAGGGGCTCGCAGGTATTCTTGACTCGCAGCAACTGTGTCTAAATGTGTACAGTAATACATGTTTTATATAAGTCTTCTGTTTTTTTTGATAGACACCTGCAGGTTTTCCTTTTGCTTGACCAAACATACTTTGCAAATTTGCTAGTTGAATGTTTCTTTCTGGTTTTGTAATTCAGTTCATCCCCGAGCAGTGTAATAGGATTTAGGTGCAATGCCTGGGCAGGCCATACCATAATAGATCATTCAAATGGAATGTCTCTTTTACTTTTTACCTAATTTGTTGCATATAAAGAAATGGAACATGTATGAGTCACAGTAACAACGAAAGAAGAGGTTTTTTTATGAAATATGACAGGCACTATTTAATGTTTTTGTTATCTGTTATTATTTTTTTTTATTTAACTATTTACAAGTCAGTCTCCCACAAAACCGGTTATGTGATCTCTGTGGGCTTATTATGAAACTGGTAAAAGTTATAAAAGAAAACATCATTTGAAACTAATTGAAACAAAGCATGCTTGCAGTTTGCATGTCAATTTTTTCCACTGTATGTTCCAGAATTGATGGACTCAGATAAAAGATGCAGCAAAGTTTTATTCTATAAAAGGTAAACTGTCAAGAGGCTGACAAAAACAAAAGACAGGAAGAAGCAGAAAGAGAAAAACGTTACTTGTGGCTAAGTATTACTCTACTCCATTTTAGTAATGTATTAAAAAAAGGTTACAGATTGGGGGGGGGGGGGGGGGGGGGGATTTACCCGGTGGTCTTTGGGATTTGTAATCTTTTCATTTTGAACATTTTCAAAAGTAACTGTAATTTAATTATAAATTAATTACATGTTTTTTTTTACAGTAACTGTAATATATTACTGTTACTTTTATTTTGTAATTAAATTATGTAATGCTGTTACAAGTAACTAGTTTTTCACCAACACTATATATATATATATATATATATATATATATATATATATATATATATATATATATATAAACACTACCATCCCATTTTATTGTCCCATTTAATATGAACAGAAAATAGGAAGAGAACAGGACATGCTGATATTATCAGAGTTAGAAATAATGATTTTGATGGAAATAATTAATGTCTTGATTTCTCATCAAAGAAGGAATCTGCACAAAGAGTAATGTTATAATAGATACATCAGGCATACATTATTGATAAAACTTTGACTCACCCTCCTCAGCCACAATCTGTAGATTTGGGCCATTTATAGCATCATTTCGACCATCTAAATTGTATCGCATGGAGTCTGCAATGGAGGATACAATATAAGAATCTTTACACAGACAGAGCACAGAAAATCTTCACACAAAAAAACTTCACACAGAAAATCTTTACACACAAAGCTCAGAAATTTACATGGAGCTGTAAAACAACCAAAAATATACTCTATGGCCAAGCATATATAGTCATATCATTATCACACCCATGTGGGTTTCTTTTGCATAATATTGGAATGATAATTCCTGCATTACATTAATAATTAATAATACATAATTATCCTGCATTTCCCTTCACAGGAGCTACAAGCCGAAAACATTTTCATGATTAAAATGACAGACACAACAAACCAAAGAAGGAAGCTTATTACAAGAGCAAAGTTGGATAAATCTGAATTGGATAAAATTGAATTATACGAAATCATGCATCATTAGATATGTTGGGAAGCAAGGTGTCTGTGACTTATGGACCGATTCCATATCAGTTTTGCTACAGGGTTGCGTAGCTAGCGCAATGCCCACTCCTTTTTCTGCCAGGTTTAGGACTGTCCATGGTGGAGTACTTTATATCGCTATTGCTAAAACTGAGCAACCATGGGGGAGTTAAGAATGGTGGCCTGGCATGACCAGGACTTGGACCCAAGGTTTGATCCAAAGTCCAGTGCACATATATTAGTTAATGGTGAAGTAAATGTTGGATGGAGAGAGAGAAAAATGTTGAGTATTATTTTCTCGCACATTTTACAATATTAAATTTTACATTGTGCTTGTTTCTGATATCTTGGCATAAACTCACTGCGGAACGTGGACAGGCTGAAATCACCATTCGGGACGTTTTCATTGGTTTCATAATCTGTATCATATGAAGCACTTTCAACACTACTCTGAGTCCACATTAGTGGTGGCATTGTTGGGCCTGTAGTGAGAAAAAAATCATACATTCGCCTATGACTGCTCTGTTTCCATAAGTAGGAAAACAAATATCATTTAATTATCTTTATATCAGGTGTGAACACTAACCAGAATTGCTGTCATTGTTAGTGACTTTAACAAGGTGGATTGAATTTCTATAGCTATTCTCTTCAGCTGCTGTCGAGGTTTGTAGATTGGAGAATCTCTGTTGAACTTCAAGAGCTGTGAGAGATGGTTAACATTAAGATGTACATGAATAACATGCGATATTCATAAACAAGTCATCATAAACATTCTTGGAACATATGAATATGCTTAGAGGAAGAGCTCTAATTGGCCTTTTCTGTATACACAACCTGGCAAACATATGAAGTCATCTTAAAGAGAGGGCCAGTTATGCAACTGGGCCACAAACAAAATATGTAAAGACAGAAGACCGTAAAGCAGCTGATGCCCATACTATCCATTTGCAGAGTCATTTTAGTTGTTACAATAACTTGAAATGCTGTTTGAATGTATACCTACCTTTACTTTTCTTTTTTGAACAGCAACACAGGACAAGATTTGAAATAATTGCAGTCAAGAGAATGCAGGATAGTACAATGCAGCCAAGTAATTCAGGTGAAAAGTCCATTAGAGGTGCATCAGCAGGGGTTTGCACTTAGAAGAGAGAAACAATATGTACGTAAATTAAGTATCGTCTGACCACAAAACAAGCATTTCTGAAATTACCTCTGTATTATTCATTCATTCATTTTCTACCGCTTTTATCCGATCTCTCGGGTCACGGGGAGCCTGTGCCTATCTCAGGCGTCTATGGACATTAAGGCAGGATACACCCTGGATGGAATGCCAACCCATCGCAGGACACACACACACACACATTCACACACACATTCATACACTAGGGACAATTTTCAAGGTGCCAATAAACCTACCGTGCATGTTTTTGGACCGGGAGGAAACCGGAGGAGGAACCGGAAAGGAAAACCGGAGAACCCGGAGAAAAACCCCCTGAGGCACGGGGAGACGAACGGGAGAACATGCACAAACTCCACACACACATGACCGAGACGGGAATCGAACCCGGATCCTGGCGGTTTGAGGCGAACGTGCTAACCACTACGCCACCGTGCCCCATCCTCTGTATTATTTAATACATATACTGACAAAAGGTTTTAAAATCTAAAAAGGTTCAAATAAATGTACCTGTTGTTACCATGGGTGTTGATACAGTTGGAGCTGAAGTCGTACGCAGTCCAAGAGAATCTTAAAGAAGCAGCTTAGTTAATAAAATATATGTTCATATTCCAACCCAAACATTTTCAACCGACTAGTTCATGAGCACTATAGAATATGACAGGATGACTAAATATCTTTATTTACAGTGTCATGGTTTTGCCAAAAATATTTTGTTTAAAAATTTAATTAAATGTATCATATACAAAGAGGAATGAATGCTTGGTTAACTTTACTTACTGTTACAGATCAGTCCCGCAGCATTTGAATTAACACACATAGGAGTGTATGTGCCAACTATTTCTTTACACTTCCACAGTGTATCATATCGTGTTGAACACTGGTAAAACCAACGTGTTCCATTTGTGTGGTTAAAGGGTGGTTCAAAGTGTGTGTATTTTTTGGGTGCCCCACAGCCCAGCATGGCACACGCCATGGCGGACTCCTCTTCTTCCCAGCAATCTTCACACACCGTACCCCATGTACCGTTACGATGGATTTCCACTCTGCCTGAGCAATGATCCTGTCCACCAGTGAGTCTTAAAGCCTTATATTCTTAAAAGAAATAAATAAATAAAAACAATGAATGATTGACATTGGTTAAATGGCATAAATAGGAGGTATATAAAACCCTAGGATGACATCACCAAAAGCCTTGGCATACTTAATGGGGTCAAAGACAAATATTTGCAGCAATATAGAGTCAATTTGGGACGTTCCTTACCTTCTTAATATGCATTAATAATTTTTTTGGTTACCTAATTTTGTATTTGTTATGCCCAATACTAATATGCAATGTTAATAAGAAGGGGGAAAATGAATCAAGAAGTGTGTGTGTGTATTGTGTGTTAAAGAAATCACATTAATATTTATTCTTACATTTACATTTATGTCTTTTGTCATTCACGCTTATCTTGTCTCCATCAAAATATTCTTATTAAAAATACAACAGATCACAGATGATACTGACTAAGAATACTATTAGTCTGATTATTTTTTTTCTGTTTTCTGTTTAAATGCTAATTTACATACTCCTGACAAAGGTCGATTTTCATTCCACTACTTTTTTCATGATTTACACTGCACATTTCACCATGTCTCAGATATTCTAGCACTGTTCGACTAATCACACCATCTCTCAATAAAGACATGCTGTTTACTGTTCTGGGACACGTGGTGTAGTGTGCGGTGTAAAATGTGTTCTGTGTGGTATGTCGTTGCTGGTGCTGGTCAGTATTTTAAATATGATGCAGGCGGCCACAGGAAACATGAATTTAAGATGGTTAAAAAGAACATAGGAAGTTTCATGCATTGTTCATATTTTTTAAAGTGTTCACAATTCCTCTAGACGTTAACGGTTTAGAAAGATCATTTTTGAAGTTTGTCCAAAGATGTCATATGTTTCATGAAAGAAGGCTTCGGCTTCATCTTTACATGACATGTATAGAGCTTTGAGGCATACCTGAACACACCACTCCGGCATCTTCTTTATGTCCACAGTCATGACCTTCTCTCACTGCAGGGCACTCCCACAAGCTCCTTTCCTGTCCTGTACAGTTCAGTTCATCCATGAGAATGGGACCTTTACCCTGGCTATAAGGTCCATTCTGCCCACTAACTGATATTGCATATCCACAGTTGAGCTGAGCACAGACCACATCGGCATCCCGTTTATCCCACGCATCGTCACACACTGTGCCCCAATGTCCAGCACTCCACAGTTCCACCCGTCCAGCACACTCATGGCTACCCCCTGACAATCTGACATTATGGTTACCTGAAATAACAGATGTAAATCCTTTAATTTCCTTCCCTGCAAAATACACCTTTAGTATAATAGGATACCCAAATTTCAATACTTACCACAAATGACTTGGGAAACGCTTAGGCAGTCATTTCTAAACACTGTGGAACAGTTCCACAAATAAGAGTTGTGGAAAACGCAATCGGTTAGACAAGCACTGTTGGGTGGAGCGTTTGTGCTGTTCTGAGCAAAAGCTTCCCCACAGTTGAAGTTCTGACATATTTCATTGGATAGTCTGATCATGGATTCATTGGTCAGACGGACTGCTAATTTTGATGATGCAGTCTGTATGTTCCATATGCAGTGGTGATTTGACGGGGATAGATAAGGAGCATCTAGAGGAAATAATCAGAGCATTTATAATATAAGTAGTGTTTCAACATCACATGCAAAGCTGAGAATAGAATGACCTCCTATATATTAGGGCTCTCAAAAGATTAAAATATTTAATCACGATTAATCGCATGACCGCTGTGTGTTAATTCATGATTAATTACACATTTTTCTGTTCTCAATGTACAATAAATAAATAAATTTCATGTTTTAATACTGTAACTAATTGTGATACATGTATTCTATTTAAAAAACCATTTATTTCACTCATTATTTCTATTTTCTATTAATTTCTATGTTTGAATCACGTTCCGCTTTTGGTTGCTTTCCATATAAACTGGTTATATCCAGTAATATAAGGTGTGTGTGTGTGTGTGTGTGTGTGTGTTGTGTGTGCATATATATATATATATATATATATATATATATATATATATATATATATATATATATATATATATGGGTGGGCCATTTATATGGATACACCTTAATAAAATGGGAATGGTTGGTGATATTAACGTCCTGCTTGGTTTTAACGTAACTTTATACTTTCATGAGTTATTTACAAGTTTCTGACCACTTATAAAATGTGTTCAACGATGAGGCAAACTTTTATGTGAATGGTGAAGTTAACAAACAAAACCACCGCTATTGGTCTGACACTAACCCACATTGGATAGATCCCTCCAAGACTGTTGGAACAAAAAAACGATGGTATCGTGTGTGTGGTATATGGTGTATGTGGTATATGGGGTACAAAGATATTGGGGACATTCTTCATCAATGGAAACCTCAAGGCCACTGGATATTTGAAATTGTTACATGATGATGTGTTTCCCTCTTTATGCACTGAAGCTGGCACGTTCCCTGAGTTTTTCCAGCAAGATGGTGCACCACCACATTATGGGTGTCAGGTCCGAGCATTCCTAGATGAACAGTTTCCTGAAAAGTGGATTGGTCATCGTGGGCCAATTGAATGGCCCCCAAGGTCTCCCGATCTGACCCCCTTAGACTTTTATCTTTGGGGTCATCTGAAGGCAATTGTCTATGGTGTGAAGATACGAGATACGAGATGTGCAGCACCTGAAACTACGGATACTGGAAGCCTGTGCTGGCATTTCTCCTGCGGTATTGCTATCAGTGTGTAAAGAGTGGGATAAGAGGGTTGCATTGACAATCCATCACAATGGGCAGCACCTTGAACACATTTTATAAGTGTTCAGAAACTTTCAGTAAATAACGCATGAAAGAATAAAGTTACGTTAAAACCAAGCAAAAGTTGGATCCAAGATGGCTGACTTCAAAATGGCCACCATGGTCACCACCCGTCTTGAAAAGTTTGCCCCCTCAAATATACTAATGTGCCACAAACAGGACGTTAATATTACCAACCATATCCATTTTATTAAGGTGTATCCATATAAATGGCCCAGCCTGTATATATATATATATATATATATATTAAGAATAAATTTAATGATGAATTATTGTAATATGTAAAAAAAATTTAAGGTCTCTTAAAATTTGTTTTTGAAAAAGTAGATGAGAGTTTACTTCAAAAGCAAAAGATAACATATTTCAAAACACACACACACATACACACACACACAAGACACATTATAAAAATGCATGTGGGCCTGTCAAGAATATGATTTGTAAAATATCGCAAACATCTGAAATCCAAAAATAACAAGGACGCACATATGTGTACTGAACTTTGGAGAAACAGGAAGCAATTAAATGCAGGTGCTACAAATACTGTATTACTGTGTGGCATGGTGTCTATAGTAATACATTTTCCAAATGTTTATAGTCTTAATAAATAGTGGAGTTGCTTAAATTGTTGACAATTATTTATAATTAATAAACTGACATTGCATCACATGCTATCAAAACAGATGTTATTTCAGTCCTTTATATATAAATATTGCATTAATAATACGTTTTAAATGCTTTAAATAAATATTCCAGCGGCATTATAACATAAAGAAAACATAAAGAATCTGAAAGACCTACCACAGATAACCTCTGACAGAATGCTGCAGTCTGTACTATAAACCTTTGTACAGTTGTTGAGTTGGTTATTGCTGTAGCTGCAGCCTGTTAGACAGCTCACATTTCCAGGTACAGTGCTCACATTTAAGTTGTGGACTTCACCACAGCCAAGGGCCTGACAGATCCCAGCACTGAGCTGTGACAGCGACTGCTTTGTGAATGTCGCCAAAATCTGATCTTCTCCTGTCGAGTACAAAGCCCAGGAACATGGCGTAGAAGCTTGGAGTATGGACAACTGTGCTGAGGAAAGGACAAGGAATAAAACAATTGAAATCATGTATGCGGAAGTTATGATACTAAAGCCCACATTGAGTAAAATACATTAGATACAAGAGAAATCAGTTGCTTATTATATAGATCACCAAGTAATTGATATATGCTGATAATATGACATATGCTGTCTTGAGTTCCTTATAAGTTAAAATTGCAAAAATCAGCCAGTCAAATTCACCACACGAAGCCTTTTTTTTCCTGATATATGGTATGTTGGGTTAACGGCAAGATCATCCAGTTCCAATTTTCACCCACAGGTCCTAGTTTGGGCCTGGTTTTACCATCTTTACTGTATATTATATACTGAAGAACGGAAAATGCATCTCTGAATATATAAATCTTGATTTATATATATATATATATATATATATATATATATATATATATATATATATATATATATATATACAAATATATTAATTGCATTAATAATATTGACCCATAATAGAAGTTTAGCAATGCAGGACATCTTTAAGAAACTCCGTTGGTGATAAAATGAAATTCTGAAGATTTAAGTTCTTTAATATTGATTGAACAACGTTATCATAATCATGAAACATTTCACCTATAAACGCAATTCATTCATTTGTTTTCCATGGTGAAATCAAATTTTAACATACAAAATACATGTTAACTTGCAAAACCCTGAACAGTGTCACAAAACAGCATAAAGGCAAAATACAGGTTTTAATTCGGCTAAAATCTGATAGGCATAACTTACAGTCTGCCTAAGGAGGGTGGAATCACTTTGATTTTCACGTGGCCAAAGCTCCAAGCTATGCTCTATACAGTGTAGCGTTGATGAGGCCTACAATTCGTTTGCTGCTTTGTAAATAAAGGTTACGGGGGAAGTGTGATTGCACCTGCAGCTCATCAGAAACAGCATCTCCATACCACAACAACATGCCACATCCTGTCATCACATCCTGCACTACTTATCATCCAGTGAGAAACAATATTCAAGAACAGTGCATTTTTGCAGAACGCAGAAATGTCCTCTCTCTCTCTCTCTCTCTCTCACTCGTCAAACTAGTTCATCTATATTTCTTTTAGACCTTGTGATCCAATTCCTCTCAGAATAGGTCAATATGATCGTGGTTCAGTGACTGGGCAGGTCATTCCATAATACAGATGTGTCAAACTCGAGACCCATGGCCGGAATGCAGGCCCGCAAGGCCGCTTTTTAAGGCTATGCTGCTTTAAAGTGTGCATTGACAAACTACATCAGTGTTTATCGAGACTGATTTTTACAACAATTCCAGCAGAATTTCTGAAGAGAAATTTGTACAAATGATCCAAGAAGGAAAAAATTGATGCAGATCGGAGGCACTACCAAGAAAGATGGGAAAACAAATATATGTTTGTGCTTCAAGGAGAAAAAACAGTATGTATTTTGTGTTATGAGACGGTGTCGCTCATCAAAGACTATATACTGTCTTATAGTTACAACTGGCCATTCACATGTGCACGGTATACAGAAAAAATATCGTTATCGCGATAACAGTATATGCGATATCCATATCGTAGACAGTCGCGATTTTCTCATTTATTGTATGTTAAGTATTTGTGTGCATGCTCAGGTTGTCCAAATTTGACCAATCAAATGGGACCTTACTATCTTTATCCCCGCCTCGCAAGTAGGAGCTATTATACTATTGGCTAGACCGACCAAAAGTGAACCTAGCGGATCAGTGCAGATAGAGGATATAAACATGGCGCAATTAGAGACGAATTTGGAAAATGACAGCGTCGAACTTGTAGCAAATAGGATGGTATTCTACAACACGACAATACTGTGTACGTCGTACCGAAAACTGTGGTCACGTCGAGTGGAAATACAACTAATCTACACAATCACTTGGAACACAACCACAGGGAACGATAGGAAGACTTCTGAACGTGTAAGGAAATGTGTGCTTTATTTGTACCTGTTTTTAGCCGGTAGGGCTTTGACGGTGGCAATTTTTGACTACTGGGGCTTGGGGGGGGGGAGTGGTCGGTTACAGAATAGCAATCCAGCATCCGCCGAAGTGTAACGGTGGATTTATTTAAAGATGAGATGGACAACGTTAGCCGATGCATGCAATTTTACTTCCTTTTTCTTTGTGTAAAATAATAAAATTAGTCAGATACAATCTAACATAGAATTTCCCGGGTGGATGAACTCACAGGAACCTGAGTATAACGCACATACGTTTCTAACTGCGCACTGCAAACACACGCTTCCCGAGCACGTCATTCCGCACTACACTACCCATAATGCATCTCCCTCAGAACTACAACATCGGTAACCATTGTTTTAAAGTGACAACACATCTCAACAATCCGTAACAAGATGCGTGTTATGAATCTACTGCAAAAAGCAACGATGTAAAAGTACTAAAATAAAAGTAAATGATATATCGGCAGAAGGTCGGGAGCAACATAAATATTACGTGTCGGAGAAACTTTAACATTTATGCATGAACGGGAGCGGGACTGGTGCAGGTCTCTACTACATAAGCTCACTATGTCAAACCAAGGTGAACTCGTAAAAACGGCATAAACCATAATAATGACATAATAATGACCATAATTAATCTCCCAGCTCTACCATTAACTGTTTGTTTCAGTATGATTCACTATTACATATTACATATGTAATAGTTTTATTTATTTATTTTTAAATCTAATAAACAATTTTAAAAGAAAAATATCGCAAATGATATCGTTATTGCAATATTCAACATATATATTCAATATTCATACACACACCCACACACACACACACACACACACACACACACCACACACACACATATATATATATATATATATATATATATATATATAATTATATATATATTTATATAATCAATATATACACACACACTATATATATATATTATTTTACATAAATGAGTGCAGACATTTTTCAGCCTAGATAATGCCCACAGTTCATGTGTTTCGGCCACTTTGATAAATACAAGACCACATTTACACCACCATACTAACCACTTGGCTACTCTCAAAATAGGACGCCTCGTTTACATTAACAAAACTCTTCAGAAACACATTAATAATTATGTGATTCTTTATGTGTTGAATGAGTCAAAAATATGTTATGCTGATGATACAAGAAATGTGAATGATATTTTATATTATAATATATAATATACCCATATTATATAGAACCCATATACCCATATTAAAAAGAACAAAAAGCTGTCTAGAAACGAGCTATATTATCAAGCATGCCAATTAGCTGTTAATTTAAATGAATTTTTTTCCCTTGTAATCTAACAAGAGAACGTGTTAATAATATTGACTACAGCACGTGCTCTTATGGAAAACGTCTTCTCTGAAATAAAGTATGTGTATATTTGTAGCAATAAAACACTGAACCCATAATTATTTGTGTGGAATTGTGCAGTACAATAAACTCTGTCATTAGAAATTCAATTTCCCATAATGAATAATTAAGATGACGAGACTCACACAAGTATGCAATGAAATGAATACTATTAGAAAATAAATCCGACTATTAATCTGAATATTTGAAAACATGGAAAAAAATCTATCAAAGGCTATCAAAGAAAAAATCTATCAAAATAGGTAGGAATCCATTTTTTTAATTCTTTGATTAATAGCTCATTATAAATATTACCAAAGATCATAACGTTTCATTTATTTACACATTACATATATATTCATTTATATGTGATATAATAGATGCAGCACTAACCTTGAGTGAGAACAATACCCTGAAGCACAACGAGGATCTTGAAGACCTCCATTTTCAGTAAATGTGGGAGCAGACTTTACTCCTTTAAACAAAAGGAATCATGACTGAGAAGAAGAAGAAGAAGAAGATGAAGGCAAAATGTAATGCAGAGATACAATCTCCTCTCCTAAATTCAAGAAGGAGGCAGCCACCTCCTTTCATTCGCGTAAATGTCATATGAGGACGCTTTAGAGGTATTAACAGTAAATGTTAGTGGGATTACACAGTAAGTTTAGTACATGGAACATACGTATTCATATATATGTGAATCATACATATGTATAATATGTATTCATTATAGATGAAGTCTTTATTACTAAAGGGTGAAAAGAATGCTTTAATATATCATAAGACATATCCAATGGCTCCGAAAATTATGTTTGTGTTCCTATTAAAACTTGAAAAAATATCTGTACACAATATGGAGAAATGTGCGTGCACAGCTGACCATTAGATTTGTACGTGCTTTGTGAACAATTCCGTATTCCTAGTTATTATATCTGTCGTAATAACCTCTTATCATACCCATACATTTTTATTAAAAAATAAATAAATAAAAATTCTGTTTTCACTTTTCATTTTGGAGTTATAAAGATTATTATATTATTATATAATTTATTATTATAATGTTATCATGTTTAACAGTTTAACAGTTATAATATAGTTTGAAAGTAAACATAATGAACAGACTGTCATCAAAATAAAATAATACAAAATACAAATAAATTCAAAAAGATATATAGTATTCAATAAAAATGTGTTTGTGACAGAGAATTTAGTGGCATGTAAAATATTGTCATGATGAGTAATGTCAACATGGCTTGTGAATAGCGATATGCCATGTCATTTCCAGTAGTTATAGCGCCTTGCATTGGATCTAGTATTCAGGATAGGCGTATTCAAACAATAATAATTCAAGTATATTATTATTCATTCATCTTCTATTGCTTTATCCGATCTTCGCTCAGGTCACCTGGAGCCTGTGCCTATCTCGGGCGTCTTGGGGCATCAATGCAGGATACACCCTGTATGGGGTGCCAACCCATCTCAGGGCACACACACACACACTCACTCACACACACATTCATACACTAGGGACAATTTTTACAAGATGCCAATCAACCTACCGTGCATGTTTTTGGACCGAGGAGGAACCAGAGAAAAACCTCCTGAGGCACGGGGAGAACATGCAAACTCCACACACACATGGTGGAGGTGGGTAACGAACCCCAACCCTGGAGGTGCTAACCACTAAGCCACCGTGCCTCTTATTATTATTATTATTGTTATTAAGAACAGTTAACCAGCACCAGAAAGAAATATCAGAGAGATAAAGTGTCTGTAAATATTATATATATATATTACACATTATAAATTTGTCCCTGGAGTTGATGGGAAATGGGTTTATTCATAATGTGTCATCTAGTTTCTGCTTGAACCATTAAAGGTGATTCATTTATGATTGCATTGTTCAGATCCTGAAAGTAAAGTGTAGAGAGCATGTGTCACCCTCCTTTAGTAACTCAGTAAGAATCGTTTCTCTGTTACTATAACATATTGTGGGAGGATCCGTTGAGACAAACACTAATTATACAGTATGTATAAAACTTTTATAAAGGATGGTGACACGTGCTCTCTGCCAGATATTACAGATATATCAGAGGGCATTGTTTTGGGTGCTGCTGAACAGAAATTTTTTTGATGATGATGATGATGGTTGATCTACTTGCAATACAAATCAACAAATAAATATTTTATTTTGCTGTGTATTATTGTTTTGTTTTTGTTTTTTGGTTCAGTTGTAAGTCATATTGATGGAATTTAATTTTTTTAATTCTTGCGTAAATCATTGTTTTTAGTTTGCATTTAGTTTTAGCATTTCTTTAGTCTGTAATCTTGAATATTTTAAAAGCTTTGATAGATGTGTAATCCAATAGATTTGTAAATGAGTATTTGATGAGATAAATGTAAAATATAGGTTGTTCTAATATAGAACACTTCACACATTATATTAAATGTGAAGGATTACCAACTCACAGTGCTGTCTACTGTAGAACTGGACACATACTCAGCCTTGTACTCATACTCATTCCCATTTCACGTTTTTTTTTTGTTTGTTTTTTACTAAAGTCACTTTAGCTTCACCGTGAGCTTCTTAAATCCACTTTCAGCTCAGTTGGAGTCTCTCTACAATTATCACATTAAGTCTTAACGCTTATTCAAATTCAAATTCGCTGCTGCCAATGAACTGTAACAAATGGCACACTGCCATCTAGTGGTCACGAATGATTCTACAACATTAATGGAGATAATTGCTTCAAACTTTCAACAATATAATATTAATATCAATATATATCAATATATATATATATATATATATATATATATATATATATATATATATACACATTTATTTGGGAACTCACATTTGATCTTATTTTAGTCCAAGAAAAAATGTGAATATGTGCGTGGGGGTACGATGGAGTCTCTATCTATATATCTATCTATCTATATATATCTATCTATCTGTCTTCCTTATTTGTCTATATATATATATATATATATATATATATATATATATATGTATATATGTATATATATATGGTTGCGTTTAATCAGTTTTGCGATTAATACACACAGTCACTCACATATAGACACATACAGTATGTACGTACATGTATATATGTATATATACTGTGTGTGGTATATATATATATATATATACATATACAGTATATATATATATATATATATATATGTATATATATATATATATATATATATATATATATATATATATATTATATATATATATGTATATATATATATATATATATATATATATCTATATATATATATATATAGAGAGAGAGAGAGAGAGAGAGAGAGAGAGAGAGAGAGAGAGAGAGAGAGAGAGAGAGAGAGTTACTTGTAAAAGTACCTTACATTAAACAATACACATTCTGAAATACTTGAATTTTTAACTTATAACATAAAGAATGTACAATAAAAAAGTACACTAACAAATTTACAATCAAAAAAATTGAAGAAATTATATTTATTAATTCCTCTAGTAATATTTGCTTACTTACCAAATGTAATGTACTGATTATCGCTCTTCTACCAAATGTTCTGCTTCCTTATTCCTCATCTAGTTTCCTTTCTTTCTCTTCTAACTTCCTGAAAAACCTTTTTGTGTACTGACCAGACCATACTTTCTGTTCCGTGTAACATGTAGGGCAAAGATGTTGGGGAAACCTTTAGGGAAAATTATAGTAACTATTCTTTATACAGATGTCTATGTTTCTAAAAGAAATTATCGTGAGGAATTGTGGGGTTTCAGGTGTATATGGAAAATGCCATAAGCCACTGAACCTGAACTATACCAAAACAACGCCTACTAACATATCAGTGTCACGTCAGTGGCAAAGATGAGCGTGGTGTCAGTGGTGAACAGACTAATGAGAACTAACATATTGTTCATAACGGCAGGTGAACTAGATAAACTGAAATTAACAAACCATATACACTTTTAAAACAACAGTTGTTTGTTTCTGTTATAACAAACCCCCAACCGAAAAAAATGAGTTCAAACGTGAGCATTGTTCTTATTGAAACCTTGTTTTATGTTTTTAGGTGGTTGTTTTTTTTAATAAGTATATCTAACTTTTGGCCATGTGAACATGTGGTCGGATGACTTTCTAGACGTAACCGTGTCTGGGTGACGTGCTTTGGTGCTGGGGTAGTTTACAGATCCTTTTTTCCATACGTTGTTTATCTTCTTTCTTTCTCTTTCTTTCACACTGAAACAATTCATTAGGGTCAATTTCGTCATCACGCTGCTAATGTTTTCGCTTGTCTACGCGCTTCCTTAGGCTTGTTTCTTCCACGTGAACGAGTCCTCTGTGTTTGTTTACGTTTCGCACGTGGCATTAGAAACGCGCTGTCTGATTGGTCAATGCAGTCAAAAGACACGCCCCTTATTCACTGTTCATTCGCCTTTTACGGCTGAAACTCCGCCCACGTATTGCTTGCTCATAGATTGGTCGGTTTGACTTTAGTTCCTCCTACTACGGAAGTATGAAGGACTTAATGGAAGTATTAAGAATAGATGAATATAATGATCATTTTTATGGTTGTATTTTAAATGAAGCCGGAGCGTCTCAATTGTTCACGATGCACTTTGATTGTTTGGAGTGGGAACCTCAAAAATACATCAATGATAATAACTATTATAATAAACACATAATAACACTTTCGCTTTTGGTGACAGAGTTTTCTCTGGGGGGAAAAAACATATCACAGTTCTTGAAGCAGATCCTGCAATGAAATGTTATTGAGCACGAGGTATCTCACATGTCATATAAACCTGTTATTCGCTTTTATAACGCTTGAATTTGCGGTGTAGGCCTGTTGAAATGTAAATATAAGCGCGGGACTGCACATGCGCAATCGAAGCAAAGCGGCTAGCCGTATATAAAGTGTTGGCGCCGGCGCGAGAGCTTCACTCCACTTCAAACCCTGCGTTAAAAAAGAGGTAAGGATCAGGAAGCCACCATCTCTCTTTTATCCTTCTTTATCAAACTAATGCTTAATATAATCTTATTTCCCGAATAGACCCGCACATGCGTGTTTTTTTTCATCAGTCTCTTTATATAAATGTAAATCGAGTCGTATCCCTATTCTTCCCAAATGTGTCGTCTTTTAACCGGCTAATGGATATGATAGCAAGCAAACCACCCGGAACGTATAGCGTTTCATGCAACAATATAATTGTGCATGCATTTCTATAACAGGCAAGAATTATCTGGGAACGGAGGGTAGATTGCTTTCAAATGCACTGCACCGGATTACGAATGGCAAACAAATAATCGAAGACACGATCATAATAGTGTTACATGCGCACTTTTAATGCATTTCACGCAGATTCAGGATGATCCGTGATAGATCTTGTAAAAGCGAGCAGATCCGCTGTAGTTCAGTGTTCCGTGTTGATGAACTGCTTCCTGTGGACGTGTGTGAAGGTCTGCCGCGTTATTTGCGTTTTGGCGCGCAGCTCCTGCGGGAAAGTGCTGGGCAAACTCCTGAATCGGTTCCTCTAACTCACAAAAAATGGACTCGGAACACCACCGATATTCCACAAATAAGCCTTTATGTAAGTTGTTTAGGTCCGATGGATCTGGACTGTGAATATTAAGGTTTAGATGGCGCGCTTGCTTGCTTGGCTATTGTTCCCATCCTGATCTCAGCCCTGCCAGTGAGTGCTCATTCATTTCAGTGTTTCACTTTTTCTTCCAGAAAAGCACTACAACTCCTTCAATCTTCAGCAATAATGACTAGACGAAGGTAAGGGGAAAAAATAAGCATTGGTGAGCCCATATTGCTGTGCATAGTTGATAAGAAATGTTTGTAAAGCTCTCCACCCTTGTGCTTTTGTAGTGGACGCCTTCAAGCTAGAACTGAAACTGGAGCTCCCCATCCAGAAAAGATAGCAAAAATCAAGAAAGAGGTTTGGACAATTTCATTCTTTTCACTTTATTTTCATCGACTTCAATCAGTGCTTGAGGACCTGACAGCTTTTTTTTATGTATACAGCAATCCAGCAGGAAGAAAGCACTGTCCAAAAGGCGAAATGGTGAAGCTCAGGTATGATCTCATTAGTCTTTAGTCATGTTCAAGACTAATATTCAACTATGAAATGTTTTTTTTTTGTAAAAGTTCTAAAATGTTGAGTAAAAAAAAATACTTAAAAACCGTATATGGATATGGGGCACAGTGGCTCACAATTGTGGTTTAATTCTTGTAATATAGATCTGTTTTGTACCCTAAGTGTAGTACTATGATCATTTGCATGTGCTTTATATTTTATGCTACATTTGGATAATATTTAAATGCATACTTTTGTCATTTTAGAACCTATGGGCTAAAGAGGGAACATGTAAAGCTGAGGTCATAATTGAAACCCCTATGGATGTGATTCATCACAATGCTTTTGATCAGCCAGGGTTGTCACAGTGTTCTAGACCATCTCCTCTGCCACGACTTAGGTTGGTTCTAATAACATCTTATGCTATTCATATCATGTTCCCATATTGTGTGTGTGTGTGTGTGTACATATATTATTCATATATATATATATATATATATATATATATATATATATAGAGAGAGAGAGAGAGAGAGAGAGAGAGAGACAGTGAGGTGTGTGTGTATATGTATGTATATATATGTGTGTGTGTGAGGCAAAAGTATTGAAACTTCTGTAAATTCACATGAGAATGTGAATACTAAAATGTATTCCTAATAATATTTGTTTTACATTTGTTAGTACACCTGGGTGACTCGGAACAGGAAATTGTTCAACCATGAAGTCCTGTTTCACAGGAGTATAAATATGAAGTAACTCAGGCCAAAGTTTCTTTAGTCATACAGTCTCTAAGGCCAAGGAATAGAGCTGTGGTGTGCAGCAAAATTTTTTTGGCCTTCACAAAAGGAGAAATTGCTGTAAAAAAAAAATATCGAAAGCATGGTCACATTGAACAAAAGACCTATATTTGTATGATGTTTTACAACTTTTTCTCTTTCACTGAAAACAAGCTGTTGGTTGACTTTGGACTTCAGTTATGTGCTATGATTTCACCAGGACAAATTGTTGAAACACTCGTATCCACCCACACATGCACAAACAAATTGCCTTTATCATTGATTCCAATGAATAAAGCAAATGAAAAATGGACTTGTAATTTGCAATGAGGCCTACACACAAGAATGAACTACAGTGTCCGTCCCACAAGCTGACATTTAATTCAAAACCGGACGAACTGAAAAGATCTAAAGCTTCTTTAGCATTTATTCCATAACCATAGTAGAAAAGCCTTAACCCTCTGTGCTCCAGTGGTCGTTTCATGGCTGACCCTGCCCTCTGACCCCAGCTTCCCAAAACAAGCTTGTATATGCAAAGAAAGAATTTTACTTTGCTGTAATGTATATGTGACAAATAAAGGCTATTCTATAAAAATTCAATTTAAAAAAAAAATTTAAACATACTCAGTATTACTATTGCATGTATTAACCGTAGTTTCACAAAACATACAAAGTGGCTTTTTCTTGTATTGGTGCTTTTTTAACATTTGTCACATGTACATGAACATATTACGCCATAAATAGTTTTTCCCTCATTACTAATCTCAACTTTATCAGTCAAATTAGCATATTGTGCCTAATGTGAATCAGTATAGTATAAGAAGAATGAATTATAGTATGCATGGAATAAAATTTTGTGGATAGAAAAATTGCCATCTTTTATGTTGTGAGTTGATTTGATTTCATTTATTTTTTCTTATCACTTTTGCCCTTGTAGCTGGGGGAGTTCAGAGGATGTGTGGGTTAAGATGCTGAGTAAGGAGATTAAGTATAAGCACAGTAATGCTTGTTTGGAGAGGCATCCGAGACTCCAGCCCAAGATGAGGGCAGTTCTACTCGACTGGCTCATGGAGGTAAATGTGCAACAATTTTGTCCCGATTTTGTTAAAATGATACTGAACTTTTAGGATCCTTCAGCTGGACTCAAACATTGCCATCTGTCAATTTTAGCTGAATTGTACACTAGGCTTTTAAATTTATTTGCTTCCCAGAGCACCTTTTTGACAATACAGGAGGGGGGGGGATGTGAAACATACATAATACTGCAACAAGTGTTTTCCAGTCATCCTTTCTGTTTTCCCTTGCTGTTGATACCAACTCTGGTTAAGAAGGAAAGCAGCCTGATAAGCTTCAACTTACTGGCACAATACACTATTTGTGATGTCGCTTCGCACCCCTACCATATCTGGTTCCTTCGGGTATTCGAAAAAATGTTGCGGACTGACAAAACCTCCAGAGTCAAATACTGAATGAGAAGCTAAAACTTTAAGGAATGAATGCATTTCAAAATCTTTTTAAGGGAATCAACACTTTCTGTTCCGTCACTCTTTACATATGCCAGGTTTGCAAACCATAGCACATATTTCTGAAAAGAAGGTTTGAAAAAAGAGTAAAGGCCTGCTGTGGTCTACTAGCAACCATACGATAAAGCGACACAAAGTTGGCAAGAAGTTATGCCAATAAGAACTCCTTCGCCTTAGTAATGCAGCTTCCTTTAGAAATAAATGCAGTGGCATTGCTATTGTGCTTTGCGCGCCTGGAGAAATCCCGTGTAACGAGTTGCTGTTTCGCTTCCTTTTTAGGTATGCGAGGCTTATCTGCTTCACAGGCAGACGTTCTACCTGGCGCAGGACTTCTTCGACAGATTCATGCTCACCCAAGACGACACGGAAAAGGAGCGTCTGCAGCTCATCGGCATCACTTCGCTATTCATCGCTTCCAAAATCGAGGTAAAGGCCAAGCTGGAGCATGAGTAACTTTTATAAACTTCTCCGGTTGCCTCAAGGGGGATAAGAGTTTAAACCGGTGCCCTTTTATACAGGAAATCTATCCGCCCAAACTCACGGAGTTGGCCTACGTCACAGACGGCGCATGTCTTGAAGAAGAGATCCTACAAATGGAGCTTATTATGTTAAAGGTATTGATGCTGACCTTTATGTTCATTCTATGCATAGCCGCACTGAAATACATGAAATATTGTCTTTACACTTGTACATTGAACATGCTGGGCTTATGCAGACCATGTTTGTGTGCTCTAATAGGCATTAAATTGGGATCTACATCCTGAAACGGTTGTTTCATGGATGAAGCTTTACATACAGATGTCCTCCATGTACGATTTCACAAACCTGCTGGTGCCACAGTTTTCTCAAGAGACGTACATCCAGATTACACAGGTAAGAGACACAGAAGCTGTGTGTTTGTTCTTACAATTTCACACACATATGCCAGTGGCAGTCTGGGGAAAAAACTATTAAGATTAAGTATTAAAAAAAGAAAAAAAGATTTCCACTACATGTCATCAAGCCAGATTGTGATTAGACAACATTTACTCTATGGACACAGGTATTGGGACACCTGATATATCCAGCCATATATTTGCTCCCCAAACGTTTGCTCCATTAATATATACTATACATGCGTTGGAGTGGAAGTTATTGAGTGCCCTGCTGTAGAGATCAAACCTCAACCTTACTGAACATCTTTGGAATGAATTGGAACACTGATTATACCCAAGACCTCTTCACCTCATGTATTGAATGTCAACCGATCTCTACAAGCACACTCCAAAATTTTGCATGTCAGCTTTATTATAAAGGCAGATGGGTAAATAAATTAATTATGGGTAAATAAATTGAACGAGATGTTCAAAAAGTACATATCAATCATTGTCAGGTGTCCATAAACTCTCCATAAAGTATATGTCAGAATGTCTCTCGTAACACTTTTGAGGGAATTTGAAAATGCTAGTAGTTTACTTTTGATTGAGATCCCTGCACAAGAGAGACTCAGTTCAGGAAAATAAATGTGCGTGTGTGTATGTATGTATGTATGTGTGTGTATGTATATATATATATATATATATATATAGATATATATATATATATATATAGAGAGAGAGAGAGAGAGAGAGAGAGAGAGAGAGAGAGAGAGAGAGAGAGAGAGAGGATGATGAGAGAGAGAGAGAGAGAGAATATGGTCTTTTCACTGTTATGTGAAAGATTTGCCCAAGCTTCCAGCTATAGTATATACATCTGTATACTTTTACGGAGTGTTCACAGATCATTTTTTTCTCTCTCAGCTTTTAGATTTGTGCATCCTAGATATCAACTCACTGGAGTTTAAATATGGAGTTCTGGCTGCAGCTGCCTTTTCCCACTTCATATCTTTTGAAGTTGTACAAAAAGTATCAGGTAAGAAAAAAGTCCATTTGCATTTTTATGAATTAGTGAGATTGTGAAGTTTCCCAAATCGCAACCCAGGTGGTCCCTCGAGTCAATAAACTCTACAGGGAGTTAAGGGTTTTCCCCACAAGTTTTTGAAACTGTAGTCCATTTTAAGAATCAGAAACGTATACAGATGCTTTCCCAAAAATATATTTTTTAAATCATTTTCCGTCATTGGCAAACGTTCACCAGCATTTGGATTTATCTGTGATTCGTGTTTTTGTCCCATGCCAAAATGTTCACATATGTGTATAAGTTTAGATATTTAAAAGTGTTCACATGAGACTTTATAACGTTTCTTCTTGTGGCAGGTTTAAACTGGGAGGCAGTCGAGAGCTGTGTGAACTGGATGGCTCCATTTGTAGAGACAATGATGGGCTACCAGAGCGCAAAGCTGAAAAACTTTGCAAAGGTTTCTTCTGAGGACCGGCACAACATTCAGACCCACATCGACTACTTGTCCATGCTGGTGAGGATTGTTTACTACTATAGCACTGGCAGTGCCGATTTATTTAATTAAAAGTAAAATTAACATTGTGCAATCAATATATATATATTTATATATATATATTTATGTGTGTGTGTATGTATATATGTGTGTGTGTGTGTAAAAAGGTCCATTTATCATGCTCAATTTATAAATGTGTACATTTATAAATGGAAACATTTCAATATATAACATTTCAATTAATAAAAGATAAATAAATAGTACATAATACTATTATACAAAATAATTCATTAATCATTATTTGAAAACTATGACTATGTATAATATAGATGTATGTACTGTATTTTATTTAATTTATATATTTAAATATACAGTATCAGAAACTGTCTATTATTGTGTATATTAATATATACCATATCTGATTGATATATATATATATATATATATATATATATATATATTTGTGTGTGTATTTATATATTTAATATTACAGCATCAGAAATGTGTATTATTGTTATATAAGTGACATGTGTATGGTGCATCCATATATCAGCGCATCCTCCAGACTAATACGACGCAATTATAAAATGCACCATTGCACCAATCACTCAACTTCTGTGTGCTTTGTTTTGACAGCATGAAGCGCAGAAAAAGCGCACTCTACAGACACAGGGTTTGTTTCCCCCCACGCCACCGAGCAGTGCGGAGAAATCCAGCTCACAGTGAGGAATTAGTGTTGCAATCGGACCAGCGCTTCTTTCTTCCCTACAGCTACTGTAACCCGAGCTGAAGCAACCTTCATTACAGAGGGACTGGGAGATTAATATATGGAATAATGTGAATAGCGAGGCTTACGTTCGTTCTATCTGCATTCCATTTCACCTCAAAGAAATAATCAAACATGTAATTAACTATAGATATACACAGAGCACATCCTCAGGGATTTTATCTGTATGACTGTATTTAAAAAAAAAAAAAAAAGTTATAAGCTACTTATAATGCCTAAATTTGGAAAATGTTCAGAAAACAACAGTGACCCTTGCAAATTAAAGGTTGCCATTGATTAATATAACGTGCAATATTCCATGTTATGTAAATTGTGATGGTACTGTTAAAAAAAAAGTTTATATTTTAAAATACATTGTATACACAAAAGTTTGTGGACACCTGACCATAATATTGCTATGTGCTTTCTGAATATCCCATTCCACATTTGCACTTATAATAACCCTTCTGAGAAGATATCGCACTAGATTGGATGAGGTCAGGGTTTGAGGTCAGAGCATTATAGCAGGCCACTGAAGATCCTCTACTCCAAACTATGTAATGCATATTTTCCCGGAGCTGGTTTTGTGCCATGTGTCACTTTTAAGCTAGAGCATTTATGTCATCTAGTTTAAGTGAAGGAAAAATGTAACCAGATCCTATACAATTGCGTAGCTCCAACTATGCGGTCATAGTTTTGGGAAGATCCACATACATCCAGGAAAAAGCCGGTGTTCCAAAACTTTTGAGTATATAGTGTATGATGCATCGTTAAAAAAAATTGGACCTTCTGTGTACCTTTTTATTTTTAATTATTATTCTTAATCTTATTTTGTAAATATTGTGCAGTATTTGATGAACTTGTACAGAATGAGCCCATTTCAATATCCTTGTAATTTATAATTGCTAACCAAAAGTCTGAATTAGGCGGCTGATAGATTAGTCAAACAGGACGCATTATTACAGTGGTCTTGATGTAGTGTTTGTCCTGGTGTTTCTCAGTGCTGCGGAGTTTAGCTTTATAAAGCTACAGGTTTATGTGTATATATATTTTTTTTAAATAAGTGTGTATATGGATATATTTTGATCATAGATCAATGGTGTACATATTTGTAAAATAATTTGAATGAAGAATGTACTTGTTTGTTACAGAATGTATTTATTTTTGTTAAAAAAAAAAACATTTTTTTTGTGTGAATTTACTTTAAAAGTAAAGTTTGGCCATGGCTTGAAGGAATTTCTTCTTTCTCTTGTGAGCAGCGAGCTGCAAAACTTCCTCTGGGTTACTGGAGTTGAGCTCCGTCTGGCCGATAGCCTTAATCTGTTTAAATCATGAATCAGAGCATAAGATCACATCATAGACATATATAACATACATAGGCTGACCAGGCATAACATTATGAAGTGAGTAACACTGATAATCTCTTCATCATGTTTTCACATTAAGCAGCAAGTGAACTTAAGTGAAAAGAGATTTTCAAGTCTACTTTATAATGATTTAAAATCCGGTTTATAATTGGCCTAGTTCTGTAGTGCACTGAAATTATTTTATAAAATACTCACAGCAACTTGTCTTTTTTCAATCTCTCCTCGTTTATGATGAATATCTGCAATAGTGGAAGGTTAAGGCTTCAGAAATAAAGTGTTTTTTTTTTTGAGGACACGGATACACATTTACTTGTTTATTTTAAATATATAAAACTCGATACATTTGATCCTCATGAAACGGCTAAACAAGTTTCTGAAAGGATACGGGTCAAATACTCCAGAATGGTCACATCCCAGATGTAATCGTAAAATGAATCCATGGAATCATGACTTTAAAAAATAAATAAATAAATAAATAATAGTAGTTATAAATATCCACATACTCAAAGAGGATGTGTGTTGAACAGTTTTTTTTTATTTTTTATTTGCCTTTATACCTGTTCTGCTCCTGGAGTGCTTTGAATGCAGTCATATAATCGACTTCCCTCAGAAACTGGCAGAGGACAGCGACCTACAGCAACAACCACGCTGTTACATCCATTACTGTACACATCTTTGACCAAGTAGCATTGAGTGCACTACCTTACCTGAGTGTGGCAATTTAGCAAAGAGCAACACTTGATCATTCTTTTTAGGACCTGTCAAAATATAAACATAACAAAGCTTAACATTACAGCTATAATTATAGCAGTATAGTCAGCTAAATCCTATTTTTATACACTATATAGAAAAAGGTGTTTGGACACCTGACCAAAGCTTTCTAAAAATACCTAATCTCCATTTATTGTATTACACAGTACATCATTGATTATTTTCCTATAGACGCACCCTACAAAATGTTTTAGTACCTAATTTAATAAAATACACAGTGTGAGCAGTAATAACATCATAATCATCAGGTGGTACCTGGTCAGTGTAGACGTCAGGAGGGACAGGTTTGGTGAAGAAATCCGAGCACACAGTGCCAGCCTGTAGGTAGTAATGCACAGCAGCTGAGTACTGGTTCGTCACTGCTTATATAGAATTGGACAGAAGGTGAAAAAAAAAGTTACAGACATGTCAAGAGAGTAATGACAAGAGATCTTTTGCACGTAAATACTTCAGGATTTTTTTTTTTTTTTTTAAATCGACCACATTAACACCATGCAAACTATTATTCCTGCCCTTCTGCAACCAAAAAACGGACATTTTTCAATCCACTATTCTACTGAAAACATACAAATGGATTCTCTATTGTGGGTAAAAAGAACTATATGGATAAAAGTATTACGACACCTAACTTGTCCAGCTATTGGTGGTTCCTCCCCAAATGTTTACCACAAATTTGAAGGCACACTACTGTACATAACTGTCTTTTGGATGCGGTAACATGTTTCCCTTCACTTGATCTAGGAGACACTATTCCAGTATGTGTCCATGTGCACAAAGCCTATTTCCTGAACATATTGTGTACATGGTTTGGAGTTGAAGATCTTGATTGGCTTGCTAGAGGCAAGGGATCATCAAATGGTAACACTTACCAAAGTATATGTCAGCCTGGGTGATAAGCCATGACTGGTTATTGGGGTTGAGGGTGAGAGCGTAGGTTACGAGCTCCTTCACTGTTACTGCTACAGCCTCCACATCAACAGACTGTATACTGAGAGAGCACATGAGAATAATTAGTATTATGATCAACTTAATAATCAAACCTGAAGCTTCTTTACATCAATACAATGTCGAGGCAGCACGCATTTTTTTTTTCAGTATAACTACGACCTGAATTAACTTTCGGCACTCACTGTAACTCCTTCGTCTACCTTCATTACACACATTTCTTTTCAAGTGTACTTACTTTGCCAGGGAGGAAGGCCATATGGATAGATGTTCTGCTGTCACTTCATTCACAATATCATCCTAAAAAAAATAAAGGATATGATTACAATAGGGTTAAAGTTCAAATATAGGTATAGTAGTCGTATACATTTGTAAGGAAGGAATTTGTAGAAACGTACCCTTACGATACTATGCAGTCTCACAAATAAAGAGATTAGCGTAGTCAGCACCAGTGGCTCCTATTAAAAATAAACAAAAAAATACAAAAAAACAATAAATATAGTGTCTAAATGTTGATTGTCTGTTAATAGCGGGAGCGGGAAAGGGGTGGCTCAGTGGTTTAAGGCACTGGGCTACTGATCAGAAGGTCGGTGTTCAAGCCCCAATATTGCCAAGCCGTAATCCTTGGGTCCTTGAGCGAGGACCTTAACACTGTGTACTCCAGGGGCGCCACACCGTGGCTGACCCTGCGCTCTGACCCCAGCTTCCAAAAAGCTGGCATATTTAAAGAAACAATTTCAATGTGCTGTAATGTATATGTGACAAATAAAGGCTAATACAGGCCTCCTTTCTCTCCTTTTTCTAACCCGTCCGGTCAGTCCGTCTTCCCTTTTGAGTCGGAGAAGGCCGAAAGTGATGCACCCCTATTCTGTTCTATTCTATTAATAATGAAGCTGTTGGTGTTAGCTCCATAAATCTTATGACTTTAACAGTCATCCTAGCAGTTAAATTCAGCACAAATATTATCCATTTTAGTCCAGTGAGGTTGTTAGAAAAATTTTACTGTCTAACTCTGTATGAAACTGTGTGTGTTCCTATGGTCATAATTGTTTATAAGACAGCAGTGTGTGAAAATTCCATAGTGCATAAATGCAAAAGCTTCACAAACTCACCCGCAGCTTTTTGACGAACGTGATGAATTTACTCCTGATAGCAAACGAGGGGAAACAGAGAGCAAAAAAACGTTCAGTACTATTTTCTTGCCCCAAGGAGTATCAACAAACAAATAGAATAATTTCCAGAATTTAAAAGTACTTTAGGGTTTATTCTACATTCTACATCTCAATTACACAACAACAATTTATGCAAGTCTTTATAAACTAGTGTTGCATGAAATACCGGTACCGGAAAGTCATCGCGATACCCTGCTTTTAAAAGCGATATGGTTCTTTTTTTAACGGTTCTTTTAATGGTCTTAAATATTAATGGTTGTAATTTCAATGTTGGACTTAAGGAGGCAGTGTGTGCACGCAAAAGCTCTCTCCTCCTCTTGCATACACTCCGTTCATGCTGATGAAACCTGAGGCATGAAACTTTATGAATAATGATGACCATGTTCCTCACCTGGGTAGGATGCCGAGTGAAGAATCTCTTTGTTTGATAAGGCTGACTCGTCCTTCGCTGGAGCGCTTGTGCTGGCTGGACACGCTGCAAATCTGGACCACCGCCTCCCACAGTTCTTTAGCTGTGCGCCGACACTCTTTTGGACCTGGGAGTTCCTTACAGGTGGAAGCCAGAAGCTGTCCTAGCTACGTACCACCATCAGTGAAATGATCAAATGAGACAGAAATACAATATAACCATTAACACAAGATGGATAAGTGTTAATAAAGCATTAAAATAAATATTACATGCCAAAATCTAACTGCATTAAACAAATGCATATCACATATATATCCTCACCTTAATATATGGGTTGCTGTTCACCAATGACTGAGGCACCTGTAATGTGAGGTACTCGTTCTCCCTCCAGTTTAACATAAAGGCCACACACTCTTCCCCGATAACCTGCCTCAGAGGAATATCTGAAAGAAATTGTAAAATTCCCATCAAATAATATTACCTAATATGATTCATACAAATGGGGCACGGTGGCTTAGTGGTTAGCACGTTCGCCTCACACCGCCAGGATCCGGGTTCGATTCCCGTCTCGGTCATGTGTGTGTGGAGTTTGCATGTTCTCCCCGTGCCTCAGGGGGTTTTTCTCCGGGTTCTCCAGGTTCCCCCCGGTCCAAAAACATGCATGATAGGTTGATTGGCACCTTGGAAAATTGTCCCTAGTGTATGAATGTGTGTGTAAATGTGTGTGTGTGTGCCCTGCGATGGGTTGGCATTCCATCCAGGGTGTATCCTGCCTTAATGCCCATAGACGCCTGAGATAGGCACAGGCTCCCCGTGACCCGATGGAAGATCGGATAAAGCGGTAGAAGATGAATGATGATTCATACAAGGACACTGTATTAGAGGTAAATACCCTGTGTAAATACGAGTGAGGAGAAAATGTCTTCTCTTACCGTGAATCCTCATCTCGAGGTAGCCTCGTACTCTGCTCACCAGGTCCGGAGGAGGTCTTTCCATCCCACCCTCGGCCTCGTATGCTCGCACCTCCAGCAACAGCATCTCGTTCAACATCACCTGCCGCAGCTTTGGCGAGAATTCGGTCACTAGCTCCAGGCATGCTGAGAAAAGCTGCCTCGCGTGAACAAAGTCCTGCGACAAGCGTGTTCATCATGGAATAAAGCAATAACTTATATTATTATGTTATTTTAAAGAGATGTTATAGATCATCACACACTGATACTTTACAAACCTTTATATTGACACAATGAAGGCCTTTAGCCAGAAGAATGTATAAGAGGTCCCGAGTGAGGTTGTCCTTAATAGCGAGGATGACGTTTAGGTAGTCTGTAGGAACTTCCCACTAAAAGCAAAATAAACAGTAAAAAGTGACTAATAAAATAAAAACTGTATTCTGATTATAAAATATATATCTATATATAGTCTCGTAGCATTTCATGCGTCAAAGACTATTTTTGTAATTTTTTTTACTTTTTAGAATTAATTGCAAATAAGCAACTCTACACCAGGGACCTGAATAACATACAACACAATTCACACTGTGTATTGTAGAAACATACAAATCTGGCTAGACAAAGTGTAGCATTTGTGGGTTTAATTAGAAGTGCAGGATTGAATTTATTTCATAATTTTGTGCTTTTTTTATTTTTCTAATAAACATCAGTACTATTTTACATGAAGTGTACAGTGAATGTTTGGTTTTTGTAAAAAAAAAAAAAAAAAAAACGGGCGATTAATCGGTTATCCAACATATCGGTAAAATCCACTATTGTTTGATCTCTAATATTCACTTTGTCAATATGTGGTACTGAGTGTAAATGACAAGTGTCAACAAGTGTCTTGTCAAGCCGCAACATAAATTCTAAAAATGTAAAGGGGTCTGAATGCTTTACAAATGCACTGTAAACGGCCAATGTATATTGAGGTCAAATGTCTCATGAAGAGACTGTAAATAGTTCTGACCTTGCTATTTACTCTCCAGAAGGGGCGTTCAGCCATGCCATGGAGCTCAATGAGGATCTGTCTAATCTGACGTGCATCCAATGAGAGGATGAGCTGCTGCTCCAGCTGACCTATATTCATAATTGCTGAAGCTATAAATAAGTACAAACATAATAGTGTTAGAATTATTTCGGATATAAAAACTATAAAAACATAAAATGCATCATCATCATCTATAGCGCACCTAGGATGTCATAGAAAGAGGGCAACGGCTTGGCACTGAGGTTTACTGTGGCTGACCTTCTCCTCATCTGATCCAGCAAGGTTTTCTTCTCTTCATCAGAAAGCAGCTCCATGAAGAGCTTATGAGATGAAACCATGTAGGCCAGAGGAACCTCCTCTAGCCTCTCACACAGATTCCTGTGTATTGATATAATTAGACCACATCAATCTTGCTCTAATCAAGAAATCCCATCATGACATATACTCCAATAGGAGCACTCACTTGAGAAAGAGAGCCATTTTCCGTTTGGAAATCTCTGAAGTCTGATCTTTATCTAGTGACCTTGTACAGACCTGTAAAAAATACAAGAGGAGTGCTTGAACTTTGAAAGAGATGGGGGGAAAATTATTATTATTTTATTATTATTATTTATTTTTATTTATTATTTTTTGCTTGTCATGTCTTTCATGTACCTCTAATAGGAAAGCAATGTTGCGTTTGCTGGGCTTGTACATTAGCTGATGGAAGCGGACACTCAACACATGACCTTCCAGAGCGTCCCGTACAGCATTACACAAACACAGCTTGAAACACACCTCCTCCAAGGTTGTGTCCCTGTTTACACACACACACACACACACACACAATTATCCATGCAAGTTATTACTATACCCATTTAAGAACAAGCAAACGATGAAAATGTGTCGCATAAATCTTCTGACCAATCAAAATAAGTAGCACTCTGCTGTTAAAAGAATACAGACCTGGAATTTATATTCACACAATCTTTATGTATAAAACACACACACACACACACATTCATACACTAGGAACAATTTGGGAGGGGTTTCCGTGCATGTTTTTGGACTGGGGGAAACCGGAGAACCGGGAGAAAAAACCCCTGAGGCACGGGAAGAACATACAAACTCCACACACACATGGCCGAGACTGGAATCGAACCCGGACCCTGGCGGTGTGAGGCGAAAGTGCTAACCACTAAGCCACTGTGCCCCCTTAAATGTATCGTTACTTCAATTAAATTTTACTTAAGTTAAGAGTGGGAAAAAAGTACCCAATTTCTAATTCATATGGTTACTTTTATTTAAACAGCAAGTTGGGAGGGATTTTCTAGAGTAGTTCAAAAAGTTATAGCAGATATAGAAGAAAAAAGAAATCTCAAACTAGTTGTTTTTAAGTGAAGGAACATGTTAACGAATTAAAGTGCATTCAAAAAATAAAAAAACTTTCACAGCCTATAAAAATGTCATTTATGATAATGAGGGATTGAGAATGCAGATTCATAATTCAGACAGTGAGTGTTTTCAGCTGGCTCTGCAACACTGGCATGTGTCTACCTTTATTTCCACAGTTCTATCTTGCTCGCATTTGTTCTCCGCCCATCAAGCAATAACTGCAGTAGCTCCTGGTGCGCAATATTTTCCCCCCATGCATTATTTATATGCTATATTTCTACTCAGTAGTGGATATGATTTAAAATGTAGTTAAATACAATACTTGTGTATAGAATCGGTATATTCTATTCTATTCTCACCCTTGCTGAACCTTGTGCAGAAGATCCAGGTGAACAGAGTGTCTGAAGCTGTTTGGCAGACTGCGCGCGATGTTGTCTTTGATAAAGGCTTCAATTAGTGCCTGCAACAAATACATGTAGAAAACAGAACCGTCGGTATGTAAAACACATACAATTTTAACACAGACCAGAGCCGGGGGAGTCTGAGTGAGTGGTTTGCTACATTATTATGCACAACAATATGCATAGTACTATTATACATAACCATATGATTTCTTGTTTTCAGCATGGTATTATAAAATTTCAGCATACATGATTTTTTTTTTCAGTTATCCCTCCTGTGATTTGGGAATCCCAACCTTGCAAAAGGACCAGGAACTTTTCAGGAATCAGCAATTTGAGTTCAGTTTGCTGTTTTACTTCATAAAGTCCTCCAGCTCCTGAGCATTACATTTACATTTGCAGCATTTGGCAGACGCTTTATCCAGAGCGACTTACAAGTGAGCAATTGAGGGTTAAGGGCCTTGCTCAAGGGCCCACTAGTGGCAGCCTGGTGGTGGTGGTGGGGTTTGAACCCGTGATCTTCTGGTCCAGAGTCCCACACCTTAACCACTGGGCTACCACAATTCCATTACAAAATGACGGCGCACTGATTACAGAAAATGGAATAAGTCCTGACCTGGTAGTTGCGACTCTTGATTAAGTTGTTGATGAGGCAGTAAGGGGTAAGCTGGGCGTCACTGGAGTCCGAGGACCCGGTCAGTGTTCTACATGCCATCCAGTAGCCTGCCAAACGCTTCTCATCTAGATGACAGTGGAGGGGATCGGGTCTCAGCTGCAAGCAAACACACATACAGTTGACTTCCTTTTGTTCATTTGTAGAGACATGTAGCGTTATATACAGAGAGGCACCAAAGTATTGAGTTATTCAGAGAAATAGCAAGGCATTGAGAAGTAGTGAGGTAACAAGGTAGAGAGCAAGAGAGGGAGGGAGAGATGGACAGAGGGACAGGGAGACAGTGGGGGAGAAGGATAGAGGGATGGCGGGAAAGAGCTATAAAAGGCAGGAGAATAAGAGAATAGAAAATGTATAGCAAGATAAAAAGAAAAATAAAGACGTCTAAGAGAGTGGGTAGAGAGGCGTAATAGGGGGGCGTGATACAGGATAAAGAGAAGGACCAAAATATAGAACAGGATACCAAGTATACAGTGAGGTAGATGTATAGAGTGGTATAGAGATGGTAAAAGCAGTAAGAGAAAGGCAGAGGAATGATATATTATGTTTATGAAATAAACAAGGGCTATTTGTTGTCAGAGAGAAATAAATACAAAGATATATTGAGAGCGAAAGCAGGGATTTGGATTTGTTTACCTTTGCCAACAGCTCCCTCGTTTTGCGGAAATGCTCTTGAGCTTTGGTATACACTGAAGGGTCAGAGCAGCCTTGCTGGAAATAAATTCCTCCTAAATCATAATGCACCTGGTATTTAAAAAAATAAATAAATAGATTTTTTTCAAAATCCATTAAGAAAAATAAACGGTTGCCTGTTTTTTGTCAGTCATTTAGACATTTCGACAGCTCTTTCAGCATCACTCAGAGAGATGTTTAACAGCATTCCTTAATAGGGTCTCCTCTACCTGACAGTGAAGCTCATCAGCACTAATCCGAAGGCCGGCTGTGGAAGACTCGGTCTCTCCGTTTGTTGTACTTGCGTCAGCCGCCAAGAGGTCCAGTGTCCGTAAAGTGTGGACATAAAAATCCTTCTTAATGTTCAGAGCTCCTTCCAGTACTGTTATGGAGTCTGCAGCCTGCTCCTTTAGCTGTCAAACAGAGCGACAACTGTAAGATTCAACAATGACAAGCGGCTGAGGCAATAATACACTAAAACATCGGATTTAAAAATGGATTTATTTTTATTGTTGGCTGTTTTATTTTATTGTTTCGATGTCCTATTTTACAATCATGTATCATTTAAATGAAATTGTTTTAAACATGAAGTTTTTATGCAGCAGCACTAAATATTCCTTTTTACTACACTAAAACCTGCTGCAGCACATTTAACTATAACTAATGTTTGCTTTACATAGGTTGGAGTCAAAGATTTTCAGTGGCCTGCTATAGAGTTCTGACCTCAGCCTTATTAAAAACAGTATTTGAAAACAGTATGCACCCCAGGCCTCATCACCTCGCCTACATCACTACCTGGCTTTACTAACACCCCTAAAGATGAAGGAGCACAAATCTCCAACAAAGTCTTGTGCAACATGATCTCAGAATAGTGGAGGTTATTATAACAGAAAATGGAGACTAAATACAGTACGAGATATTCAAAAAGCACATACAAATCTCGTTGTGAGGCATCAACAAAATCTTTGCCATATAGTGTATTTGTATTGTCAGGATAGCAAAATTTGGAATTTGATACAATACCTACAGTAAATATCACAATACCAAACCAATACTATGATAAATAAAACAAAAGAAGAGCAGAATTTTAATAATGCAACTTTGTTTTTATTTATTAATAAACATCTAATATTTGCTGTTGGCTGAAACAAGGTAGAACTGTTCAAACTAAAATAAATATAAAAATTAATAGTCATTTTTAATTATTCAAGTTACAGGCCCAAAGTTTGATCAGCCTGAGTGTGCATAAGCGATACCGGCGCAACACTACAGTGTGTAACACTACAGAGTATAATTATTTCCAGCAGGTCCGGAGTAGTCAAATAATAAAATTTCAACTTGTAAGCCATTTTGAAGAAAAAGGTTGAAAATACAAAAAGTAGTTGTCTTACCACACTCAGTATGTTCTCAGTCAGTTCCTTCTCTTGCTGAACCAGATTCATCCTGGAAAAAAAAGTCCAGATTAGGACACCCCATTACCAGGTCACAAATAAAGCCTTCATTAACATACGTACATGTTTAGCTGGTGTGGTCCAGGTTTTGTCTGTTTCTCAGGAAAGCTGCTCAGAACTATTGTACGAATGGCCCTTTACATATATATATATATAAAAAAAATATTATAGCGTGTGATTTAAAAACACAAGAACTGGGCATAACAACTATTTACATCACAACTTTACAATGACAAACACTATCTGACATGCACTGGGAAACACCATAATGTAAAGTTGGATTCATGACACACTCACCAGCGGTTATATATTAGAACTGCCATAGCAGTAGTGGGAGGCAGTGTGGACAGATCCAGGTCTACATGTTTGACTCCAGGAGGGACTTTACTGACACACAGCAGTTCATTCAGTAGCATGTTCAGCACAGGAGTGGTCAGGCTGGAGACAGACAAAAACAACATATAACACAGCATATCAGCCCATGGTCCACCAGCAAAACCACAAATTTATGCAGTGTAGGTAGAGGGAATTAAAGCTCATAATCTGACAATATAATGCTACTGACAAAAATGGCCAAAGGTTTTTGAGATATGTACATGTTCATTTTTAATATACAACAAAGTACATAAAAGCAAAAAAAGCAAAAAAAAAAAAGGTTTAATGAAGAGATGAGTTTTTGGTTTTTGAGCAGGGAATGTTGGAGACTCATTCCAGGAAAACTAAACCAACATGACAATTCATTTCATACATAAACACCATTCAATTCCATATAGAATAAGGCAAATTATTTCCTTCACTATGCAATGACCTGATGCGTATGTCCAAGCTCTATGCTAGGCATGTCCAAAGTCTGGCCTGGGGGTCAAATGCGGTCATAAAATCAACAATATATGGCCCACCAGCACCTAGAAATTTAATTTTAGTAAAAACTTGTTTAGATGTATTTTTTTTTTTTTATGAGTGAAGAAATTAAGTCTGCCATTTGCAAAAAAAATATATATATTTAATTTGCATTTAATTTTAATGTTCAAGGAATGTCAGACTGAATGGCCGCCCCAACATAGTTTCACTTCACCAAATCTGGTCCTCTAGCTAAATCTAGCTAAATGAACCATCCAAGTGCTGAGGGCATGTAATACTGTTTATGCAAATGGAGGATTTTTCCAAAATTATAAGTAAATATTTGCACCATTAAATTGTCTCATGTTCAGGTAATCTCTCAAACACATAAACGACTGGGTGTTTACAAACTTGTTTTTTTCAGCATCATGGACAAACCCAGCTCCATCATGTAATCACTAATATTAATGATAATATTAATAATATTACTATTTGCATTTCTAATGCATAACAAAATCCCAAAAATATGTAAATGATCTCTAGGGTTAGGGTTATTCATCCTGAATAATCCTTCACACAGTTAAAATAAAACAATAAACCAATCATTTTGGTTCAGCGGAGGGTAATATGGAATATCAAAGATCCTCAGAATATAGAAAAAATGCAAATTAACAACCTAGCATTTCACAACATTTTTCTATATGGAATTATTAGTGCTATAATTCTGCTAAATATGCCGATGATTTAACTGGGCTGCATCATATTGTCTTCAAATCAATAACTGCAAACTAATATTCTGTTCATATCCTTCAAGAACCGCCCTCCTACTTCTCACCCTTTATCTAGCACATCCAGGTCCCACCGAACATGTGCTGCCACTTTGAGAGCGAGAAGTTTGAGAGTTCGATTACGCCGGTTGTCTGCAGGAGGCTGGACCTGATTCTGTTCGTTTACAGAAGGCTTAGCGGCCTGCTCCAAGAACTGGATGACCAGCTGCACCGGAGGAGGGTCTGTTCAGGGCACATGAAAAGAAACTGTGATCTTTCTAGATGAACATATAGTTTGTAATCCAGGCAAAAATTACATCAACTAAACATTACTTAAACCAAATTAATATGTATATTTATAGAGTACGGTTTTATTGTTTGTGTGTGTGTGTATATATATATATATATATATATAAACAGTGTTTGCATTGTAATATAAAATGTTTGGACCTTCTGGTACATTTAATAAGAAGGTCCATTGCTACATTGTGTACAAACTAAAGTGTACAAATAAACAAGGTATTGTGACCTGGGCTGCTTTTATGTAAGTGATGCTCCAGTAAAGATGGATCAAGCAGAAACTCAAACCAGGCGGTTTGTGGTGGAGTGGTGGGCCGACTGCCACTCACTGCCTCCCTGTCGGTCCGGAGAGCTGCTGAAAAAAAAAAAAAGGAAAGAGAAAAAAAAAGAGGAGGGGAGAGGGGAGGGGGGGGACTGCTGCCGGAGGAGGGGGTCAGCACTCATCTTCAACTAGAGAGAGAGAGAGAGAGAGAGAGAGAGAGTTTCTTTATTGACACAAGTCATGACTAATTCCGTTACTAAGTTTACTTATTTAGTCAAATAAATAGATAAATAGGTAAATAAATAAATAAAAACATGAATAAAATAAATAACGGTTTGGGATAATAAAAGGACATTAAGAAAAGAAATGACAGTGTGTGTGAGAGAGAGAGAGAGAGAGAGAGAGACAGAGACAGAGAGAGACAGAGACATTTGTTTTACAACGTTTGTTAAATCCAGTGGGATATTTATGTGATATCTATGATACATAAGCATGATCTTTTCCACAGTCTGAACATTTATAGAGAGAGAGAGAGAGAGAGAGAGAGAGAGAGAGAGAGAGAGAGAGAGAGAGAGAGAGAGAGAGAGAGAGAGAGAGAGAGAGAGATAGAGAGAGAGAGATAGAGAGAGAGAGAGATAGAGAGACCATAGGCTTACTTTAAGTTTACCCATAGTGCAGTGTACAGAAGAGAACTACACTTCTGCCCCCGGGAGCTCCGAGAGCTTCAATGAAGTGAGAGAGAGAGAGAGCACTAACATTTCTACACTAACACCAGCTGAACACCAGCAGCTCCAACATTCAACATTCAACTCACCGGATCTCCGCTCGAAGAAGGAATAATGATGAGATTTGCTGAGGTTGTATTTTAAAATAATAATAATAATAATAAAATAACATATAAAAATGTAAAACGATGTACTGTTGATAAAAGAATCACTCGTTTAATTCATCTTCCTCTTTTACTCCACCAATACCACAGCGCTAGTATAAAACGAACGTAAGCTTTAACAGCGCCACCTGGTGGACTGGAGGATTACTCCTACACGTCACAATGATCACAGTGGATAGATAGATAGATAGATAGATAGATAGATAGATAGATAGATAGATAGATAGATAGATAGATAGATAGATAGATAGATAGATGAGGTTATAATACCATCTCACCATATATATATTTATTTATTTATTTATTTATTTATTTTAGATAGATAGATAGACAGAGCAGACAGACTTCCAGTAAAAAGTTTAGACACCTTTCCATTTATTAGGAACTACTCTCACTGCAGGCATCACTCATAGTTTTTGTTCAAGCTATGAATGAACACATATGGAATGATGTATAAATAACTCAAAATAGGTTTCATATTTTAGATTCTTCAAAATAATAGGCACCATTTGCTTTGATTGCTGCTTTGCACACACTCTTGGCATTCTTTCGATGAGCTTCATGTGGTCATCACCTGTCAAATGGTTTTCCAGCAGTCCTGAAGACCTTTTGCCTCCATTCTGCGCTCCATCTCATCCCAAACCGTCTCGAGGTTATTGTGGAGGCCAGGTCAACTGGCACAGCACTCCTGTTTACTGTTTACTACATAATTCCATATGTGTTCATTCATAGTTTTGAGGCCTTGTAGAAATATAGAACACACACATATATATATATATATATATATATATATATATATATATATATATATATATTTTTATTTTATTTTTTTTTTTTTTTTTTGTCAATTCTGTTATTTTTTTAATCGAAATAATTGGATTGTGTGTTGGCAGCATTGATGTAAAGTATTAAAGTAAATTAACTTTGTTTCCGTACTTAAGTCATTTTTGTCTACTTTCTATCAAATATATAAGCAACTTTAACTCTCTCTACATCTATGATTCTAAATATGTATTTTTTTCTAAACTATATTTTAATTGATGATGACTGTTACTAATAAAATTTTGCACCTCGCCCGAAGATGTCATTAAAGCTCATCACTCCCCATCCCACATCTGCTGCCTGTGAGTGACTTTTTAAGAACTGCTGGTCTCATTTTCAGTCCAGAAAGAATCAGAATAAATTCCAAAAATAAGGGGAACCAGCTTTTGCTCAAGTTACATCAGTTCTGAATATTTGGTTTTACTTTATCTAAATTTACTTAGTTTCATTTTGTTTGGTCCACTGAATTCTGTTGGTTCTTCTACTTTGTGACATGATGCCTAAATTTTATTTGATCATTTGAATTTTGTTTGATCTTTGTTTCGTTCTGGTATGTTAAAGTGAAAAAGTGAAAGTGGTATGTCAACATTTGTATTTCAGGAAATATAATCTTACAAAACAACTGGTTTCGCCTTTTCACTGATTTCTCTTGGTGTCCAGAACTGGTGCATATGAGCGCACATTCATTCATCTTCTACTATCCGCTTTAACCCATCTTTACGGGTCTATCCGATCTTCACTCGGGTCACGGGGAGCCTGTGCCTGTCTCAGGCGTCTATGGGCATTAAGGCAGGATACACCCTGGATGGAATGCCAACCCATCGCAGGGCACACACACTTACACATTCATACACACATTCATACACTAGGGACAATTTTCCAAGGTGCCAATCAACCTACCGTGCATGTTTTTGGACTGGGAGGAAACCGGAGAACCCGGAGAAAAACCTCCTTGAGGCACGGGGAGAACATGCAAACTCCACACACACATGACCGAGCCGGGAATCGAACCCGGATCCTGGCGGTGTGAGGCGAAGCGCACATTCAGTCAGAGTCAAATACTCAAATATTGTTCAGATCACATACTCTGAGACTTTTTCTCGAGCCATATAGGAACTGGTAACTTATAACTTGTCATGGAATAGGTTTTCTAGTGATGTATCAATACTCTCACTCAAATACGATTTGCAAGTATTCTTTACAACTGTGGTTGGATGCAAAAAAAAACAACACTACTTAAACATACTGAAACACCTCTTTGGAAACCTGAGAATCAGTCGAGACTTAGGCATCATCCTCATCAGGTAAGGATTAGACCTAATATGTGACAGGTGGTACCAATCACCAATGGCTGTGTAGCTTTCTTAAATACATGGTTTAGCTGTTTAGTTTTGGAATGGGCTTGGAGTAAATGGACTATGGCAGGGAAAGTAGTTGCAATTTTATGTTGTCTTGAGTTGTTTTTGGTGCAAGCATTTGAGGAGGGCAGTTTCATGTCCGAGTTGTCTGTTTATGCTAACCAAAATAATGAAGACTTCACTGTAGGAACTGTGTCTGTGCAGTCTCTAGACTCGCGTGAGGAGCTCAGACAGCGTGAGAAATATGTTGTCTTGTGTGGAAAAGAAGCATTCAAAGTCATTTTACCCTCAGAGCCTCTTTCTCAAGTAAAGGTTTTGGGTATGTATACTATATAGGGAAAATGGTATGGTTTCTAGGGGTTCTTCATAAAGTATGTCTAATTTTGTCTTTGTCAGGTGTGTCTTTTCTTGAGGCAACAAAAGACTGTAGTTACTCCCTGACAAAGGAGCAAGACAACAATGTTCTCCGTGTCCGTTTCTCTGGCTGTCATGTCACTGTTGAGGTCTGTGTGTGTTTGGCAATAGTATTTGTCTTGAAGCATTTCAGTACATGATGTTTGCTGCACATGTTTACTAAATGTATTCTGTTTTGTTTTTGTGGTTAAAATAAGTTCCTGCATGTTTTAGTCTCTCTCTTTCCCATTGAGTTTTTTTTTTTCTTTAAATATTATTAAACCTAAACATTACCAAGGCTATAAAAAAGAAACGTGTTATTTAAGTCTCACTGTGGTTTCTTTCTCTGTACATGGAAATTATTTAGAGGGTGCAGAAATACTTTGTATTTTTGCATATATTATTGTTGCCACTTCCTTGACATGTGAATTCTAGTGATATGATTATCTAGGGTGTGAAGGAATAAAGTTGTTTGTTAAATAGGCTGAATTAAGTAGCAACACACTTCCTTGCACATGTGAATTACCCCAGGGTGGCCAGTGTAAAAAAAAATTACTTTACCATGTGGCACTAATTTGCCTTTTTTAATTTAAATTAGTTTTTTAATTCCTCAACTTTACTCAAATAGAACCACACTATGATTTAGTGAGTGAAATGCCCACTGAACCATGGGTTTTTGTGCACTGTTGCACCACTGTTGCATGCATTTTTCTTTTTATAGTGTAGACTTCTTTCTATTGTGTTCTTGTATTTATGTCTCCAGAATGGCAGATATACCCTGCGACTGCTGTATGGGAATAGCATGGGTCATGCCGAGGTTGCCACGGTGTCCTGTGATTCCAACTCTGGCACGACATCGCAAAAACTCCGCGTACCTCGTTCAAATGGCCAAGACTGTCCATCTGCACCCATGCCAGCCTTGACCCCATATCAAAAGCTCCCTCAGGTGTACAAAAGAAGAGGTGAGTGTCTACATTAGTGTCTGAACACCCGTAATGGTTTGTAACTTCTGTTCTATCTGGATAGGCTTTGCTTTTTTTTTTCTTTTTTTTTTTAATAATGGTAAGCATGATTGTTCTGGGTTGGTCAGAAATGCACAGTATTCTGATTGTTCTGGGTTGGTCAGAAATGCACAGTATTCTGAAACGTCTGTGTAACTACTCAATCTTCCTAATGCAAGCGTGTGGTATTTTGACATTTAAAGTATATTTGCGTAAGATGCTTACACCAACCAGCCTTGTAATTGTGTGTCTTGTATCAAAGTGTGTGCAAATCTGTCTTGACTATACAGGCTGTGACATTCCTTCTGACCAAAGACTGTCCTGTGGTGGTTCTGAAACTACAGCAAGAGAGTGCAAGAAAAAAGGATGCTGCATGAATGTGACCAATTCCTCCTGTTACTACCCAATGGATCGTAGGTTGCAGTGCATTAATCCACATGACCTTCTGAAAGGGTTGTTATCCTTGTTTTACATGTATCTTTTTTTTTTTTTCTCCTCCTTCTCATAGAATGTACAGCTGATGGTCAGTTTGTGTTTACTATTTATTCTAATATCACAACACTTCCTGTGAATCCCACAAGTTTGATTGTGGTGAGCAAGGACCCCTGTAAACCAGTCTACTCCACCAGGGAGTTTGCCACCTTTAAGTTCTTGGTGACTGAATGTGGAACAAAGACTTATGTAAGTAGTCTTACGGACTTGTATCTTAAATGGACAAACACAGGCCAATTTGTTTTTTTGTTTTTTTTAAACCCAAAAATCAGAATGTTGGTGACACAACAATTTACATGGCTGAAGTACGGACGGCCATCAGAGCCCTTAATCTGAAATATGGCGTCATCACTAGAGATCATCCAATCAGGCAAGAAATGTTTTATTTGGACGTTTCAAGTGTTATTACTTGATGTTCATTTTACATTTGTGTCCTCTAGGCTGATGGTTGAATGTCGTTACTCAAAGATCAGTCCAACAATGAGGGCCACTGCTGGCTATATGGTGGTGAATCCAAATGTGCCAGCCTCTGTGAGTTCTGGTGGGCTTTATGGTGTTCAGCTCAGGATTGCAGATGGTATGGTTACCCTTAGAATGCTTAATCGCCTTTGTATTTTTCTTGCTGCTTGTGCAGTAACTTGTTAGTCTCCCCCCTCTTTTTTTTTTTCTATCCCTTTTTTTTTTTTTTTTTTTTTTAAGATGAGACGTTCACCTCATTTTCTGCAAATGGTCACCTGCCCCTGAACGTTCTCCTGGGTAAACCATTGTACCTGGAGGTACGACTAAATTCCCCTAAACCGGAGGCCACACTTCTGGTAAACTACTGTGTGGCATACACGCGCTCTGGAACAAACGCCTTGGTTCTACTTTATGAAGGGTAAGTTTATGGGTTAGTGTGTTGCAGCAGGATGTCACTGAATGCAAGACCAGTGGACCAAATACCTTAAGTTACAGAAATAAGATTAATTTGACCGGATTGTGAATGACGTTACAATTTAAGCTTGAAGTTGCCTGTGTATTGGTAGCTATCGGTATTCCATCTTTACATAATTCACAATATTACATGAAATGTTTAAATCAGGTTACTCAGGTGTTCTTATCCAACAAGTGTCTGAGGACTTGTATTTTTCTACAGGTGTCCCGATCCTGACCTCTCCGCTACACAAGCGGCAGTCCTCCGTGTGCTGGACCTCCCGCAGACTCCTTACCAGCGCCGCTTTGTGGTGACCGCCTTCCAGTTCATGAACGTGACAACTCAAAAACACGTCAATGAGGAGGTGCGGTATTGCGCCGAAGGTTTCTTTTACCTACAATTTGGTTAAATTGTGCCCTAATTCGTTCATTTCGAATAGATTTACTTTATGTGCTCCACTGAAGTGTGCATGCCTTCAGAGACTCCATGTCGCAAGACCTGCTTCGATGGGAAGGTATGCTGAAACTTATTACACAACAAGTAAATGCACTCCAAATTGTTTGCAGCTGAAATGTAAGCTGCATGTAAAACTAAAAGCCTGGACTTGATGTGCATGACTGTTCTACATAATTCACTGGGAGTTTAAATCTTTACACCTCTTGCTTTCTTCTTTTTAGGCATAACTCCAGTTGGTGGATGCTGACGACTGTATTTTTCAATATTCAGTATTAAAGCTTCTTTGTTTTACATTTCTCTTAAGCCTTGCCCTATTGTCTGACCTAACCTTTTGACTTCAGCCCTTGCAGTGCTGAAAATTTTGCCTATGTATTTACAATAAATTCACTGATTGTAGAGGGGGGACCTTGAAATAATTATACACGTTTGAGCTCATGCAAAATGATTGAGCGAGAAACATCCAGAACTTGAATGCAGTTGTGTTACTGATTTATACCCATCTCAAGACTCCATGGTAAGAAAGGTTGGAAAGAGAAGTACAATGCTGGTCAAAGTTTTGTAATCACCCAGTCTTTAATGGTTTTGCAGACATGAATATTCATTTTGGTGATCTGAAATGCACTCCTGTAAAAGGAAAGGACACCAAGAATGGATTACTGAATGACTTGAACAAATCTCTGTGGACTGATTAGTGCAAATGTAACATTGTGTCTAACTAAATTTTGTAAGGTTGTTTATTAGTGGAGAACTTAAGTGAAAATACTGAACAAATATCCCTACTGTTCTGTACTTCAATACAATACAATTCCTTCTGGACTTTGGCTTATTAACCAGCTCAACCATACAACAGGACAATGACCTTAAGCATTCATCAAAGTTCTGTCAATTCTATTTAACCTCTCTGTGATAAATTGGTTTGTAAGGACAAAGAAAAATTAGAAAACCTATATCAAGTTTAAGAAGCAGGGCAAAGTATTTCAGCTGAATGTTTGGTGATATTAACTGTCCAGAGGCCTGGAGTGTGTGTGAAGCTGTTCCTCATGCTACTGGAGACTTTAGACAGACTGTACAAAGTATAATAAATGTATAAAGCACTAAAATTTATGGATGTATGCATAAATTGATTTATAGATCAAAGTAAAGTACATGTAAAACTAGTGATATGAATTCCACCCTTCATTTTCTTTCCTGATGAACAACAGATACAAAATTCTTGAGTCCTTTTATTATTAAATTAGGACTTCATGAACCACCACTGACAGCGTTCATCAGCTGATGTGAGAAATGTTCATTGGCTTGTTGTACTTGTAAAACTTTGAAACATGGTATCTTTAAACAGGTATGTGTTGGAAAGGTCAGAACTGGTTGTATCACATGTGAACTTGTATATTATATTCCTTGTATAAAGTGTTAATCCTGCAGAATATTAAGTTCTGGATGTGGATTATTATCCTCTAGGTTTATATATTATATGCACCATGGCAGCAAATAGGTTGCAGTGTTTATACATCAACAGCTATTTATGTTTAATTTTTTTTTTGAAAACCATGTGCTGTACTCTGTTTCAGCAAAAACCTTGTTGTACTTGTTAAGGCCTATATAATGTTTCATAAACAAAAGGGATTATCTGTGTAAACCTGTATGACTGTGGGAAAACACAGGGTCCAATACTAGCTTAGCTCAGAGAAAATGGCAAAACCTGGCTTTTTTTTCCTGCCTACATCAATTAAAAGGGAATCATTTATGTACTTATTAAACAAAAAATGTCAACATGTAACATGAGCGACAAAAATATTGTGGCTCACATTACATTAACATGTACTATGTGAAAACAGCCCAGTCACCTGTGTATGGTGGTGTGTTTTTGATGATTTCTAAAATTATATCCTATTGCTAGGACAAGAAATAACTCCATGCATCACCTTGCTTACAATGTATCAAAGTATATCACATCGCAGCCCCGGTAAGGTTGAGACGTGGTGTATTGTCAAATTCTGGCCGATACACAACCCTAGGCTACGACTACACCAATCTGGGAAAATCATTTTTGCCCATTCAAACTGAAACCTCGGAAAATGCTTACATTTTGCACATTTTCGAAAGCCTCAGTTTTACAGTATACACCATGATGCGAAAATGTCTTTTTCAAATTTCTGCACTTTGGGGGAAAAAAAAGCTACATTTTCATTGATTGGCAACAGCAGCATTTCAATGCTGATTTAAGGCCGAAAACGTATTACTGTTGACATGCCCTTAGTTTGGGCTAACGTCCCCGTATATGCTTAATAACCAATCATATGGTTGTCAAAACAAAGTTGGGACAGTTGATTTCGGGTGTTTTAGTGACGTCAGAATGCAGCCACTTCGGAAATACATATTTGGCAGTCGTCTTCAAGCATGAAGTGCCTATTCGATTCGCTGATAAGAAACGAGATTGACAGAGACTCCATCCAATCGCATTCCTTTCCGACTTAAGATCGGTGCCTTATTGGTTTTTATTCTTAAGCCACGCCTTCCTGCTCTTCCACTACCTCATTGCGCTCCTTTCTGAGGCAACCATTTCTAGTGTGTGATCGAGAGCAAGCTAAAGCTCGTGTGTGCGCGCGTCTCAAACGGTTCATTCGCGGTTATATGGCAAAAACGGCCGCTTTACTTTCTTACCCTGGTGTCCCCACTACTCTTTAAAAATTCCGCCGAAAAAGAGGAGACGATCTTCCAAAACCTTCAAGCCGTTATCTCACGTAAGTAAAGCTTTTATTTCCCCCTGTCCCCCTTCACCCGACTCCATCCTACACGTCTGAGCCGTAACAACATGGCGGCTGCTGTTGTGCTTGTGCTAGGAGGCTGTGGTTTGTCGGCGATTTGTGGGATTTTGCGATTTTCTTAGTCGTCGGCAAAATGTCGCCGTTTTCTTGCTTCGACACGTTTTCGGTTCTTGTATTAGATTGAGAAATAAACGCGATACGCGCCTGAAGTGTCTTTCCACTTGATTCATTGGACTCCATCCGGGTAACGCCATGTGTCAGTGTGCTGGGTCTCTTCAATGTCATAAATTAGCTTATTGCAAATAAACAGCTTAAAGTTGGGAATACTTAAACAATGAATGTTTATATGAGAGTTTATTTCTGTTTATAATTCCAGACCACACTAACTATCATTACACCTATCACCTGTTTAGTCAGTTTATTTATTTAGTTTTGTTATGTTTAAAATGAAGTCTAATGTAATCTAATTACAATTCATGGTAACGATCTTTAAACTTTGCACTGGTCAAACACCGTCCTCATGATCATAATAATGTTGTTTTGTTTTATTTATTCTAAAGATTAATAATGACTAGAACCAGTTAATGAAGTTTCCACCTACTAATGGTCAAATACACTTATGAACATGATGTGATTTTTATTTATTTATTTATTTATTGCTTTTTCTTAAGCTGTTGACTGTTAAGACAGGGGGGAAAGTAACTTCCTAAAATGGAAATATTTCTGAGTCACTTGGGCTCGTTTAAAAAAAAAAAAAAAATTTCCATAATCACTTATATTGGTTCTTCACGTCATGCGAACGTGTCATGTAGCACCAGTCATTATAATAATAACATTTAGGCGCTCCTAATAATCAAGAATAATACAATAATTGGAGTCCCTGGTATGTTACAGACCTACAGTTGTTTCCATTTAAAACCCATGGCTTTGTAGGTTTCCGAATCATTAAAATCTGAGTTTGTTGTTGTTTTGCCCTTTTTGTTTCTCTCTCTCTCTCTCTCTTAGGGGAACTATGATCAGAATCTGTACGTCACATAGTGTACAAAGTGTACCCTTGTGTTGCGCAATAATTGCTAACCGTGTTTTGTGTACTGTGGTCTTGTTTTACAATGCCATTGCAAAATATTATACCTTACGTCTTATGATCTGTAATGACTCTCTCGCTTGTGCATTTAAACTTTACTTTAGGAGGAAGCTGTATTATGGCAAAGATTGCACTTTGAATTTGACTAGTTTGTTTCTAGAGTGAAACTTTTTGAGATGCTCCAGAACAATATATATATATATATATATATATGAGTGTGTGTATGTATACACACACGGATGGATAGATAGATAAATAATATGATCCCAGGATGGCTGTAATGTTCTCTTATATTTGCTGACTGCTAGATACTGATATGTTATCATGGTTTCTGTGTTAACTTTTTTTTATTGTCGAGTCTATAACTTTGTTCAGGCCGGCATCACCTTACATAAGGGTGCCCGTTACTTGCAAGTATTTCTTATCGAGCTCGTGATCAGCCACGTCCACAATTTCCAAACAATACCTGTCCTCATCCAGTAATGGTAATCTGCGATTTAGAATTAGGAATCTGCGGTTGGGTATTTATCCGGGGCAATGGGGCACAACCAAGATGTCATGATGCACCTGGTTAGAGATCAGATCCCAACTGTTGTTCCTCGGATTTAGGAAAACTTGAAGGACATAAACTCTTGTCTCGTGCATGTTGGACGGTTATTCTTAGCCACCACAACATCAAGCATGTGGTGTGTTTATCTGCAACACATGCTGGCTTCCAAGTTTTGTCATGTCCAGCAATTATGTGGTTCTTTTGACACAAAACTCAAGCCCCGATCTCAGCCTTGTTTGTTTTTGTGTGCGTGTGTGTGTTTGTTTGTGTTTGTGTAGCGGCATTCATTTTATTAGCATTACTATGTGAGCGATCTGCTTGTTATCTCTGTGTTTGCAAAGAAATGAATACGAAATTAATTAATTAAAAGGATAATTTCCAGAATTAAATAAATATAAAATAATTAGATGTTAAAGCAGGAGATAGACTGAAATGTATATATTTATTACATCTGTTACAATAAAAGTATTTTAAGAGTATTTTAAACATCGAGTTAACTGATGTCAATCATGCAATTAATGATGAATTTATATATATTTATTGACAGCATGTTTGTGTATCTATAATCCTGTGTTTCGGTGTGGGATGTTCATTAATACTATAATCAGAAGATCATGTATGAATGTTAAAATTGCGTAAATGTTTGTTTGCTTTGCAGGGCTCCCCTCTTTCTGTACAGGTGTATAAGCGCTACCCAGAAGGCCTAGGAAAAGCACTCTACCGCGAGCAATTCGACTTCAACGCGGAGCCGCCTTGGGATCCTAGCTGATAGCGGGAGAAATCCATCTCCCAGCTTGTCCATGTTAGTATCAAGTAATCCTGAAAAACACCCCAAAAAATTACATGAGAAGGATGCTTCATTCATATTAAACACGAAGTAGCGTCTACATACAGACCCTACCATATTATATGAAAAACAAAACATTCTCAATGTGGAGAACCATTAATTGACAATTGGTCTTGAATTTATTCCAGCATGTTTACTCACATTTGCTGAATGAACATCTGCAGGCACGGAATGTTTTCATGTATCTGTGTAGAGCTCCCAAAACAAACAGATTCATTCAAGGTTGCTCAGTTCAAATATTATCTACCTCCACTTCACAAACTCAGCATAAATGGTACATCCACGCCTGACCAGTGGCCAGAATGCCGTGGATTCCAATAATCAGCATAATGATATTCCTGTAAATATCTTTCGCTTCCTTTGCAGTTTGTTGCATAGTAACAGGACCCAAAGGCTCAGTACTCTCTCTATGATTGTCGGATCTGCGGACTACGGTTGAGATGAAAGGATTTAATGATGAACCGAACTGCATCGTCGAACTGCTTGACGGAGGAACAACCCTCGAAGATGTCATTGACAGCCACATTTACGAACAAGCATTGGTGAGTGGGTTGTTTCATAAACGCCTGAAAATGTGCACGGCTGTAACCCCTGTGCTGTTTTTTTGGATTTGTTGACATTGGTATTTAGTAGCATACCTGGCCTTAAGCAGTCAGGGTGTCGTCTTTGAAATATTTGTGCTTTGTTTTTTTTTAAAGATGAGACTGTGCACACGTGTGTTGGTTTAATTGGTTTAGGTTTACTTCTTATAGCATTCATGTGTAGTACTAGGTATGTTGGATGGATTACTGTAAAACAGAGGTTTATCTATCTAGTCTATCTAATATATATATATATAGACATACATACATACATACATACACACTCGCACACTTTTGTCTGCAGATCATTGCCTCACCTTGATTAAGCTTTATTGCAGCTAGCATTGAATGAATACATTGTTTTTAAGGTTGTTTTTGGTGTTGTACTGAAAGAAAGAGCGTCAACCGTCACCACTGTTTCGGTTTCTCTGCTCTCACTTTATTGTTCCAATGCCTTGGAATATTTTATTTGTGTGTGCATTTCACAGCTACCAGGCCTCATGATGTTTGCCTTCCTTTCCTGCTGTTAAAATTGCTTAAACTCCATATACTTGCTTATCAGGTTAGTTGTTTTGTGGTCTAAAGTCTACTTTAATCTGATTGGTTCATGCATCGTTGTTCAGTGAGAAGTTGTTTGAATAATTGTCTTCAGCATGACGATACAGCTCATAGATTATATATGGTTCGTTCCTTAGCTCGTATGCTTAGTGTTAAGTAGGGAATAGTGTTTGGTGTCGTTTGCATTGTAATCATTCGGCAGCTGAAATCGAGTACAATCCAGGAGCACATTTGATCTGGTCAGGTTAAAGGGTTTGTGCTTATAAGCTACTAAACACCATCCCGAATATTTACCAGCTGAGCCAGCGCTGTCATTCGCTCACAGTACTGCTATCTCAATCATTTTTATCTCCCATTTTTGGCCCTCAGGCTGAAAAAAATGCATTTGTCGTGGCTGACCTCAGCGCACTCCTGCAGCAGCATGTTCTCTGGCAGAGCACCCTACCCCTAGTTCGACCCTTCTACCCTGTCAAATGTAACAGCAGCCCTGCCGTCATCGAGATCCTGGCTGCCCTGGGAGCCGGTTTTGTGTGTTCAAATAAGGTGACGTCTTTGTCTACACACCCTTCTCTTCCACGCCGCGTTATTTGCATAACAGGTTCTTTTTGTCTAATTTATTTATTTTTTCCTTTAAGGCTGAAGTCTCGATGGTACTCAACCATGATGTCTCTCCGGAAAATATCATCATGTCTGGCGTTTGCAAGCAGCAGTCACACATCAAACACGCTGCTAAAAACGGCGTCAGATACCTGGTGTGCGACAACGAAGCCGAGCTCGGAAAGATCGCCCGCTCTCACCCAAACGCCAAGTCGGTTTGCACTTAATACGCTCAAAGCTTCTTTCTCCAGCCCACATTGAGTATTCTGTCTAACGCTTCCTCTGTGTTCACAGGCTGCTCCTGCAGTTGTGCACCAAGGCTCAGGCCGAGGAGGCCAGCATGGTTTTTGGCTGCTCGCTGAAAGGTTGCAGGCATCTTTTAGAAGCTGCCAAAGAGCTGGGTGTGGATGTGGTTGGATTAGTGTAAGTCAGATTTCATGCAAGTGTTTCATGTGACCTGTAATGCTTCCCCAGGATTTACTTGAATCGTTTATTTATTTTTTATATTTCTCCAGGTTTCAGATTCCTACGTCATGCAAGGACCCTCAAGTATATGCCCATGCCCTGTCTGATGCCCGTTGTGTGTTTGATATGGGGGTGAGTTGAATAATCAGTACATTGAAATAATGCTTGCGGAAATTGAAAAGACTTTTCATAACTCTGATGTCCAATCTGCTCCATAGGAGGAGCTTGGATTTAACATGGAGATTTTGAATGTTGGCAGTGGATTCAGTGGCTCTGAGTACCAGTTGAAACAGGTGAACATTAAATTGACACACACACACACGCGCACACTGCTGTAATATTATGGCCACATGCCTAATATTGTTATTCCCCTATTGCTGCCGAAACAGTCCTAATCTGTCGAGAATTAACAGCATTAACTTGTTCAGTAAAAAAAACATTTTGAGCCAGCATTTTCTCTGTGTATTGTTTGGCCATGACCTTGTTGTTGTTTCACCACCTTTACCTCCTTGGACCACTTTTGGTAGACACAGACGTCTGTCATCAACAGTCAACAGTGTGTGTGTGCGTGTGTCAGTCAAATTTATATATTTATTTTAGGGCTGTCAATATTTAGTCGCGATTAATCGCACAATTGCCAAGAATATCATGCATTTTTGTTCCTGTTCGCACTGTACTATTAATACTTTACATGTTTTAATACTCTATCAAATTGTGATAGATTTTATAAATATATAAATTTCAGTCAAAATCTCCCCCTTTAATATAATAATTAATTAGTTTAGATTTATTTCAATCTGGAAATTATTCTTTTAATATTCATTTGTAATTTTTGTGTTTGGTTGTTTTAATTGTTAAATATGGTACATCGCTCTTTTTAAGAATTATGTTCCTTTCTATGTAAACTGGTGATACGTTTAGGTTACAAACGTGAGTAACTCGTACCTGTTGTCACATGCAGCTAGTAGGTGTAATTTAGGAAGTGTGAGTGGAGGCATATAGCTGGGTGTGTTTTCTTAATAAAACATCTGTCGCCTTTTTTCCCTTTTCCGCTAAATGTATGCCTTTAAATTTAATTTGTGTTAAGACTGTATTTGTGTTAACAATGTAAATTTGTTTTCTGTTATGAATTAAAACTGCCAGGTATAAATTAGGAAAGAATGTGCTCATGGGTTTTGTTTTTGTTTTGTTTTTTTAACTGTCAAACAGACCCATGCTGCTATTAGACCTTTGCTGGAGGCCTATTTTCCTGTCATGTCTGGAGTGCGAGTGATTGCTGAGCCAGGAACCTTTTATTTGTCTTCCTCTTTCACCCTGGTCGTAAATGTCATCAGCAAGAAGCTGGTTGCCAGAGATTTTCATGGTGAGTCTAAAGGTGGGTTCCTTAGCCCCAGTATAAACATTATATAACCTGGCAGCACTGCCTGTGCTAAGGGTAGATCATTTATCGCCACTGCTGATTACAGATTTGTACTCAGGAAAATAAGTAAAAAAACATTTTCTATGTTTTGTTACACTCTCTAAACAGAGTTAAAAAGTGTATTATTTGCATTAGGAAACTGCAGTTTCACTGGTCGCTCTCATATGAAAGAAGCTGTGATGATTTTGATAAGGTTGTATAAGAGTTAAACTGCTGATGTAATAAACTCGCTGCTTCAAAATGTTATTAAAGTACAGAGGCAGGTTTCAGACTTATTAGAGTTTTATTATTAGAGATATATTTTTCATTACAGAGTCAACCCGCCAGTGCTCTTTTAATGCAGGGAAATATCTTTATTGTCTCGGGCCAGTTACAGTGTGATCAATGTGCTCGGACGACATTATATGGCCAAATGTAAGTGGACATGTGTGGCTTATCACTGGTATATGAGATGCTTTCCCACAAAGCAGAAAAGGAAGCACACACACTTGTAGACATACAGCAGACAGATATATAGAGTACATCCAATATTCTATACATCTGTTCCATTATGACAAAGCTTCAAGAAAAAGTGCATTATGATTTGAGTGGTGATTACTCATCTGTCTGCCTACTTTTGGCTATGTGCACATATTGAATAGAAAATGTGTGGCTTAAACTTAAACTTGTGGTCACTCCTGCTCAATTTCTGATCTGTTTTCAGTGATAAGCAGGTTAGAGAGTAACCCAATAGAATAATTGATTATGCCACACGTATAAATTAAGTTAGAAACTACTCCTTGAACTCAACAATAAGGCATGGACGAGTCAAATAATCGATCGTCCCTCTGCAAGCAGGACTTTTGCGTTATTTAGTTAATGCAGTTCCTTGTGTCTCACGTCAATATTTTGTTCTTCTGCAGATCTGACTCCAAGCGATGACCCTAAATTTTTTTACTATTTGAGCGACGGCGTGTTTGGATCGTTTGTTGGCAAGCTGTTGGGAAACGTCATTCCATCCCCCACGGTGCACAAGGTCAAGAAGCTGATCCACATGAACAGTACACAAGAACTGAAAATAATCCAATAGTTTTTATTCCCGCTTGATTGGTCTTTTGAGCTCTGGATATTTTTTTATTTGTGTGTGTACAGATGTCACTCTCAGCAGATGAGCCGGTGTTCTCCAGCAGTCTGTGGGGTCCATCATGTGACGTTTTGGACCAGGTGGTCGAGCACTGCCTCCTTCCTGAACTCTCTGTGGGCGACTGGCTGATCTTTAAAAACATGGGAGCTTGCGGTCACGAAGAGTCCGCGGTCATCAGCGACTACGAAAAACCACCAATGTATTACACCATTTCTGAAAGCTCATGGTAATATTTCTAAAATCTCTTCTTTTCTTTTCACCTAGATTCGGTACTGCATGTAATCGTCGTCTCACCGTGAGTCTTGTGCCCCTCAGGTTTGAGATGCAGGAGGCTGGAATCTCGCTTGATAACACCATGAAGAACTTGGCATTAGTCTCGTACGGCTCATAGTTGAAAACTCCCGGCTTCACTCACTAACCTGGACGTTCGAACGGCCGCTGCAGTGAATAAACCAACAGCCATAAACGGAACAGTTAACGCTTAGCTACTAATAAAACACACACGATGACCAGTGGCATTTGGGATCACAAAATAATTATTCTTGTCTTAGGTTCTCACAATTTATTGGTCAAAATGTGTATCTTTTTCTATTTTTCGTGAGCCAAAATTTGAAGAGTCAGAAAAGCCTGATATTAGTAATAACATATGCAACAAAATGGATGGCTCTGGAGATGGGATCCCATCTCTGGGTTTCTTTATCGGGAAAAAAAATCGTTTACATAAGTGTTTAATTAATTTAATTATTTACTGATTACCTGCTGACAGTCTTGTAAATGAGTTGTCTGTTGCAACATTATGCACTCGTGTATATTAAAATCAAATGTGATTTGGAGAAGTTATTTTAGAAGATAGAATCCAGTGTGTCACAGCCCTGTGTGTAGACGGACACAGTGAACTTTATATATTGGTCATATTAGTGCTCACCCCTTATCTGTGGGCATATAAGACTGTGGAGTGCAACAAAGGGTTGTTTTTTTTTTTTCTTCGTTTTTTTTGGTGTTCGGTTTCCACTACAATGCATGTGGCACAGTGTCCCAATATTGGTAACGTATTTCGATAAGTTCCTTGGGTGTGTGCCATGATCAAGTTTGTGACCTCATAAGACTCTTAGAACGTTATTGATAGAATTCCTACCTGTTTTCCTTCTGTAAAAATAAGTGTGTGTATAATATTTTATTTATATATATTATATATAAATAAAATATTTGACATTAAAAGAAACTATGGGACGGGGAAGGTAATTCCACAAAAATTGAGTATGAATTTATATACATACTGCTAGATTATGAATAAAATTAATTAAATAGCTATTTAACATTTGGTCATACAATTAAAATAATATAAAAATATAAAAAAAAAATTTTTCAAAATAGTGTCTCGCATTCGAACTTTCTGGGACTTTTTATAGAAATGGTGTACAATTACGTGCACTGTTATATTTTGTGTGTTTTTTTTTTGTTTGTTAGTTTTTGTGTTTTATTTTGGGTCAAATCATATCTTATGCCATTTGTGTTCCTGAAACCATGGATACAATGCCCACATTTCCAAAGTTGGAAATTAAATTACCATGTTAGAAATTGAAAATATTTTTGTCTAAGGAAATAATCATGGACCATGGCCTGTTTTTGTCTACAAAATTGTCAAACTACTAACCTTAAATAATACATTTCCTTGTCTGAAAGTGAGTTGTTTTTCTCTCCCTCTCTCTCTCTCTTTTGTAATAAAATGAAACATTACCAATTTTGAATATGATCAAATGCACTCTTCACATATCTTGGTGGGGTCAAAAAGCTTTGTCTAGCATGCAGCTTTTAAATGCAATGGTTCTTATTGACTTGAACTGACCTTGCTTTTTATTTATTATTATTTTGGATCTAAAGATTTAAAGTATATTATCTAAATAAAGATTATCTAAAGTAATGCAAGTTCTGTCCTACTCAGATAGCCAGCATTCACACTACTGCCTAACTAAAGCGAAGATAAATATTTGGAACCTTTATTACTAATTTATTACTGTCTAATACATTAATTATTAAATTTAATTCATGCTTATCTACATGGTATGGACGAATGCAGTGGGACTGCTGACTTTCCAGCTATATGCAGTTCTCCAATTATACAATAATATAGAATAATGTCTTCTGATTCAGTAGCATTTACACTAAGACCCAGGCCTGTTCTAAAAGCCAGCTTTATGAACATGTGCTTTACATGCTTTTGAAGTGGAAGAGCTCGAGTGACCTGGATCTGTGTTCATCCATATACAGAGCAAGTGAAATCAGGCCCTGATGTCAGGAGGTCTGGGGTTTTTTTTGTCAATGTTCCAGTTCATTATAAAGGTGGTCTTATCACCAAGATTATCAAACTTGTTTGTGCTTATTGACTGCAGAAAAGATCAATTTAACAAGGTACAACTGTATTTTAATCAACTGCGTGCTTTCAATTTTGAAGTGTGTGGCGTGATGACGAGGTCTCCATAAACCTCTGTCTCAGCGGGCATTTTGAGATTAATGTTTAGTGTGTAAATAGATTGCCATAAACAGAATACAAAGTCAATATGAGAATAAATGGCATACATAGTGACGTTTTAAATAACTTTCTGTAGAGAGGTTCACACCGTAACACGTTAAACCCGGTAGACGCAGCCTCGCGCATGCGCCGCGCACACGGATGAGATCACATATTGGGTCGATATTCGGTGACAGGATTATTTCCCGAACAGAACTACGCAGCTTTCAGCGTGAAGAATATGTCGGGATGGACGCAGATCTGTTGACTCCACGACCAGACCCGAGACAATATCAGGTATATTTTATAACCTGCTGATTGCGTAAAGGGTCAAAATCAGACACAGCACAGAGGGTCAAAACACACACAGTCGCTGTTTATAAGCTTTCATAACAAAGAAACGTTCGTGTGTGTGTGTGTGTGTGTGTGTGTGTGTGTGTGTGTGTGTGTGTGTGTTTAGTCATATAGTTAAAAAAAACTGATCATTTTCACGATCCTGCAGATACAACAGTGTTATTTACATGTATACACTATGATCTATAATATACAGTGTTTATGCGTCATGATCAAGAGTATGTTTTCACTTAGAAGGAATTTGTTTTGTTGATCAAATAAAATAAGGTAAATGATACGATTAAAAAAGTGATATTTCATATATTTATATTATTCCTGAGACGGTTTGAGGAAGAATCCTCCTTATATATGTTGGGGAGGACAGGATGACACTGTGGTATAAGGAGAGTAAAACGGACATTGATATTATGTAAAGCAAACTAGCTTCGGTGGATCGTTTCAAATTATTCAGAAATGCTATTTCCGATGCTATTTAGGATTTAAAAATAATTTTAATGTTAAAAAAAAATCACTTAAACTTAAATTTCGATGTATATGTAAAAATCTCCATGGATATGTTTGTGACAAGTAAAATTAGAATTTTTTCAAAAATAAAAAGCACAAATAGATTCCAGACTTTATTCATTATTTGGATGACTTTTGGTTGTTATGTTTGAGGTGAAGCGATGGATCGAATGTTTTCCGTTTTTGGAGGTTGTAGTGACACGTTGTTATGGTTTAAATCTTCACCAAACCTCTTGACTCTGGTTTCACCTCCTGCAGTTTCCAGCCTTGTATTCGCGAACTGTAAATATTGCATCGATGGCATTATCTAAAGAAAGCAGTGATTTCTGTTCCTTTCCCCAGAATGGCCACAAAGACCCGGAGCCAGAGAGTAATGACGATGAGCCACTTCTCCGGCAGAACAAAAGGCGATTCGTCATCTTTCCTATTCAGTATCCGGACATGTGGAAGATGTACAAACAAGCCCAGGCCTCGTTCTGGACCGTTGAAGAGGTAATGAGTTAATGTGTCATCTATAACATGGTTATAATACAGTACTAACAAGTCAAAATCGTCACGCGTCACACACAACACAAGACAAGACAATAAATGCTACACAGTAGCGCCGACCAGTTGTGCAAACCAAAAAGGGATAAGAGACATGATAACTGGTTGATGTGCTGTACATTTGAGACCACAGAGGTAGGAAGTTGTGCAAATAAGCATTTTATATTTGTTTTTGTTATTGTTCATAAAGAGTGTGTGTGTGTGTCCATTTCAGTTACTTTGTGTTGAGGAGTCTGATGGCGTGTGGAAAGAAGCTGTGTGTGAGGGATGTGTGTGATCAGCCACAATGTTGGTGGCTTTACGGCTGTAGCGTGTGGTGTAAATGTCCAGGACAGAGGGGCGAGCGACCCCGATGATCTTTTCAACCGTCCTCACTACTATACGAGGAATTTGGTGTTCTGTACAATCTGTACATGGTGAAGCTGTTGATGTTCAGCGGAGAACGATGGTGTCAACAACCATCTCTTTTCAACAAATAGCATAAGCTACATGGTGTGTTGTTATGTACTTCTGTATGTCTTTTGCAGGTGGATTTATCAAAGGATCTGTCCCACTGGGAAAGACTGAAACCTGAAGAGAGACACTTTATATCCCATGTCTTGGCTTTCTTTGCGGCGAGTGATGGCATTGTCAATGAGAACTTGGTACACTTCTTTTTCTTTTTCGTAGACATTTGGCAGTCCATATTATCCTAAGTGTGTTTGCAAAAATTAGGATTTAGCAAATATATATGTTATGCATTTATTATAGTATTCTATTCTATGATGTTAACATATCTGTGATGCATCCAAAGTACTTTAATCACGCAGAGCTTTAATCAGCACCTTCTGACCAATCAGAATCCGGAATTTAACAAAAGGATGGTATTATTTAAAGACTTTGTATTATTTTAATAGATTTAATATGACGGAACAAAACACTTCTTTGTTTGTTAGTGGGATATTGTCCATGTGTGATAATGTTTGTTTGTCTCCTTGTGCAGGTGCAGAGGTTCAGTCAGGAGGTGCAGGTTCCAGAGGCTCGTTCCTTCTATGGCTTCCAGATCCTCATTGAAAACGTGCACTCGGAGATGTACAGCCTGCTGATTAACACATACGTTAGGGATCTACAGGAGAGGTTAAGAGCCACCACACACAGCAGTTTCATAATAATGATAATAGTAATAGTAATATTCACAGATATTTCTGCACATTTAAGGTTTAAATGGAGGTTGCAGGTGCAGGCTTTTCCGTTCAGAGCTTGTTGAGGTTAACTGTTTTTCTACGTAATGTTGTTTACAGAGAAACATTACAGAGACTGTGAATATGAAAAAATCTAATATTGGTATATGTGTTGTAGGGTAGCGTGTATCAGTTGTTTATTCATTTTATGTTGTTTACTTAATTCTCTTGAAGCAAACAAAACAACGCAAAAAGATGTGGCTGGCAGTTTGACATTTCGAAGATAGACAGTTTTGTGTCACAAGCTTGATAATGTGATTGATGAGTCTTCAGTGTTCCTGTCTTCATATAAACCTCAAATTCACAGTTTTTTCCCCAAAAATCAAACATGATTGAGTGCCGTGGGGTGCATTTAAATGGTGCATTCAACTAAAATTATAATAAAACAGGTCTTTGTTTCAATCTTTACTCTCATTTATGATTTAAATGAGAGTACAGTATATATACTGTATATATATATATATATATATATATATATATATATATATATATATATATATATATATATAGGCAGAGACTCCTACACCCTGTATTGTGCATCATTCTGTGATATAAAATATTGACTAATGTACTATAATGATACACAGATTATTAGTATTAATTGTGTTAATGTCCTGTCTGTCTTTCCAGGGACTATTTATTTAATGCCATTGAAACCTTGCCTTGTGTGAAAAGAAAAGCTGAGTGGGCTCTCCAATGGATCTCTGATATACAATCTACCTTTGGCAAGTTGCATATTTTCATCCGATTCTTAAGTCTTCTCGATGATTCACTACGTCTTCTTCTGTGTGAACTAATAGAGAAATGGATTTATCAGGTTGAATAAAATGACAAGTAAGGGATAATCTACTCTGTATGCTTAACAATGGCCTGATGTCAGAGCAGAGCAGATTAAAATGGTGTAACAGCTCACACATAGCTGTGTATGATCCCAGTTATATCATGGTAATTTCCTCCAGTAATAATGAGCTAATAATAGTATTATTAGCACTAATAGGATTAGTTATTTTATAGTTTAGAATTATAGACTTAATACGGTCTTGAATTCTGTCTGGACAGATACACAGAAAAAGTAGTGTGATAACATTACTTTATTTATTTATTAAATTATACATTTGTTTGAATTTACTTCAGTAAATTCAAATAGAGACTGTGAATTTCTTATTTCTATGCTGCTTCACCAATTAATGCACATAAATAGAACACAGGTAGATTACAATGAGTACAAATGCAGTAAAATAGAATTCACATCCTTAAAAAGAAGGTAGAATTATGGGTCTAGATTGGGTCTAGAAATCTGCTCACACCAAATACTGATGTGATTTCACTTTTCACTAAATTTCACTAAAAACCAATACCATGTACTTGGCCAAATCCCTTGTTTGCCGGTAGATCAGTAAGGTTATTCTATATGGAATATGGTTACGAATGTTCATAAGGCATGGTTCATTCATTTGGAGCGATAATGGAACTGATAGGAATCTGTGTGTTCAGCAGATCGTTTCAGCCAGTCAGATTAAAGTATTCAGACAATGCTAGATGAATTAGCTGTACATATATGTTTGCTATAGTGTACCCACTGTTCTCATCTATGAAGTGAGCATATTTTTTTATAAGTATGACCTGAGACGTTTGTCCTTCACAGGGGAGAGACTAGTCGCGTTTGCAGCGGTTGAAGGGATCTTTTTCTCAGGGTCATTTGCTGCCATCTTCTGGCTGAAGAAAAGGGGTCTGATGCCTGGACTCACCTACTCCAATGAGCTTATCAGCAGAGATGAGGTCAGCATGAATTTGACCAGAAAAATTGTATTTCTGTGGATCAGAAAACGTTATGACCATATGATCTTTCATTCTCAGGGCTTGCACTGTAATTTCGCCTGCCTTATGTACAGCCACTTGGTAAAAAAGCCATCTGCTGACCGAGTGAAGGATATCATTACTAAAGCAGTTAGTATCGAACAGGTCTGTATAATCAGAATGAACCATTATTTTAACAGTGCAATTTATTATTTTTTTGTATTTAACAAAACAGACACTTGTTTTTACAGGAGTTTCTGACTGAAGCTTTACCAGTCGACCTCATCGGGATCAACAGCTCCCTTATGAACAAATACATTGAGTTTGTTGCTGACCGCTTGCTAACAGACTTAGGAATACCTAAAGTTTGTATTTTATTCATTTTATTACATGTATGTCCATATGGACAGAAGTTTTAGGACACTTTACTTTTCTAATGATATGTGGTCGCTTCTCAAACACACAATTGTACACCATGTCTTTGGGTGCAGCTGCATTACATTTTCTCTTTAATTGAATTAATTGAATTTAACTAGAAGCCGCAAACCAGATAACATTCGTTGGAGTGGAAAATCTTGAGCGTCCTGCTAAAGAGCTCTGACCTCAACCCTACTAAAAGACCATTTGGGGGTGAATCTCAACAAGAACCCGCCACAATATCTTCCCAGAGGAGTCGAGGGTTTTATAACTAACAGATGGGAACTTAATGTGGAATCAATCCAATAAGCACGTTTCAGTCTAAAGTTTCGGTGTCCACAAACTTTTGCCCATATAGTGTATTTCACATTGCTCGTCCTGTTTGATCTTATTTCCTATTCTGATGTGTTTCTGGAAAAAGGTCTTTGAGTCAGAGAACCCGTTCGATTTCATGGAGTTCATCTCGCTGGAAGGGAAAACCAACTTCTTTGAGAAGCGTGTTGCCGAGTACCAGCGATTCGGGGTGATGCCGAATACAACAGACTTTGAATTCACTCTCGATGCAGACTTTTAACGCTTTATACTGTCTTGTAGAGTCAAGAGTTCTCTACTATAAAAGCCTACCTGACAAAAGCATTTTACAGAATATGTTACAATTTTACCAGCAATCCTAAGCAAATCTCTTGCTAGGAACTTTTATTTACATTTTGGAATATTTTGGAATATATATATATATATATATATATATATATATATATATATATATATATATATATATATATATATATATATATATATATATCCATAATAATCCTTAATGAATGAATTGGTGCTTAATGCTAAGAGCTGGTCGTAATGAAACAGTGGCTGTATTTTTATTTGCGTATTATATTTATTAGGATGTTTTTCCTACTATGTTAGTTTGTTTTACCCAGCTCAGTATGCTGTTTAAAAGGCAGGTTGATGACGCTTATCGATGCTACATTGAAAATAATATAATGTAATATCCTGGCATTATAAGAACTGAATCACCTGTGAATGTTTACAATACAGAATCCTTTCATTGTTGGTTTCACAGCTTGTTTTAAAGGACATGCTTACTGGAAAAGCACATTGCATTTATGGCAACATTCCAGTGAAATCAACATAATAGTATACAACAATAAATATAGATTTGTTTAAAATTGTTATTATATAGTTAATAATATTAATAATATATTACCTGTTAGAATTTTCTGATTGCAGGCCGTTGGGATGTTAAAAAATATTGTTAATTAAATAAGTTATTTAGCCCTTTACAAACATTTGGAAACACAGTCTTTTATGGTTTTTGAGATACTTGTATGGAACAAACGAAGAATAAATGCACAAGAATGGAGACAGTGAATGACTGGAAGAAAATTCTGTGGGAAAATGAGTCATAATGTGAATTTTTTGGCTCTAACAAGAGAAGAGAAAATGTTAGCAGACTGCCTCACACTCACATTCAAACATGGTTTGCTTGAATGTTTATGGTAGTTTTGGAGATTTATTCTGGGTGAAAGGAACCAACATGGCTACCATTTCAGACTTCAACACCAGGCAATTCCGTCTGAAAACTGAAACCATCTTCAGCATACAAGACAATGGCCTGAAGCATACGCCTAAAACCTGTAAGCTATGTTTAGAGAACAACAGCTTGAGTGTGAACTAGCATGGAATGTTATTAATGCCCAGTCACCGCCCCTACATTCTATTGAACTGCTCAGGGATTCAGAAAGAAATAAGCAACTAGCTAGCTTTACAAGAAGCATGGCAGGGTATTTAAGCTGAATGTTTGGGATGCCAAGATGCCAAGTGTGTTAAGCTGTTTTTCATGCTACGAGAGAATTTTTTGAAGAAAATAAAGTTGAGCATCTGTACATTTATATATTTGTTTGGTCTTCTTACCATTATATTATAAAGTTTGTTATATAAAAAACATGTACATGTCTCTCAAAACAATTAAAACCTAGACGTTTCCTAACTTTGGACACTGTTTATGATAGGTATACACTATATAATAATAACCTCTCTCTCTCTCTCTCTCTCTCTCTCTCTCTCTCTCTCTCTCTCTCTCTCTCTCTCTCTCTCTCTCCTCTCTCTCTCCATCCTCTCCTCTCTCTCTCCCTCTCTCCCTCTGCTCTATATATATATATATATATATATATGCCTATTAAGCATGCTTAATGTCACATGTGAGTGTATCAGGTACAGCCGGTTTGATATGTTTGTGTACACTCAGTAAAGCTGAGTATTAAAAACTTTCACCCAGGACACAGTCTTCTCTCAGTGCTCCGATTAGGAAAGTCCTCCCGGATCCTGGCAATCCAACAGACCATTTTATAAACGAATCTTAACCACTAAGCTATTAATTCTTTTTTCTTTTTAATTTTGTGTACCTTTTATTAAACACAGGATATTTGAATACAATTATTTATATTTGTATAATAATGAGTTACTATATATATTACAATTTTTTTTATTTATGACAGTATGTATTCATAGTTGCACTGTGAAAAGGAGAAGACAGACAAAACATTTAGTGTGTGACAAACAGCCTTGAAATTATGTGTTTAGTGAACGTTCTTTTTCCATCAATGAGCAGGACAAAAAGGGACAAACAGAAGGGGAGCTGTGTTATCATGCATTCTGATATCATGAAGCAAAAAAAGCATTCTGTTATCATGCATTCTACATACACACACACACACACACACACACACACACACACACACACACACACACACACACACACACACACACACACACACACACACACACACACACACACACACACACACACATATATATATATATATATATCTTCTTTATACAGCTCTCAGGTTGAGGGAAACCTCAATTCTGGAATCATTGCAGGACCCACCCTGTATGTAATGCCAGCCCATCACATGGCGCACACACACTCACATTCACACACACTAGGGACAGTTTTCCACGGTGCCAAACAACCTACCGTGGATTGTTTTTGGACTGGGAGAAAAAACCCTGGAGGCACAGGGAGAACATCCAAACCCCCAAACCTGGAGGTGTGAGGAGAATCTGCAACCACTAAGCAATTAAATAATTAAAATTTTTTTAATGTATTCATATATATATATATATATATATATATATATATATATATATATATATATACATATATGGCAACATCTGAATTTCTCTAAAGCAAAATCCATCTTATTTAGGCATACAGAGGAAGAATTATATAAGGGATAACAAAATGCAGCTTTTCTTCACTGTATGATGTAATGAAGAGAGGCTAAATTGGTTGAATGTTTGATCATAACAGCCATGATTCCTAAATGACACCAATAATTCACTTGTTTGATCTTATTTCAATTTCACCCATATAGCACTTTTAACAATTGAACAAGTCCAAAAGCAGCTTTTTAAAAGGAAACAGATTGCAATTATAAATTTTAGGGTCATATATTCATCCCTTTAAGTTTAGCCCAAATGGTCATGCCAAGAAAACCTGAGAAGAGCTACTTTTAAAAGGGAGCCAATCTTTGTTGCTATCAACTTCTGAATGCAAATATATTCATGCCAATTAAATCCTTTGAGACTGTGTCTAAGACCCAAACACTAATTAAAAGATTGTTCTGTAACTGTAAGGCTTTGTAGAAGAAAGCTCTGCCCTGTTGTACCTTTCACTATCATAGGTATCAATAAATAAACTGCATATTTTATGCATATGGAATGCCACCCAGTGCATATGCACACACACACATTCAAGCACTTAAGGACAATTTTCCAAGGTGCCAATCAACCTACCGTGCATGTTTTTGGACCGGGGGAAACCGGAGAACCCGGAGAAAAACCCCTGAGGCAAGGGGAGAACATGCAAACTCCACACAAACGTGACGGGAATCGAACCCCAGACCCTGGAGGTGTGAGGCGAAAGTGCTAACCACTAATGCACTATTGTGCATTTCAATTCAAGCAAAAGATGAATCACAAAGTTTTATTTATCCTGTTTTGCTTCAGATTCACCACACTACACTCTCAAAAAAAGGTACTGTACAGATTAAGGTACAAGTGGCCGTCACTTGGGTGGTACCCAGAAGGGTACAATTTTGAACCTCTTGTAAGTACCTTTATAACTTGTTTTGGAGCCATAATTGTAACCTAATGACTTATTGTGTATCTTTAAAGGTAGCATTATATTTTTTGTTCCCCTATGAACAAAATTGTACGGTACCTTTTTTTCTGACAGTGTATGCTGAGAGTTGATGAGTCTCTTATTACGGGCTGCCCCGTTATGGCACATAAACTGCTGAGACTTTATATGTGCATAATAAGATATTCGTCGATAGCAATAAAATTTGTTTCCAATGATATTTCCAATTTAATTTTTATTAATAATTAAGATTTTAAGAAGTTTGAATATTAATATTCAAATCTATACCTATAATCTATACCTATAATCACGGAATGTGTTCATAATACGTGTATCTATTTTGTAAGAATACTAACTTGCAATTTGTAATAATAATAATTATAAATAATAATAATTTCCTTATTATCATTATTATTATTATTCATATTATTATTATATTTAATACTTAATTAGCCTGCTCTGCTTTGTCTTGTATTATGTCGCTCGGTTTTATGGTTCACTGTTTCCGTCCTCCAGAGCTGCTTGAGTGTGAATGTGAAACAGAGCAGCATGTGTGTGTGAGTGTGTGAGTGAGCGATTGAGAGAAAGCGCCAGAGTGAAGTGTGTGTACGTGGAAAGATGGCATCGAGCTGGGGACGCGTAGTGTCGGAGCAGGCCGACCAGACAGCGGATCGTCTCCGACAACTCGTGTCTTCTGGGCTTCACTTTCTCCGCGATGAGTTTGGGTTAGATTTGGGGTTGAAGCCCGAGCTTTACCCGGCCTGGGTGATTCCCACTACGGTTCTGATCGGCCTGCTTGCCCTGCTGGTGTTGGTCGCGGCCTGCGGAGGATCTCGGCGCAGAAAGCACGGCGCCGCTAGGAGCAAAAGCGCCACCGCCAGCACCGTTAGCGCCGCCGCTGAGGGCGCAAAGGCCGCGCCGGTGAAAGCGCCCAAAGCCGACGAGCCAAAGAAGAAAAACAAGAAGAAATCCGCGGAAAAGGTGAGCTCCATTTATATCTAATATTTTCACCTCATATGGCTTAAACGACTAACCTCAATCTGAGCTAGTCTCGAATGCTAACACGCTAAGCCTCCATTGGAAAGAACCACAGTTTTGACAGATTGCTAGCCGGCTAATCACCCAGAGCAGATCCACAGTGGCTAATTTGCATATATACATAGTACATTTTGAAACACGTGTTTTTGGTGTTATAATGTATATTTTAGAGACCAGCAATTTAAGAGTATTTTTTTTCCTAACAGTGGGTGTCTAGTAATCGAAATTGCTTCACAGGCTAGTCTGGTGAACAGGGTTAGCATAGCTGGCAGCCTAATCTCTGTCATTGGAAATGTATCGCAGTATGGTATCAACGGGGGAAAAATATAAACATAAATGTTTGTGTGTGTGTGTGTATGTGTGTATATATATATATATATATATATATATATATATATACATACATACATACATACCTCCCAAGAGGTATTCTATTCTATTTTAATTAAAGCTTACACATTGAAAAAGAGGAAACCAAAAACTTTAGAATATGTAAAATTATTTATGATATCTATATAGATTACACTCATCTATTCTAAATGCAGCATGTCAGAGTGTTTTCAGGTGGAAAAAAAAGGGGAACTTGAAAATGGTCTACTGTGTATTCAATGTTTAAATTGAGGTTTCGCTTCAACAGAAGAACCAGTCAAATGGTGGGACAGTTCATGAACCTAGAGAACAAGTCAAAGCCGTGAAGGAGGTCCCTAAACAAGCTGCAGCAGCAAGACCACCTCAGCGTCAGTCCCAACCTCCTCCTCAACCTCCTCAACCTTCACCTCGACCTTCACCTCAACCACAAGCATCGGTCGACGCTAAAGCTGAGAAAGTAAAAGCAAAATTTCTTTTGTAATTAAATATTTGTTATCCGGGGCACTATTAGAAAAAAATGACATTATGATTATTATTATTGACGCATTATTATCCAAATTCATAAGCTTTAATAAATGTAGCTCTAATTAGCAAGCCATTGGCAACAGTGGCAAAGAAAAACTCCCTGAAACTTCATAAGGAAGAAAGCTTGAAAGGAACATCTTCATTTGGGGAAAATAGAAAGCCCTTTACATCATTATTGAGGTTATCGAGTGTTCATTGATGGGCTCATAAAGGCAAATCTTGTAGCAATTCTTGCAAACTGATCATATCAATTTTAGTCCAAATAATTTTTTATTACTCTAAAGAGAAACTTTTGCTACAAATGTAAAAGCACCACCATTTATAAATGTGTCCTGAAATGTCCTGTTTCATCTGATGTTTAGAAGGAATTTTAGATTTCTTATCTCTGATTGGTCAGGGAGTATTGAAAGTTGATTGAGTTTTGAAAACGTTGACACTAGTTTTGACTGAATTTCATCGGAGTCTTGCTAATGCTGTTTTGTTTCTATAGTAACATCTCGTTCACGGGGTTTCTTGTGGTAGACCATACATATCCAAAGGCTCATAATAAAAAAGACATGTTATATAACCTTTTCTACCAGACACTATGGAGAAGTGTTTTCCTCCATAGGAGGGAGTTCAGGGATATTCTTTTGTCAGGTTTTCTGTGTAAAAATGACCAGTTAGGTTTTTATTTGTGGTTGTATTAACTCTGAAATAGAGGAAGCAGTAAAAATGACTGTTGAGTAATAACAGGAACTAAACTGTCTCTCATTTTTTAAATATATTAAATGTCAGATTCATATGTTGTTCAGTAATATAGTAAAATGTATAATTTTTGTGTAAATAGTGTTATATTTGACCATCATCCAATTAAGTTTTAAGTTTCCCTTATATACAGAGTGCTGAGGAGATTTGAATGAATATGTAACTTATATTTATTACAGAAACAATTCAGTAAACATGCTGTAAAGTGGTGGCGCTCTCTTTCTTGAAGGTAATAATGCTGTTTTTATCCACATTTTTAGGCCAAGAAAAGTAAGAAGAAACCAAAACCTGAGGTGAAACCAACCCAAGCTGTTTCCTCTTCTGACGGAAAGGAGCCGGACGAAGGTACGAAACTGAGTAGTGATCTAAACCGCACTCTGACAGTTGCACAAGCTCAGTGAGACAGATAAAACATGAGGCCATTGTTGTATCTGAAACCCTAAAGATTGTTTCATGGTGTTTTTCTAGGCAATAGTTTATTGATTCATGGGCATGGAGATAAAAAGGCATATCAAAGGTTAAATAAGAGCTTCTGAACTTTGAACATGAAGCATTTTCTCAAGGCTTTCAATCAACCAGTCTGTAGTCAAATGATTTTAATTGTATCAATAATACTTTTATCCCCTCCCTCGGAAATCTCATCATACATTCGTTCCTCATGCTGTTCATTTCACTTTGTCAGTTTTTTTCTTGTTGAGAGTATCAAACACACTGTCTGGGGCATTATGTAGGGTATTTGAAAAGTGGTACCATGTGTGACATAATCTTGTGCTACAAGACGGGCAGAATTCATAGCACAATTACATATTTGTAATGAGAAAGCACCTGAAGATGAAATAATGATGTGTGAAGTGCATTCATGTCTCTGGCTGTTTGTAATAAATGGACAACTCTTAAAGAATGCATTTGGTGTTAAATGTGTTTGAGGGAGTTTTATATACCATTATTCCTTACTCATGGTTTTCTCCACACATTCAGAGTAAACATAAGAAAATCCATATAGAACTTTGAGAAAGCAAAGTAAGCTAACAGTGAGAGATAGTGGTCAGGCCTTTGGAAATTATCTCCACTTGAGCAGCAGCTACGGAAAAAAATATCAGTTCAGTCTTGTTATTGTTTTCTCATTTATAGTGTACTGATAAACATACAGTCTACAAACTCTAACTGTGCATTTAGACACCCACAATTGTCAGTGTTCTGATTAAACTGTTTGTGTAGTACATGCTGAAAAAAGTTGTTTTGACAATGTGACAGGAAGGCACATCAGCATTATATCCTTCAATACCATACCATTGCTTTGTTAAAATGGAAATTGACTCACTCTCATGGATGAGGGATTGTTGTTTTTCAACCCTTCAATAGGTGCTTGGGAGACTAAAATCAGCAACAGAGAGAAGCGACAGCAGCGCAAGAAGGAGAAGGGATCCAATGATGAGTCAGGAAGTCCTGGTGGTGGTCAGCAGAAAGAACAGCAGCCTCCAGCTCCAGTGAACACCAAGAAGAATAAAGGTACGCATTTTGGTAGATTAGGTTTGAATCATCATGGCCTGGAAAGAGCAGGTTAATCAAAAAAAAAAAAGAATACACTATTGGTGGAAATTGGTTGTATATGCTCACAGTAAAAGAAAAGTTCATGTCAAGATTAAAGTAGGAATAAGAAATATATATATATAATTAATGTTAAAATATATATTCAGAGAGATAGATATGTAGAGGCTTTAAATACGGATGGCAGAAGGTCAGTCTACATTAATATTTTTAAATGTTGATGCATGTGTAGCCAATTATAACTATACTAAATTACTACTGATAATAACTACCTTAAACTGTATTACTATGTAACTGTGCTAACTATTTCTATCTATTTTCCATCCATCATGTGTGCATTTTTGTAATTTTTTTTCTTTGTAGAATCTCTGAATTTAAAGGCTGCCAAAGCTGATGCCAGTATATCCCCGGGTAAATAATGATTCCCCCTCCCACACCCATAAATTTCTACATTTCTAAAGCTTGATTCTATTGTCCCTCTTATTTTCACACTCAAGCATATCTAATGAACTATTACATCTGTTAGTGCTTTCCACCTGGAATAACGTGAGCTCTGTGAATGCTGGAGGGCGGACTGATACATCCGCAAAGCTTCCACTCCAGGTGAATGCATCAGACCGTGAGAAATCGTCTGCTGCCATTAAGACGTCTGGACACAGGACTTCGGAGACAATAGCATGGACTCAAGACGCAGAGGGTGAGAATTTTAATAATTTATTTATTAACCCTAACCCTAGCCTTTATTTATATACATTATAGCACAGCAAATCCCAGATTGTGTGAAATCTGGGTTCAGAGTGCATGAAACATTGTCCATGGAGCACACAAGGTTTTGCTCAGACAGGTTGTCAGGGTGCCATGTGTTACAAGTTTGTGTTTTTGATTAGACACAATGCATGATTAGGTAGGTTTTTATTTTATAATTTTATTTCCCTTCATCAACCTTTTAAACCTCATTCACTTTGTATTTTGTTGTTGTTTCCCCCCCCCCCTCTTTGCTTGTCCTTTCTTTTGTCTGGTTGTTAGTCACGGTCACACAAATATTCTTTCTTGCTATATCAGAGAGAGATGTCCTCTCTGGAGACAATTTTCTAAAAAAAAAAACAAAGAAAAAGAAAAACATTCTGCTGTCTGTGTGTCCTTCTGTTAATGCATTAGGAAGCGGTTGAATGTTTGTGTGCTTTATATGGAATTATCATAAGTATCGAGTAGATAGAGAGTATAGTTGTCAAAACTGGCTTAAGGTCAACTTTGTAAAATAGTATTTAATTAATTCATTTTTTGTTTCATAAATATCTTCACTTATGTACCATAACATTTCAACCACTCACTGGGGAATTGAATAACATTGATTATTGATTATCAAGAAACTTTATTTCACATTTGTTGTTGAAAACAGGTTAAATGGGCAAAACTGACCTAAATAACAGGATCTGCTGCTAACATGTCAGTGCCAGAAACCACAGCACATGATCAGGGGTCTTGTGAAGTCCATGTATCACAACTATTTTGCTTGTGCACAATATTCCACAGGTGGTTTTAATGTTAACCATTTAACCATGTTAACCATGTTAAGCTAATTTGAGATTCTTTAGGTTACCAATTAATTCTTCTTAAAATGATTACTAAGCAGAATAAAGAGAACATAACTTCTTCCTTACCAAGAAAACAGATAAATGTAACTGATTGTTGTGTTTTGAGCAGGTTCTTGGTCCAACATAGACGGACGAATCAAGCCGGAATTGAACCGGATTAACTTCTCTATGCCTAGATTAAACCAGTCAGGTATGAAGATAATATTTATCTTTCAACTCCTTAACGATTGAATGATTGCTACACTTTATGGACAAAAGTATTTGATCACCTGCTCCTTTCCAGCCATTATGTGCCTATGTGCCAAAGTGATATGCACGATATGTTTTACATGTGTTAGAGATGGATCTTGAAAGATCTCCTAGTGTGGTGTGGCTGAATACTCTTGTGCCTGATTGACAACCAATATCTACACGCTCACTGTAGTGTAAAATAAGAGCGAAGGTTATTATATCAGGAAATGAGGAATAAATCTAAAATGGTATGTTCAAATAGCACATATCAATCTTATCAGGTGTTCATAAACTTTTGTCCACAAAATGTGTTATTTAAATATTTTCAGTGTTGTTTGTGAATATTATGCTTTCCCTTATAATATTATGCTTTCTCTTGATCCAAGGGCTTTTGAATATTGTGCTGTATAGAAGCTGAGAGAGATCAGTCTAAAGCCCTTAATTGAGGATTAATTCTCCACATTGAGGCACTTCAGGGCTGTTATATAGGTTATGGTCAAATGCAGCACTCGGCGTGATTAGATTTGTAATTCAGCCAGTGAGCATGCTTAAAAGTTTATATTCTTCATAAAATGACTAAATATTATAATAGTTTCGAATAAAAGTCATACCTTAAGTTTTACAATAGGCACGATGCACAGTGAACACAAACTTTTCAGTCACTTTTTTCCTCTCTCATCTTTTGTAGCAGCTGGTGTACCGGTGACTCAGCCTTCGTCTGGAGAGATGGGGAACGGTCTTCCCTGCACTGACGAGTGGTCTGGATTTAGTAAGACTAACAATCGTCTTGTTTTAATTAAAGAATTGAAAACACATTTTGATTTGCTTAACAGGAAAAGTTTTATACACTGTATTTACAAGACACGTTACCCTTTCAGATGGTCTTGGCGCCGTGGATCCGAGTTCTGACTGGAATGCTCCAACTGAGCTGTGGGGAAACTATGATGAACCCAAGCCAGATAAGCCTGCTGCCCAAGAGCCTCCCATTTCCCAGGTACCCAGGATCACTTAGAGTTGGTTAGAAATCTTCAAACACCCATGAGATTTGTGTGTGTGTGTGTTTTAAAAAGGTGTAATAACTAACACTTCTGTGAGGCTCTACTTGATTGAAGTGACATGTACAAGAATGTTAGTAAAGGCATGGTCATAAAAAAAAGTGTGTGTGTGTGTGTGTGTGTGTGTGTGTGTGTGTGTGTGTGTGTGTGTGTGTGTGTGTGTGTGTGTGTGTGTGTAAACATGACAAAGTTATATACGATAGAAATTTCTTAGACTTTAGTTTTACCTGTGTACTATGTGTGTCAGTTGCAGGAATCTGATGACGACAAGGATAAAGGGGATCCTTCTGGAAGCAGCAAGTCTAAGAGGAAGAAGAAAAAGAAGAAGAAGCCGGAGGATGAAGCTGCTGGCTCACAGGTATGAGAATTTGTTGAAAATTGTTTGTGTTGTTTAAGTAATCTTGCATTGAAGAGTAGCTCATTGGATTGATGGCTGTAATGTACAAACTGTATGGTAAATCTACAGGAGTGTAGTTTGTAGCCAATATTCAAAACTAACAATTACAACCACCCCAATATCTGATATGCACACACGAAAAACATGTAGAATATATTTTGTTTTCGTATTGGAATTAGTGTAAAATTAAAAAGAATAAAATAAATGCTGAGACGGAGAGAGAGGTACGAGGATATCATAATCTAGCTCATGGAACCGCTGGCATCCTGGGTAAGGGTAGGGCATCCTGGCAGCGTCCCAACATACTATATGATACTATAAATTAGAATGATGCATGCATTTCAAAATCTTGTATCTGATGTACGCTCACCAACTGACTATTTCCCAACACAAGGTGGCGCAAACAACAATGATCTCCACAGGAAAAGTCATTTTCTTGGTCAAGTTTGGAAGACATGTCGGGCTAGGCTAGACCAGGCCATGAACAGGCACTGTATATGAGTCTAAAAGAAATCTAAAGTCCCCCCTTCCCCTCGATTCACTTTTGACATTGCTGTTAAGGTTATATTTTTGTGCAGGTGAACACCGAGAGTTCATCTGTACCTGCAGAAAGTGGATTCGTCAAACCCCGTCCTCATGTGCAAGTGGAGGATTCGACCAAGAAGATCGCTCTGCAGTCAGGACAAAGTGAGTAATGAGAATACAACAGCAAGAATTTATTAATAAGAAGAGAGATTAGTTGATTCTGCTTTAGCATAAGAACCAGGACCTACCAACCTCCATATTGGCTCTGTTAACAGTAGTGCGTATTAAAACTGTTGTTTTTACCACCGAGTGACATGTCAGAGCAGCCAGTAATTATTCAGTTTTTTTTTATATAGCACTTTTCACAGTATGCATTGTTGCAATTGGATTCTATGTGAATTTGTCCCTGATGAGCAAGCCTGGAGCGACTGTGGCAAGGAAAAACTCCCTTAGTGGAATGAGGAAGAAACCTTGAGAGGAACCGTACTCCAAAGTCACCTGGGCGTTATTAAGAGTGTGATTATGCAGCCCTAAAATGAGTGACTCATTTTAAAGCCCTGCAACTTTCTTCCATTTCACATTATTAATAATCCACCATATGGGCAAAAGTATTGCAACACCTGTCTTTTCCAAGCATGTGCCCCCAAACCGTTACCACATAGTTGAAAGCACACTATTTTGCAAGATGTATTTGGCATTGCATTTTCACCTGAACATGGAGACCAAGAAATGTTCAAGCATGACAGTGTCCATGTGCACAAAGCCAACTTGATGTGGTTTATGAGTCACATAAGGAGTGCAAGATCTTAAATGGCTGATGGAACATTTTGCTCAACAGGGATAAATACATATAACTCATTTAGATTTTTAATCATTTAGATGTCCATTGTGAAATAAACTTCTTTACTTGGTGCACTTGGACTGTTTCACTTTTCAAACCTTTTTAGCTTGGCAGGTCTGCATTTCGGTTTGTTTCCAAGACAGACTATTAACTCTACATTATATGTTGCTTTCACAGAGAAATCTGTTCAGAATTTGGAACCTCAGAAGCAAACTCAAAAGAAAAAGGCCAGGAGAGAAACCTGAATACCCTTGATTTCTTATGCAAAGGATTGTCAAAACAGTTTATGCAATAATTTCAGAGTACAGAATTTTATACCGATTCAGTCTTCTGTGCTATTTATAGAACATCTAAAGCGAGTTGCCACACTTGCAGCAAACGGAGAACAACTTATGCACTATGCTAGACTGATGTCTTGTAAAGGATTGATTATTGTACTTAATATCATGCACGCTTTTAGTGCAGTGAAAGATTATATATTGTTGTCCGACTGCTACTTTTCGCAATGTTAATGGAATTTGAAACGTTTGTCAATCTCTTGTGGGAAATTTTACGAGTTTTGAGGAGTGTTTTTTTTTTCTTTTTTTTTCCTTTCATTTATGATTACTTTTTTTTTTTTTTTTTTTTTTTACTGCTGAATTGCATTCAGGAGTATTTAGCAGTGTAGCAGTTAGTGTTGGACAACACTGAGAGACACTGTGCCATCAGAGCCATCATGAAGTACAACAGACGTCATCAGCAGCAGCAGGAAGAGACTGGTATAATTACTGTAATATGTCATCGAAAACAAAAGGAGAGTACAGGTTACTATGGAAATGTTTCTAACACTAAGAATATTCTCAGTGCGTTTTTCCCCCCCCCGTTCCTGTATTAAGTCGACTATATTTTCACATAGAGAGGATGTACAAACCTTTTGAAATACTTTGCTTTGTCTTACCTTGTTAACCGTTGAGTCGATTTAATGCGCTCTGCTTCTCTTGCAACCTCTCCAGTAGAAAAAGCCAGGCCATATGTACAGAATTAATAAGGGCTTTTTTCTATGATTCTCTTTACTTGCACTGTGCTAATGGTTGTAATAGTTTCTATATTTTTCTTTCCTCTCAATTTTTTTTTCTGATCTTCTTGAAATGTTAATGTTTAATTCCTGTTTCATTTTGTATCGATGTCGAGATGAGTCAAAGGAGGAAGTGATTTTTTTTTTGTTTGTTTATTTGTTTTTAATGAAATATATGGAGAGAAATGGAAACAGCAGCTTTACCTCCATTTCATTATAAATAGTATCAGTATCTGGAATCTGTTGCCTTAATCTGTTATTTGTTTTTGTTTGTGTAATATACGCATCTAACCATCTCTGCGATTGAAGTCCTATTGAAAAATGTTGTGGAATAATCATTTCCAGGTCAATTGATGTCAGAGCTGCACTTATTGTTGCACGGATCCTGTTTTAAACATTTATAATCATAATAATCAAATAAATGTCCACTTTTTTCCCCCTCACTCGTGCAAGTACGACTCTCTGCATAAAAGGTTTTAATGCATGAGAAATGCGTACTTCTTTTGGTAGACCTAAAGAGTGGGTTTCAATGTTTCTCTGCTTCCCCCCCCCGGGCTTTATGGCTTGAGAATATAATTTAATTGTGTCTCTATGTGGATTATCTGGGCGTTTATTACCCACATTCATTTTTGTAAATTGTGGTAGATATTTGCGTACCTGAGGTACTCTGGTTTCGAATCAGACACCTGCCTTAGTTTTCCATTTAAAAGGTGGTCAAACCAGTGTATTTATACCTGTCTTCAGATTTTTTCGGATCGGAGAATGATCATGTTTACTGAAGTCGATGCAATATTTCTATGTTGATTTGTTAATGAAATAAAAGATTTGATCATTGTTATACAGCGTGATCGTTCCTGTGTGGCCAGAGAATCAATGAAGTGTGAAACTACATTAGAGTTTAAACTGAATATTATAAATGAATCTTCCTTCTAGGAAAGTCCTAATTCGGTTAAAAGAAAATTATTCCTTTTCATTTCATTTGCATTTACATTGTGACTTCTTGTCATGATTGGTAAACTTGCCTTTTCCTCTCAACATGTTTGAGAATGCAGAAGGATGATTACTATTTTAAATTAGATTACATTCAAATTGGTGACTGTTAAAGGAATATTTACAGAGACAATGAAATGCAGTATTCACTAAATATGGGTAATTTTCTGAGACTAAGAGAGAATAATAATTCTCCATGCTATAAGTGCTTCATAGCAGACTAGTTGAGCATAGTTCATGAATGCTGCAGTGTGTTTTTATATCTATTATAGTGCCGATAGATATAGAGATATATATTCGCCCTGTTAAAACAGTCCTGATCCATCAAACAAACATCAATTTTTGTAAAAAAAAAAAAAAGTGGAAAAACTAAAGACCATTACACTGTCAAACAAAAGGGTTTCCTAAGGGAACAAAAAATATATAATGGTATACCTTGAATGGTACACAATAAGTCTTTACTTTACAAATACAGTGTTCTCACATAATGAAACAATTATATGCAAATCGCTATTTTGTGATTAAAGAATAAAATAGAAGATGCATTTGGGTCCTACAACACCACGTATCACTACTACGCCTACTCAAAAGTAAGGAAAACTGATGCTGAAAACCGAGTTTTTCGAGCTATATGTGTGGAAAAATAAGCATTTTTTTTCTTCCTACATTGAGCCGTACGAGGCCTGGAAACATTAAACGCCATTACACTGTCAGACAAAAAGAAACAATTTTGTTCCTAGTGGAAACAAAAATATAATCGTACCTTTAATAAGACATTAAGGTTGAATTACGGTCCAAGTTATAAAGGGACTAGCACTGCCCTCTAACCACATCATACACATGGACATGAACATCATCCCATTCCCATTGACGCATGTTATGTGAAAGCTCCTAAAGAGCCGCATTAAACTAGTTAAAGAGCCGCATGAGGTTCGGGAGCCACGGGTTGGCCAGGCCAGCTCTAGCGGTACCAAATTGAGCCCTTCAGGTTGACGGCCACTTGTACAGTGTTACAACTGTGTCTATGTTTAGTCTCGTACACTCTCAGAAAGAAAGGTACAAGTACAACATATACATATTTAAATGTACAACTAAACACACACACAAACACACACACACACACACACACACACACACACACACACACACACACACACACACACACACACACACACACACACACATATATATATATATATATATATATATATATATATATATATATATATATTGTAATGCTTTTTATTTATTATATATGCACAATTTTAAAAATAAGGACTGTTTAGACAGATTGACTTATTCGTTTTTGCTTTTTTATTTATGGTTTAAATGTTTAAATGTCCAACTCTATTCACTAGTGGATTATAAAGCTTTATTAAAAAACACACGCAGGAGCAGCCAGTCGCGTCCTGATCCCAGCTCAAATCCCCCTGTCCGGTCACGTGACCACGGGATGAGCTGAATTAGTGCTGAGGCACACGGAGCGGCTGAACACTAACACACACACATACACGCACACACAGCCACAGCCGCACACACACACACACACACACAGGGAGCCCTGAGAACACAAGACGACGACGACGACGACGCTCTGGATGATTCCAGTGTGAAGAGCGCACTGCACCGCGTCGCCATTAAAGCCGTGAGAGCCTCGGGTGTAGGAAGGAAGATGATTTCTCCGTGGGACAGATGGTACACCACAAGCTGCTGCCTCTGCTGCCATGTCCGGACTGGCACCATTATCCTAGGAGTGTGGTACATGGTGAGTGACCCGTGTCTGTCTATCTGTCTGTCCTCAGTGCGCGAGGTCTCGGTACAAAACATAACCGAGGAGGTTCTCATGGTTTAGTGGAGAACTGGTTCAGACTCAGAGCAGCACATTTTTTTTTTATTTTTGGAGAAAAAACAGATAATTCTGTTGTTTATTCACTGCCCTCTAATGGTGGCTGTAACACACACACACACACACACACACACACACACACACACACACACACACACACACACACACACACACACACACACACTATTTAGAGCGTTGACCAAACATTCTAATATACTGATTCGCTCTGAAACACACAAAGAGCGTTAATCATATAGTTTAATGTATGGTTAACACACACACACACACACACACACACACACACACACACACACACACACACACACACACACACACACACACACACACACACACACACACAGCCGTTCGAGCACCTCAATACTCCTATTGTTACCATTATTATTGAAATTCTGTTCATGTCCTTAAAGATAAAATATTCATCTCCTGTAATGTTACACTTTTTTTACACAGCTATTTTGTTCCTATTTCTCTGTGTACATATCTGTACACCCTCAGACATTTCATCATTCCTTATCTCATGTCCTGCACCCACCTTGAATGAGGAATGAACATTATCTGTAGCTCCAGTACCTTCCGAATTTTCCTGAATTTGAATCAAACTAAATTATCAAATGAATCAGAGCACCAAGTTGTCATTTATGTATTACTTATTAATTGTGTAACCTTTAAATAAAAAAGAAAAATCTAAAATAAAAAAAATGAGCAATTCATATTATTTACAATTTATTGATTGTTTATATTTTCATTGTTTTATATATGACAATGTTTATTATATTATTATATAGTATTCTACCATATTATATTAACATTTATAAAATGTGCTTTAATTCTATATCATTATTTATTTATTCAAATCCTTTTTTAAATTCAATTTAAACAAGTATTCTGAAGACAGATATTGTCCAGGATCGATTGTACTTGTAGTAGTAATAAATGTCGTCAATACATTGATGTGTAAATAAATGTACATATTTTTTGTGACCTAAAGTGGTCATGAGAATTTAAAGACTACTTTTTAATTCAATTTAAAACATTTGAAAGTAAGAGCTGAGATGATTTATGTTTCCCTCCTGCGTCTGATTCATCTCAAGGTTTAATTTCTAGGAATTGATTTATGATGCTAAATTGTTTATTAGGAGTGTATTTATTTCTGTAAAGATGCTTTGGGGCTTTGGGAGGAGAGGGGGGGCTATAGGAGTTGATTTAAATTTAATTTGTATAAATGGAATCATAGTGAAGTCAAATCCTTGAGCTTATGCATTAATCTGTTACTTTGACAGAGATGGGAAATTTAAAGCAAATGTCTATCAAGCACGTTTAAAGGAAATTATTTAGGGAAAAAAAATCTTTGATTTTTGGAAAAATGAGGAAGTGATTTCATACCAATTTGAGTTTAGCAAATAATTTATGATTAATGCAGTGTTTTATCAATAAGAGTATTAAATAAAGATTCATGGTTTTATAAACATAATTAAGAAATCTTATGATAAACGCACTAGATTTATTAGTATAAAATTAACTATTTATCTCTATTTTCTTTGTTTTAATATTATTAAAATAAAGTATCAAAAGGTACATTCAATATTTTTTACATACAAATGTCATTTATTTCTGCTTGGATAGTATTGTTTCGATGTTCTATTTGTTTTGAAATAATAATTGTTATCAGATCAATATAATGTATATGTAATATAAATGCATTTGTATTAATTTAATGTAATTAAACTCTATCTATCTATCTATCTATCTATCTATCTATCTATCTATCTATCTATCTATCTATCTGTAGATTTATTATAATATGTAAATATATACAGTCTACCTTAAATAGGATGTATATAACATATTTTAATATTGGTTTTAATACTGTACAGTTTTTAATAAGTACAGAATCTGTTCGTGTGTAATCAGAGGCCAAAGCATTAGTGGCGTTCACCCAGTCGGGTGGAGCTGTCCAACTATTCAGCTTCTTTTGTATGAGGATAACGAAGCAAGCCTGTGTCATTGTTTGAGTATGAATCCATAACCTTTATGCATACAATGCATGTATAATGATTATTTTTTATGATCTAATAAATAATTTGAAGAAAAATTTACATTTTACATGGCAGACACTTTCATTTAAATGCCTTACAGATGAGATGGAGGTTGGCACTGAGCAGAAGAGAGGGCTTTGCTGTGTGGCAGTGCTGTGCCATTTATTAGCACTATTGCAGAGTGTGAACCGATGAAACATGGAAAAAAGACATTTTATTTTAGTATCGTCTCATATCTGCCACGGTTTCTCAGGGCATAATAAGGTGTAGCAGATGGAATAGGTCAGGTGATTCCCAGTGGCTAGATATGCAGAAACCTGTAAATACACTACATGGCCAAAGTTTGGCCTTCAGTGATAGGGAAGTGCTAGCGCAGTGGTTATGCTCACGTTGTACTTCTGATTAGAGGGTGGAGTTCAAATCCCATCATCATGATGTGGGTTGTGCTGGACGTTTGGCTCAGTTGCTCAGTTGTGTAAATGAGATAATAGTAGGTTGTTCTGGATAATGGTGTCAGCCAAATGCCATAAATAGATAGCTTTTCTGAAATGTCTTCTTATACTGTAAAGATTTCCTTTCACTGGATCTTGGAACCTCAAGCATGTCATTGCTTTTATGCACAAAATCAGAACCATGAAGATCTAGTTTTCCAAGATTTGAATTGAGAAATTTAATGTCCAACAAGCTACCCTGGCCTCTACCCAAGTTTAGCACGAATTGCACCCAATGGCTCTATGTGTTACTTCACTAATTCTCTGGTCAATTCTCCAGCTCTTCAAAATCTGAAAAGCCCCAAAACAGCAAAATTGGGACTAAATCTGGAACCGGAGGTCATGATAGTGTACAGGTCGGGCATCCACATACTATTCATAATAGTGTGCTTGAGGTTTCGCTAAAACAGACAGGTCCTTCTTTTATGTAATGTCTCAGCTGATTCTATAATCATCACTGTACACCAGATTAACCATGCTTACCTACCTGCCTGTCTCCTACGCAGCTCATCAATGCTGTGGTTCTGTTAATCCTGCTGTCTGCACTAAATGACCCGGTGCAGTATCACTACCACCTCACGAGTGCCGAACTTGGCACGGATTTGGACGTCATGGATGATGCTAGTAAGTGAAAAATGTTATCTCAAAGTATTTTACTTTCTTGGAAAGGCCTACTTTCCCTTTGACAGTGATTTTGCATGTTCAGCAACTCATCAGGAAGAATGTGCTTTGTGCACAGGTGCATTGTCATTGGGTCTCTTAGCACAAGTGAAAGGAAAATTCAATGCTTCCTCAACCAAATTTGTGGCAACAACATATGACTGAAAAGTGACGTGTCCCAATGCTTTTGTCCATATAATGTATGTAGATCTGTATTAATTACGTCTAAAATGCCATATTTCTGGGGGCACGGTGGCTTAGTGGTTAGCACGTTCGCCTCACACCGCCAGGATCCGGGTTCGATTCCCGTCTCAGCCATGTGTGTGTGGAGTTTGCATGTTCTCCCCGTGCCTCAGGGGGTTTTTCTCCGGGTTCTCCGGTTTCCTCGGTCCAAAAACATGCATGGTAGGTTGATTGGCACCTTGGAAAATTGTCCCTAGTGTATGAATGTGTGTGTGAATGTGAGTGTGTGCCCTGCGATGGGTTGGCATTCCGTCCAGGGTGTATCCTGCCTTAATGCCCATAGACACCTGAGATAGGCACAGGCTCCCCGTGACCCGAGAAGATCGGATATATGAATGAATGCCATATTTCTTATTCCTTAAATTTTAACTTTGGTATATGTGGTATAAATAAAAATTATATTTTTTATTATTATGAATTAGAAATGTGTACGTAATTAATGCGGCTTTAGGTTTATTAATTATGACCCATGATCATTTAGAATCATGATATGCCTCTTTTTGCCTCTTGTCCTGGGATGATTTTGCACTTAGCATCGATTTCTCTCAACAGACATGTGCATTGCTGCTGCAATTTCCCTGCTGATGATACTGATTTGTGGGATGGCCACCTATGGTGCTTATAAGGTACAGCTGCATTATCAATACTTATGTATTCATGAATGATTTCATCAAAAGGAGGCAAAGTACATGAAGCTCTAAATAATTTCTTTAGTGTTACATATCTTGTGCAGAATTGTTTTTAAAATATTTTTTGCTTAAATAATATATTGTCGCAGCAATACAAGAAGTAGAGCATGCCAGTGAATGTAGTGAAGTTTAACTCCTTCAGGGTCGAATTCTTTGATGATCATCCTCATAGTTTCTTGAGAAACAGCATAGCACATAGATCCTTTGGAGTCAACCACTTTTCCTATTTGAGACTATTCGTAAGGGATAATTTCCTCAGTGTCTGTTCCTACACAACTGCTTCATTGTCCGTTTACTAATTATTATAAAAAGAATAAAATAATTGTTATAAAAAGTTATAAAAATAACTATTATAAAAAGAATTCCCTTCGCATCTATTTTATGCAAAGTGGCAAAAAGTTCTCTGTCATTCCTGTGATTTTTCTCAAAATATTACTACTTTAATCTTGTATTGCTACAATTGTATTCTTGTAATCTCTGATATTTTTTTTTTATGTGCCACTAAAATTCAGTTTTTCAATACATGTTTTTTAGGCACCTTGTTTTGTTATTGATAAATAATCTATATTAATCCTTTCTTTACAGCAACATGCTGCTTGGATTATTCCATTTTTCTGCTACCAAATCTTTGACTTTGCCCTGAACACCCTGGTAGCAATAAGCGTCATGGTTTATCCGAACACCATTCAGGACTACCTTGAGCAACTGGTGAGAAACACAAGTTTGTTTGTTTTGGTCTTCAATTATTTCTTTCTTTCATTGTTAAATGTTCGCTTGTGTTTAACAGCCTGGGACCTTTCCATACAAAGAAGACTTAATGTCCACCAACAACATCTGCCTAGTGTTCGCTGTGCTCGTATTCATCGGCTGTATCCTGGCCTTTAAGGTAAATGCAAAGGAATTGGTGAAATTTTACACCAGACTCAGTGACATCGCTTCCAGTACACGCCCCAGTGTAACATGATCATTTTACACTAAGGGTACAGAGTTACACTCAATTTCACGTCCATTAATTTTCAATGCGGCGTCACCAGAAACTTGCGGAAGGACCGGAGAGTAGTGAGAACCTGACACTCGGTGGAAAATTTTGGAATGAGCTGGATTAAACTCCATGTGACACGCTGACCGAACGTCTCTCGAACCGAGTTGCAGTGTCCATCTTAAAACAATGTCCCTCATGGAAGGTTTTTAAAGCTTGTTCTTTTGTGTTATAAAGGTTTTTTTGTGGCATGAGTGCAGTTTATCTAGGAGCAGTTAAGAATACATTTGATGAACTGCAGTGCATGACAACGATGACATCATGTCCGGGAGGTCATAGCGGTTTTATATGCTGTACCTTTCGGCAATTCTGGTGTAGACTGGACATTTGAGAGCTGTAACATACACAGTTAATTATGTAATGTGTTTTAAAAGGCTAGATCCTCCCTTAAGCAGTGGTGGATGAAAAGGACCATATACTTGGGTTAAAGTACAAATAAACCGGATAAAATATTAATCCAGTGAAAGTGCTCCCTATAAACATTTGCTTGAGTAAAAGTAGAAAATGTACTTACCGTAAATTCTGGACTATAAAGCGCACCTGCATATAAGCCGCATCCGCTCTATTTGAAAAAAAACCCCCCAAAAAAATCATAAATAAGCCGCACCTGCATACAAGCCGCATCCGCTTTTGAATTGTAAATGTACATGTATGTACCTAAATAGATCCTTTCCTAACCTGTATTTTAACACGGTGTAACGGTGGACGCTGCACAGAGACGCGGAGATCCGGAATTCATACAAAACAGGATTTATTAGAATAAAGAACTCAGGAGACGCCGCTCATACGGAGCGGCCAGACAGGCTAGGGAGCCTTGCGCTCTGCGCGCCGTGGTACCGGGAGTACCGGAGAGCAGGAGCGGTGGCGGACTTGGAAGTCCGTGAATCGGGAACAGACAAAGGTTAGGCATAAACATATATCGAGCGTCCGTGTCCGCGACACTAGGTATGTGCTACGAGCCCGGACGGGGATTGTAGGGTGAACCGGGCTTATATCGGGAGAGGGAAAATCAAGAACAACTTTGGCTGATTTGTGCGTGTGTGTGTGTGTGCGCGCGCGTGTGTGTGTGCGTGTGTGTGTGTGTCTGTGTGTGCGTGCGTGTGTGGCGTGTGTGCGCGCGCGCGTGTGTGTGGGGGGGGGGAAGAGCAGGGGAGGAGAGAGAGAGAGAGCACCGAGTAGCAACTTTACTGATTAAAACGGGACAGAACCAAGAGAAAATAAGCGCTATTTACAGTATTTATCTTCATTTCTCCTGTGTGTGAAATCACGTCACCTTAACCTTGTAAAGATAGAGTTTGTCCTCCTTCTATCCGCTTCTACCCACTTATATCTGCTAAAGAGGAACTAGCGCATTCTTCTTCTTTGCATTTATTTTGTGTTAGTTTTGATTCTAATTACGGTTAGAGCCCCTAGCGGTCGGGAAAAAATCTGCAGAATAGCCGCACCTTATTATTAGCCGCATGGTTCAAAACCTAGGAAAAAAGTAGCGGCTTATAGTCCAGAATTTACGGTAAGTACCCAGGTACTTCCATTGGAAATCCAAATTACTATGCTATATTATGATTATAATGTCCAATTATACTTTTTCTCACAAGAGTCTTCTCTAATCAACTCTGTTTATGTAAAAAAAAAAAGAGAAAATAATCATGTGTAAAAGACTGATGGAGATCTATTAAAATGATCAAAATGAAAATGCAAAAAAATCTAAACTTAAAAAAGAAAAAAAAAATCCTCTACCAAATAACCTCTACCTTGTGCTGCGTGACAATCAAAACATGTCCAAAATAAGTGCATGCTATACCCTGATTGGTGGATTTCTGTGTTTAACCAGTTTTTATTCACTTATAAGTAAAAAGAAATTTAGCAAACTGTAGTTGAGTAAAAAGTCTGATATTTGACTTTGAAATGTTCAAATCTCTCCAAATGGAAATACTTAAAGTAAAAAAACTACTTGAAATACAGTAACAAAATGCATTTACTTTGTTACTGTCCACCACTGAAATTACCTTTTAATATCTTGCATTGACATGATGTTGTTTATTTGCTAGGCATACCTCATTGCCTGTGTGTGGAACTGCTACAGATATGTTAGTGGAAGAGGCACCACAGAGGTCTTGGTTTATGTCACCACAAATGATACAACGGTAAGTCAAGGACAAACTGCATGTACCCTGTCCTGTTATTCTGTACGTGGAGCGAATTTTGTCCCATTTTTGATTCTGGAGGAGTAAGAAAACAGTAGAAAGCCCAAGGTCATTTCTTTCTTTTAATAAATCACATGAAAATGTCTGCATAATTGGATGTTTTTGAGATATGAAAGCTAATCTGCGTATGGTAATATAAGGCAACTATACAGTATGCACAAAAGTATTCGGACACCTGACTTTTCCAGCCATTTGTTTCCAAAAATGGTTCCCATGTTTTTGGACAAATCTGTAGGATACATTTTTGAATGCAGAAGCTGTAAATTCTCCCTTCAATTGAACTCAGAGACCCAAACCTGTTCCAGCATGACAGTGGCACTGTGCACATACAGAACTTTGTGAAGATACGCTTTATATGGATTGGCGTTTAAGATCTTTAGTGGCCTTCGAGTATAGAGTTAATGTTTATTGACAACAGACATGAATGCTCCAGCTCCATACTTGACATCATGTCCGAGAGGTCACAGCGGTTTTACATGCTGTAGTTTACAGCAATTCTGGTGTACTCTAGACATTTGATGGAGCACTGACCTCAACACATACTGTATTGAACCGTATTGTGAATCATAGTGTATCATAGTGTCTCCTTGTATTGTGTGTGGAGCTGAGTCAGTGTGACATGACTGTTAAGCAATGTCTAGTTCTTTTTTTCTGACCTTTCTTCATCAGAATTACTGGATGCGAATGATTTAATATTAGCTCTGCAAAGGAAATGGGAGTCGGTCGTGTTCAATGCGTTCCATTGCTGCTCTGGAGTATGTTATTGAATTCCAATGAACAGCAGGCATTTTCTTGCTCTTCGGCTCAAACCCCCATTACATAACCCGCCTTTATTGTCCGGTTCCTTTGAAATCCTCTCAGACGGACTGTGCAGATTAAATTAGGATCCGCTTAGAATGTGTAATTCAAATTAGCCCTTCTTTTATAATGGATTTATAGACGCTTATATAAGTGTCCCCCAACCACCACCCCCACCTCGAACCTTTCCACATTCTGTAGTGTCAAATCCTTGTGATACAATGAATTGAACTTGGATTTGATGCTCTGACTCGACACATTAAAGTGTGTGTGATTGCACAAGTATTCATCCCGGCTGCTTATAGTGAAATGTAAACCTGCTCTTAAATGTGGTAAAAGGAGCATATAAATATGAAATAAGAGATATTATGAGAAAATGTGAAAGTATATATATATATATATATATATATATATATATATATATATATATATATATATATATATATATATATATATATATATGGTAGATTTTTACCTCAATATATCGAGAATTTTTGCATATCGCTGTCTTAGAGCATAACCCTTTTGATATCAGGGGAACTACTGTACTGTGTATATTTAAACGTGGATATTTACCGTGTACTGTGTATATTTCAATGAGGATACTTAAATGTCATTGGAAATCCTTAGGGTACAATAATGTCAGCAAAATATATATCGATGGCATTAATCAGATAATTAAAGGATATCACTCTGCAGGATTCCAACACCGAGGTGCCAGGGGGAGGGTTTATTTATACAAAGCCTTGTAGTTTTTGGCCGTTTTTCTTTTGTCTTTGTGACTGTTGAACATTAAACAGCAATATTTGGTCCATACAGACAAATGAAAACCCCATATTGTACTTTTTTCAGGTGCTGCTCCCATCCTACGAAGAGGTCGTCGCGATTCCGCCGAAGGAGCCGCCCCCTGAGTAAATCTCAGCCTAAGACGGACGTCTTTTTCTTTCAGACTCCTTCAATCTCCCTAAATATCCTCCAAAGAAAAATGTTATTTGTCTTCTGTCAGTATTTCCTATTCCCCTACTCGAGCGTTTCACTTTTTACTCTGTCTGTGACGTCTCTATCCTTTTGTTCCCTAAAGGCACTAGTGTGAATCGCACTCCCCTACGTCAGCCTTTCCTGGCAGCCCAGTGTTGCGCGTCAGCTCCAATTTGGATTTGCACTTTCAGCGTTAAGTGATTATGCACAGCACTGACCTCCCCCCCTTTTTATTAACAAAAATAAATAAATAAATACTGTGAACCTCTCAGCAGATATACCCGAACCGTTATAAATGCAGCAAGTCGTAATAAACAGCTGAACTTCTCAGCAGATATACCCTAACCGTTATAAATGCAGCAGGTCATAATAAACAGCTGAATTACTAACGAGTACTTTCCCAGGGACTTGGTAAATGTGGCAGGCAGGGTAATATATAATAAGCATTACAAAAACAAACCGCTCCAAAATGACCCGTTTACAACGTCTTACAACAGGTGTATAGCAACCGTAGGCAATATTTAATGCAATTTCAAAGCGTTTCCTAGTGGTGGTGGTGGGGGGGGGGGGTGGGGGGGGGGGGGGGGGGTGGGGGGGGGGGGGGGGGGGTGGGTGGGGATAGGGATAGTAATTATTTGAGTGCGTTCAGGAAAAAAATCGTGTATATAGTTACAGTTACATGAACCAAGCATACAAATAAATGTGAACGTAATCTAGTCATTACTTCCATTACCTTTTCATATAAAATCTCTGGATATTTCCGTACACAGCCCTGTACTGCTGAAAGAATCAGAAACCCATTCATCCAGTGGCAACCGATCCTATGCACGAGTCGCCACATCGTCGTTTATTTTTTGCACATAAGTCTTATGAATTCATGTTGTCTGTGCTGTAGATAAGAAAGGCGAGTTAGACTGTATGTAGCACAGTACCGTAGTTGTATCGCTAGTAGGCAGGACCCTCTGGGTCTGAATATACGAGTGACATGAATAAGCTCCTGAAGTCTTCCCATAGGTTAATACTTAATTGCTTAATTGAACCTGAATTTGTTGGTTATATAATGATCTATGCAACGACTATGCAGAATTGCTGTACCATGTTTCAACCCATAAAGCATACTTACATTGTCAATGCTCTGTGCTATGGGTATAATATATAATTTCCTTAGATTTGGTGTTTTCTAATTATCAGTCATTTAAAATTGGTTTAGTTTTGTAGAGGATTTGTATCATCATACATTAGGAGAGCTTGTTTGATGTGCGTCTGGGAAGAAAATTTTGCTTTACATATGTATGTAATGGACAAAAAGTCCAACAAACTTAAACTCTAGAAAGCAACTGTTTTATGTTGTTGCAGCATTCGATGCATCTCTCCGAGCGCGTTGTATTGCGGTGAATCTCTCTTCGTCCCAGATACGCATTCCGTACAAGAGCTTTGGGTTGAAATATGGTAAAACATCGCAGTGAAGAAACTGCAGTTACTACATTTGCTGTATCGGCACCGTTTCGGCTGTTGGTTTTTTTCCCCCCTCGTCAAGAAGCAATCCAAATACAATCATGTCGTGATGTGAAGTGTTTCTGAAATCCATTCTAACACCATAACGTAATCCAATCAATCATCCAATCGATTCCCGAGCGTGTAATATGTTTGCTTAGAAAAAAAAAAGGAAAGAAAAAAAATTCTTGATATTTCTTACTGGTTTTTACTGTTGGTTGTATGTTTTGTCTGTAACTGAGGTGATTCGAACTTGGCGTTCTATAAGCTGCAACATTTGTACCGAACAGTTCTTTAAAATAAAAGGATTCTCATGTTGAGCTTGTGGCTTTTTTTTTTACAGCGTCCGGGTGTAGAGGGTTGCCCAACTCATAGCTCCACTGGTTCTCACGAATGAATCCTGGGCTCGGGTTACGTACCTTGCGTTCCTGGGATATGTTCCAGCACAACCGTGACCGAGTGATTCACTGAGCATTAAAGATCGAAGACAGCATTAGAGTATGAACTGTTGTTCCATTTTTTTTTTTACCTCCATTATTTTTATACAGTCTCTCTCACATGAATCTCTGCAGTGAAGAGGCGGACATATCCAAGCTTACCCACAATTCCTTCAGGATGTCTGACTTGTTTTTTTTTTTTTTTATCTATACAATAATATGATTTGGGTCCACTTAAATATAACGAGGCGGTTATTCTTTCCTATCTCTTACATTAGATGTGTACTGATTTGCAGGAACTGATCTCGGAACGCGAAATGGCATTAGAGATGTATTTACTTACTTACTGTCCTACCTTTATGTGCACAACTAGGTCAGCTTTAATCAGGCGTGAGTCAGAGCAAATATAACAAGGCCTGATCTACAACTTTGGATGATGCTGTGCAATATGACTTTTAATTTGTCCTTATTTAAATGCCTGCCCCAGGATACACTACATGCACAAAGGTTTTTGTGGAGCATGAGATTGTGTAGCCTCCCATTTCACATTTAGTTCCTATTTGCTGTAATAACCTCCACTCATTTAGGAAGAGATTTTGGAGTGTACCAGATACAGCCTAGAGAACTGTATTCCTCCAACATTGTTTGAGGAAGAATCACATGACTACACAGTCAGGTGTCCCCAGGATGGATTTTGTCCACATAGTGCATAGCAATATGACAGTAAATGACACTGATCTATGTGCTTTTATTTTCCCTTGCTGTTAGCTTTGTAAGGCACATGAAGAGCCTGCTTACACAGAGCATGCCATGTGTGTACCGGCTGTTTTTATTTCACTCCAGTCAGCAGGACCAGCCATGGATGCATCATCAGCATCGATGCAAGTCATGTGACCAAATTCTGCATTTATGCTGTCAAGCCAAGGCTTCATTAATACTAGCATTTATTTGTCACATGTACATTACAGCACATTACAGTGAAGAAATTCTTTCTTCACATATCCCAGCTTGTTTGGAAGCTGGTGTCAGAGCACAGGGTCAGCCATGATACGGTGCCCCTGGAGCACAGAGGGTTAAGGACCCACGGGTGGCAGCTTGGCGATACCAGGGCTCGAACCCCTGACCTTCTGATCAGTAGCCCACCTTAAACCACTGAGCTACACCATCCTACAGACTATCAGTCTGTATTGGCATATACACCATCTCAGTGTACTATTTTCTTGCCAGTACCTGAGACAGGAACACACTTAAACCCCTACATAAGCAGAAATGACACTGGGATTTGATTCTGTCTCACTACAGACTATTATCTAGCTTTTACTTTTACAAGTGAGAATTCCAAGGTAAGGGGCAATAAAAAAAAAACTTTCCGCCTAGAAATTAGATTTACAAGATTTATAGATATGCATGAAGTTTCTAACCTCCTTCCTTTAGATCAAGATGCAGTATATGGACAAACATTTCTGGATGTCTGCACCTGAGAACCCCCCAATAAGCAGGTGCTTTTTGAACATCACATTCCATATTCCCAAGTTACTGTTAGAATAAGTTCCACTCTGGGAAGATGTTGCAGTGGGTTTTAGAGGGTGTTGTGGAGATTTATGCTCAATCAGCTACAAGGGTTTTTAGTAACGTCAGGTACTGATGTAGGTGGAGTGAGGAGGCCTGGGGCGCAGTCAGTGTTTAAAGTCATCTAATCTAGGCTTTAGGATCCAGATTCAGGTCTCAAGGGGCACAGTGGCTTAGTGGTTAGCACGTTTGCCTCACACTGCCAGGGTCCAGGTTCGATTCCCGTCTCGGCCGTGTGTGTGTCGAGTTCTCCCCGTGCCTCAGGGGGTTTTTCTCCGGGTTCCCCTCGGTCCAAAAACATGCACTGTAGGTTGATTGGCATTTTGGAAAATTGTCCCTAGTATATGAGTGTGTGTGTGCCCTGCGATGGGCAGGCATTCCATCCAGGGTGTATCCTGCCTTAATGCCCATAGACGGCTGAGATAGGCATTCTTAAATTCTTTAACATTCCACGAGGTAGAGGTCATGGCATGAGACTCTTTCACTCTCATGTCATGAATGGTTTGTAACTGTGTCTCAATATTACTCAGTATTGCAATCAATATGGAGCAATCAATTAGTTGTAAGCAGCAGGAAGTGTGCTGGAGGCCCAGATGAAAATCAGACCCGTTCAAGACACTTTGTGCCAGAAGGCAAAACAGGGATTTTATAGCCATGTTCGCTGGGCAAGGATGTCAAATCAGATTTACCTAACTTCACCATGAGCCAGCCATACTAAACTGCCACTCCTAGGCCCCTGAGCAAGGCTCTTAAACTGATAGATGTTCAGTTGTGTGAATGAGATGAATGCCAAAAGACTCTCTGGATAAGGACGTGTTCCAATTTCAATTAATCTGAACATAGAAATTCATATGACGATAGAGATAGTGTGTAATGTACAATTCTGCTAAACCAAACATAAGAATTTGACTAATGAATCATATGATAAAATCCACAGATAGCAATATTTTGTTTATAACGCCCTTAAAGAACACAATAAAGAACCCTAAATGCTAATTAAGCACATAATGAACACCTGTCTAACATTGTGTTGGTCCTCATTCACTGCCAAAACAGTCCTGTCTTGTTGGTTCACCGCTCCTTGGACCACTTTTGATAGATACCAATAACTGCAGATAGATACTGTCTCAATTATGTAGCATCACATTTTGGCCCTTATCAAACGCACTCAAATAACTTGAAACCCAATTTTCCTGCTTCTAATAGATCAACACCAAAGATAAAATGTTCACTTGCTGCCCAATTTATCCCACTATTCACTTCATCTTTCATAAAGTGATACTGTTAGTTATGCCTGAGCAATGTATAGTGTATAATAAATACAAATAAATACAAACACCATGACCATTTTAACCATATTTATTTATAACAATGTTCAGGAAAAATGGCTCTACTTCTCGCCCTGCTGTTGGTCCGGCATGCTTCTGATGATATCTGAATCACCTGTGAAATCAAGATGCAGAACAGATCTCCGTCAAACATCACTGTACAGCATTTACCACACAGCACTGAACTAGGATTAGTCATTGGAAAACACTTGAGTGTGTTTAGGCACAAACACACTACAAGATCCCTTAGCCAAAGTCTAGATGCTGCTGTTGCGGAAAAAAAGTGTTTCAGATTACCGCGAATGATGTGACATTTACGTACCAGGGTCGATGATGGCCAGTGTGCACACCCTGTAGTATTTACCACAGGCTGTGCCAAGCTCAATGTTGTTTCCACTGTAGTGGTGGACACCGGTCTTGGCCAACATGGCATAGTACTCGATCTCTGATTTCCTGGAAGAGGAAAAAGAACAAACGTTGACTTGAAATCCCAGGATCCATTCCGAAATTGCTACTGCTTAATTTAACCGGGTTAAAGCTTATTTTACACAAATGCAACACCTATTGCAACTAATTTCTCAGCAAATGGATGTATAGAAGAAAGACCCTGTTTAAAAAATAAATAAAAAAAAAAAACACCACTATTCACAACACACTAAAAAGTGGTTACTAATGATAGCAAAGCCAAATTTTTCCCAAGCATAATTAAATTTATATAAACAAACTGATCATATGAATACAACTACAAAATTAATGACACGGTTCCCAATCTAAGCCAAATGACAAATTCCTTCACTTTTACTGACTAAAAAAAAAAGCTGAATTTCAGTGACCTGTAATAAAGTGAAAAACAGGCTGCAGTTCTGCTGAGCTCCGAGGAGGTGAAAACTAGGTGCAAACAGTTGTTTAAATTTAGTATTTCTGCCATCTACTTTTAACACCAAGTCTTTCAGGTGGTCATTTCGTAGACAAAGCTCCTTAGTTAACAACTACAGCATGGTGACTGATTTTGACTTAAATGAGAGCCAGAAAAAAATGGTGCAAATAACCGTAACATTCAGAACATGTGAAACATGATAAAAATTTGAAAATGGGACATTTTGGTAAATGGAAAAAGGATTTTCATACATGACAGACAAAAATAAATAGAAAACCTGACTGAATGTCTGGAAAAGATTTTTTTTTTTTTTAAATGCACTGATATTCCAATATCCTGAACAATGGGAACACTAACGAGAAATGGATCCCATAGAGGTTGTAGTGATTGTGTAACATTTGGTCAGATTTCAGGTTAGACTTCATACACTGAATTCATTCACATGATATCTATGTATCTATCCATCTATACAAAAAAAGAAGTGCAGGGTATGAAGTGTGATCTTACTGAGAAACACATTTGTATCTATCCTCATTTCTTCTGCATCGCAACTTCTAATGTTGTGCACAGATTCTTTAAATAAACCTCCACAAAAAATAAATACAAACATGTGTGCATCTCTGAAGAACACATTTGTAGATACCTCAGAGCAGGGCAGTTGTTGGCCAATATGACCAGCTTGGCTTTGCCCTGGCGGATCATCTTTTGTGACTGTTTGTATCCCAGGACATATTTACCACTCTTCATCACCAGTTGTAATCTGGAGTTGATGGACTCCAAGGACTTTTTCTGTGAGACAAGAAGACACACACATCATGAAAAGCACAAATCCACAACACTGAACCTCCACAATGGAGTCACATCTCACTATGTAAATTGCAAGTTTAAAAATAGATGGATGTGTACAGTTCAAAATTAACCTGTGAACAATTTGTAAACAGCCAGCATCCTTCTAATATGTAGTGACAAGTGTTCTATTTATACAGTCTATGTAATTTACCATAAACTTTTTCTGTGAAAAAGCTATATTTAATGTCCTACAATGCAACTGAACAGCCTTCAATAATCAGGTTTGGATTACGTGTTAAAAGCAGTAAATACACACCAATGCTTTAAGTCTGTGCTATGAACAGTGTGATAATAGAAGGTATATCTGATTCATTGACCTGATGATAATCCTGGCGCTGTATTCTCTACCTAAGACACCATGGTTATGGATTGTAACGCTTGGGTTAGAGTTTGTATACTTGCAATGTGTTTTAACATTTCTAAAATAACAAAATCCGCACATTAATCTGACCCACGGTCAGTCTCACATGCTGAACCCGGGCATATGCGCATATGTATGTATACGGCGATAGTTTAGTGACGATCAGTAGTTTGTAACGAGACTACACTGCGGTCTAAAACATTTAAGACATTTCCATCGCTCTGTACACGACACTAATGATAACAGATCTATCCGGTGTCTGTAAATAAAAACTCGAGGCCTCGGCGTGTCACTTCCACGTGAAAGCGGGCGCCATGCAGGAGCGCCTCACCGTTTTCTTTGCGGCCACCATTTTCACTCCAGTCCGTTCCGGCCAACCTGCAGACCAAAACAGCACAAATAAACCCTTTTCCTTTTCGAAACAGAACAAAAAGTGGGTACGACGCGCGTCTCCGCACGCCTTATATTCTCAATTTTTTACTAGAGCCGAACTTACTGCCTGGTTCACTCCAAGATGGCCTCGTAGAGAAAGAACTTCCCAGAGTGCAGCGCGTGCGTAAACCGCACGCCCGTTATCGCGAGAACGCAGCGCGAGACCGACCGCGTATGAAACTCCTGAATGTTCACTCACTACACTGTGATGCAAGAATCCAGAATGCGAAAGTTGCAGTGTCCGTGCGTGATTGTACATGGGTAATCCATATAAACTTTGGTTTATTTCAAAAGATTTTGATGCACTTAGTGTAAAAACTCTCTACAAAATAAAATTGTTTTAATTCATGTTGCAGTTTAAATTTGTTTAACTCCCATTTTAACACTGAAGCCTACAAGATCGACTGTTCGATTAATTGCATAAGCAACATTGGATTTATTTCAATAGAGGGCAGTAAAGAGAAAGGAAACTGTACAGTATAAAAACATCCATATGCATCCTTACGCACTATTTACAGAAAGGAAGCCATTAGATCATTGACAAGATGGCTATTGTTGCCTTAAGCATAATTCTTTGTGTTAAAGGTAAGCAAAATGGCCACATTCAAGCAATATAATCTTATTGTAGGCATTCCTAACAAATTCAACCATATTTATTTGTTTGTTTGTTTATTGTATAGTTGCACTGATCTTGTCCCTCAACATTCAGCAAAGACCTCAAGATCTTCTGAGCACTCCAGAACAAAAGGACACTCAACTAAACTGCCATCATGGTGATACAAATTATTTAAACATGTTCTGGTATCAACAAAAGACACTCACTGACCCTATTGAGCTTATTGGAACACTCATTTATACAAGATTCACTGCTGAGGGCAAGTTTAATGCACGATTCGACACTTCAGGAGACTCCACAAAGGATGCATTTCTCCACATATCTAATATAACTCCGGCGGACAGTGCGGTATATTTCTGTGCTGCTAGTAAGCACAGTTGCACAACCTTCCCTTTCTGTTGAACAAAAATGTAGCACCAAACACCTGCATATAACAACTGTTCTCTGATTTGTAGATCACTCACGTTATTGTACTGCTAAATGCTGTCTATGATAGCAGAGATTCTGTATAATACATTTGTAGGGTTGTGTTTTTTTGCCTATTGCATTGCTTATAAAAAAGTGTATTGAAAAATATATTCTATGACTTTTATTCATATAATGAATTGCCTATTACTCTAGTACCACAATTCTTGGGCCTGCATTCCACCAGATCTACATGAACATCTACTGTTCTAATCAATGTATTATGCTAAAAAATACATTTTGGTACAAATTGCTATTTTAAAAAAATATTAAAATACTGTATTTTTGGGGGGAAAGGTTTTTGAACTCCAAAATCGAGCAAGATTTTAATATGAAAGCTTTACAGGGTCACTGTGTATTCGTAGCATCTCTTTACAACTTCTCTGCACTGAAATTCCTTCCTGTCAAATGACATCTTCATGCATCACACCATGATGAAATGCACATCATAAGGCAGGTGGAGTTACTTATAATTTTATCATCCAAGAGAACATGTAAATAAAAATATAATTTAAGTCTGGAAAGCCTAAAGAATGCTTGAAAGGATGATCAAAACTACTCCTCTCATGTGTAGTACTTATCAGTCTTAAAGGTAAGTATTTTATAAATATTTATTAGGTTTGTTTAAACTTCTAACAAATGCACATCAATTTTTTTGATATAGCTGCTGTGATCTCGTCCCTCAACATCCAGCAAACTCTTCAACATCTACTTATTACACCAGAGCAGATTCAAGCAAAGATAAAATGCCAACATGGTGATAACAGCTATGTACTGGTATCAACAGAAGACTGTCAGTGACTCCATTGAGCTCATTGGACTGCTCATTAATGAAAACTTTACTCCTGAGAAGAAGTTTAATGTACGATTCAGCACTTCAGGACATGCCACAAAGGATGCGTTTCTTCTCATATCCAATATAACTCCAGAGGACAGTGCAGTATATTTCTGTGCTGCTAGTAAGCACAGTCACACATCTTCCCTTTCTGTTTGACAAAAACATCACACCTGCAAGATACAAGATATATTCTTTGATTAGGCATATCACTTGGGATATTGTACTGCTATTCATATTTTTTTGTCTGGCAGTGCTATTATTTAACAGTTTTATATTGTGTTAGTTTGGCCACTTTTTGCAATAGTTTTCTTATGCTACTAATTGTAATGTAATGTAATATTTTTTTAGGCTAAAAAAGCAGCAGTTGGGCCATGAAAACGGTACCGCGCTGTGAATCTTTTCTAGGTATTCCAGTAGGGGGCACTAAAGGGAAATTAAACTGTATAAACAGTGCTGATTGACAGTTTTCTGCAAACTGTTTACAGTGTTGTTCCTGGAGAACACCTGAGAAGAAAATACTTGCCTTTAAAATAATTCTTCTCAGTCGGAAAGTTTACCAAAAATTATCAATAAGCTTTATTGTCATTTCTAACAAACACTAAAATCACTTTTTCTACCGGTGCACTAATCTCTTCCCTCAACATTAAGCAAATACAAACATCTTTTGTTTGAACAGAAGGAAGCAAAATTAAACTGTCTTCATGGTGATACCAGCTATCTCTAAACACCTGCATATAAGATCTGTTGTCTGATTAGCACCCATAATGTGTGTATATTCCATTTTCCTTAAGGGGCGGGGTCAATGACGTCACGTGACGCAATTGGCCACGCCCACCGGGAGGGAGGGGGATGGATGGATGATGGATGGATGGATGATGGATGGATGGATGGATGGATGGATGGATGGATGACTCAAACCTCCCTTTTAAAGTCCAAGCCCCACCCCCTTAGGATGAAACCACTGTCAAAATCAAGCAGGTATATTTTAAAGAAACTTGTACATATTTACATCTCTACCGGTAAATCATCATCATCATCTCTACCGGAACCGTTTATATATTCTTAAGTATTAGAAATAGAAACAATAACAACAATATGCACCTAAACAAAAAAAATAATAATATTATGCAACATGTCGACTTTGTTAGTTCCCCCTTAATAATGTATGATGGAATAGTCGACTTCTGGGTAATTTGCGCCTGCGCGCCCTAGTTCTGAAACTATATAGCCCCACTCTAGATGGCGCTTCGGTTGGCCTGTGGAGAACAGAAAACTCAGTGTGTAAGGTCAGCACTGCCTACACAGAAGTATGTTAATAGCGTGCGTGTGCACTCACAGCTTTAACTTTAGCGCAAGGACACGGAAGATGAATGTTACGTGTTTGTGCCGCGCTCCACAAACCAACAGGGATGAGTCACTTTGCAGCAATATATGTGTATGTGTATATATATATATATATATATATATATATATATATATATATATATATATATATATATATATATATATAGCAATTAGTTATAGTTACAGAGAAATTATGTTATGAAATTAGTTACTTATGAAAATGTTAAATATTACAAATAGGATTACATCTGAACAATTTCATGTAAACTCATTGATTTAGACTTCTAAATACTACTAAACGAAAAGTATAAGTGAAAAAAGACTTAAGCCCGTTCAAAGTAATCCCTCACCTCAAAAAGTCCGGGAAAATCGCACTTTTTTTAAAGTTAGTTTTATTGTCATAGGAATGGACACATTGCCGCCAACTATTTGTCACTGAAGCGCAAACAGGACAGAAAGCCGAATCAAAGTGGCTCTGCAAGTCCTAATAATGGTGTTGCTCTTGCCGGTTCTCTGCAGCCCGATACTAATTTCTTTAGAGGAACCAAACGTAGATCCTTGCTATCAGCCTTTTCTCTTGGTTGGGATGTTCGGTTGCCTAACGAGGAGAATTCGGTGCCTGTTAAAATGTTAAGAGACACCGGAGCAGCACAATCGTTTATTTTAACTAGTCTATTGTAGTTTTCGAGCACTTCGTGCCTCGGGTCGCATGCTGTTTCTCAGGGACGGGATGGCATATGTAAAAGCACCATTAGATGAATTGGAGTTATGTACGGAATTACTTTCGGGTAGATTTAGGGGTGCCGTATTTTCTGCTTTGTCCGTTTGTGGGATAGATTTCAATCTCGGAAATGATAGAGCAGGCGGATCTTACTGATCTCTCCGACTAGTTTTTACGTGTTCTACCAGAAGAAGTTCTGTGTCCCGGTACTTATGAACAGCAGGAAATAAAGCTTCCTTCTGCTGAACTAAAGGTTGGCAGAGTTCATCTTAAAGATGCACAGAGAGCGGAACCGAGTCTACACAAATATTTCCGTCATTCAGTTAACGACGGTGAGGTTGTTAATAAACAGGTTGTCTGTCTTCTGGAGGACAACATTTTTAATACGTAAGTAAATATAACTGCTCTTTTTGGGCTCGTCTCTCTCTCTCTCTCTCTCTCTCTCTCTCTCTCTCTCTCTCTCTCTCAAAGCAGGTGCTTGTCTTTCATTGGCGCTGTTGGAGATCTACCACGCCCTCACGGAGGTGACGTCACCAATAGAGGCGGTCTTCGAGGATTTAAGCTCCAACGCGGAAGAAGAGAAAGGAGGTGGATAGCAGAAGCGGGAGCGGGTGTTTTAATCCCTTAATTTAAATATGGCCGCCCTGTTCGTTGTGTAGAGTTCCTGTGACCGCTAACAACTTTGGTATATGTATTAGTCATTCTTCCGACTTCTCAGTGTTAACCTGCTACTAGCAGTCGGAACGCGGTGTGTGGACACTGTGGACGGTGTGTTACTGCACCCCGCTGCCTGAGAGCGTCCAGCACTGCTCGCCTGGTTCCACCGTCTCTCAGGGTAAAAGGTAACACCAGCTCAAGGCTCTTCTCTGTTCTGGCACCGATGTGGTGGAACGAACTTCCACTGGAGATTCGAACAACGGAGACACTGTCTACATTCAAACGCCGACTGAAGACCTACCTCTTCCAAAAACACCTATCCTAACATTCCTTTTATTCTCTTTTACCTCACTGTCCAGAAATAAAATCCATAAAAAAAGGCAACTGTCTATTCTTGTGTACTTGAGTTTGTATTAACCTTTCTTGAATAAATCTTATCCTTGGATCGAGACTTAAAGCACTTTCTGTACGTCGCCCTGGATAAGGGCATCTGCTAAATACCGCAAATGTAAATGTAAATGTAAATGGACAGGTAGTTTGGTTTTGGTAGTCAGGTATATATTTTGTATGTTTGGTAGGTTGCTTTTTTAACGAGGAAAATCATGTATACGCAGAGTGCATGTGACACACCAACAATAAATATTCTATATCCAGTATGTGTGGGGAAATTTATTTTTCAGACGAATAATTCTGAAGAGTGGAGTGAACTGCAGGCCTTCAGATTTATAGGGAAAGTTTTAAACTGTGTTCTGGCTTTGTAAGGTGTTGGCTTGAAAAAAATATTATTGTTATGATTAATTCTTGCAGTAAAATTCTCGTCTGCTCATTCCTGAGCACAAAACAGACACATGAGAAATAAAATGCACAACACCACATGTAATTCATTCATTCATCTTCTACCGCTTTATCCGATCTTCCTCGGGTCACGGGGAGCCTGTGCCTATCTCAGGCGTCTATGGGCATTAAGGCAGGATACACCCTGGATGGAATGCCAACCCATCGCAGGGCACACACACACACACACACATTCACGCACACACATTCATACACTAGGGACAATTTTCCAAGGTGCCAATCAAACCTACCGTGCATGTTTTTTTTGGACCGGGGGGAAACCGGAGAACCCGGGGAAAAAACCCCTGAGGCACGGGGAGAACATGCAAACTCCAACACTGGACAACATGGCCGAGACGGGAATCGAACCCGGATCCTGGCGGTGTGAGGCGAACGTGCTAACCACTAAGCCACATGTAATTCAGTACCTGGAAAATAACAATACACATGTTTGTGTAGAATTCCCCTTTCAAATGCCTCTGTTTTTACAGAAAAAAAAATCACATTAGGTCTGTCTGAACATGTACAAATAGACAGGTATGTACCACCCTTGCCACCTTTTCCGTCCAGATCACTGATATTTCTCTACCACATAGTGATGTTTCCTGTCAGCATGCTTTCAACTGTGCACCTGTAGATGAGGAGACAAGAGGGCAATTCTTCAGTCTATAAAGTTCTTCTTTACCATTCTTTATCATGGTGTGTCTGGGCCAGGATAAATCTGCAAAGATCTGAGCTGAACAAAGTTTTACACATTTTGCAATTTTTTTTTTTATCAGACTAAGCTAAGTGAAAATGAAGGCAGAGACAAATAGGTCACATTCATAATATAAAAAACAGCACACAACTGGAAAAAGTTTTGCCAAGTTATCACTGCAAAATCTGAGCAACTATGCAATGCAAGCATATTAGTAAGGAGTGAGTGTTCAGGTGAATGGGAAATATTTAATTCAGTTGTATATAGCGCCCAAGTGTACTGCAGTGTACAGGATCCTGTTTTCCTAAGAATTATTTATTTATTTATTTATTTATTTTCCAGCCCTTCATGCAATTTTGGGGGTCTTAACATTCTCAAAATCTCAGGATACATGGCAGCCAGGTTGGAATCTGTTACCTCAACGCTGGGTGTTTAGCTGTATAGCTAGTGCACATTTGCACATAGAATTATAAAATTCAGTAGACAGAGCTAATAGATTTGTCTTATAGATGATTATTGTGGGATCAAATCTCTCCTTGGCTTGTTTCTTTAAGTTAAGTTTGAACTGTTTTGTCTAATAGATGTCATGATGCTCAAAAAAAGAAATATAGAATAATAAAAAGTAGACTAAAAAGTGAATGCAATTATCTATATATCTATATCTATATCTATATCTATCTATATATATATATATATATATATATATATATATATAGTACACGGTAGATGATGGGTATATATAATGAAATATATAAATATATAATTAAAAAAAATGAAAGTTAAGTAAATAATAAGAATATATATATATATATATATATATATATATATATATATCTATATATAGATATATATATATATATATATATATATATATATATATATATATATATATATATATATATATGCGGTTTAACTCCGAATAATGATAATAAATAATAATACATCATCATCATTACGTTAGGTGGTCCGCATACTAGTTTTGGCGCATGTTTTATGGATACCCTTCCAATTTATCCGGTATATGATAAATGTCATATAATAGTCATATATAAAAGTCATATATGCATCATTGTTATTAGTAGTAGTATTATTATCACCATCAGCGTTAGACAAAAAAAAGATCTTCAGCCGGCACAATGATGTCACCACCGTACTCTTTTTCAGGCCGGTTAGCTCAGTTGGTTAGAGCGTGGTGCTAATAACGCCAAGGTCGCGGGTTCGATCCCCGTCCCCGTACGGGCCAACGCTCATTTTGATTCTGCGGTCAAACTATAGAACGTCAGCACGTGTGAGCAGAAACACCGTGTTTCAGTACCAGAAAGATCTTTAGTGTTTCTGAAAGTAGTTGACTCAAACGTTGAAGAGACAAATATTATAGTTATTGAAGTTCCCTTTTTACACATAAAGCTTATACGACTCTGTGATAAGGAGTTACTTCTCTTTTTTTAATGTCGGCACAGCGGATTCACCACATATTCATTTTGGCGTATGTTTTAGACTGGATGCACTTTCTAACGCAACCCTCATTTTTCCGGGATTGGGACTGGCTCTAGGAAGGCACTGGCTTGTGTAACCTTAATAATAATAATAATAATAATATAATACTATAATAATAATAATAATAATAATAATAATAATAATAATAATAATAATAATATCAATGACAATGCATTTATTTATTTATTTATTTATTTATTTATTTATTTATTCATGTATACATGTATGTATGTATTTATTTATTCACTCGCTTACTTAGAAACAATAAGACTTGTGTCTTTGAGTAAGGCCCTTAACCCTTTGTGTTATGGATGACCGTGTCTCTGATCCCAGTTTCCAAACTAAACTGGGATATGCGAAGAAACAATTCCACTGTGCTGTAATGTATATGCGACAAATACAGGCCAGTGTCTGTTCTTTGTGCGTTTAGAGTAACGCCACATGGCAGCACTGACACAGAAAAGACGTCTCCAACATTACCTTGGAAATCAAGCAAAAAATCTCTGATCAAAAGCTCCCGGTGAGAAAGAGAAGTAACTCTTTATCACAGAGTGGTAGAAGCTTTTGTTGTAACAAGACAACTTCAATAACTATAATATTTTTCTCTTCAATTTTTGAGTCAACAACACCCGAACAGATTGATTTGAAGGCATTGTGTGAATCTCTCTGTATTATGTTTATGTTTTTGTATTATGTTTGTATTTACTAAATACAATTATTATTTGGTCAGTGATGGTTCAGTGCTTAAGGCTCTGGGTCATTAGGTGATGGGTTCAATCACCCAGCATCACCATACTGTGGCGTTTGGGCCCTTGAGCAAGAGACTTAACCCTGTCTGGGATCTGACCTCAACTTCTTTACCAAGCTGGGATATGTGGAAATTTTCATTTGAAGTTTATAAAAACAAGTGCTCTTAAAATCCATTATGCTCGGAGATCTACAGTAGGAGAACTTTCAAAGGCATTCTTTTGTTTACTAACTAAAGTTATAATTTGGTCGTGGTTCGGGATTTGGTCATAAGGTTGTGGGCTCGAGCCAAAAAATACTAGAACAATCTGTTTCAATCTATGAAACAATCTGACAATCTATGACACGGATTTGACAGCAGAATTGTCAGAAGAATCAAAATGAGCGTTGGCCCGTACGGGGATCGAACCCGCGACCTTGGCGTTATTAGCACCACGCTCTAACCAACTGAGCTAACCGGCCTAAAGATAAAGCTGGAGATGACATCATTGTGCCAGCAGAATGTGTTCTTCGTCTCATATAATAATATTAGTAATCATATTAACAATAATAATATTAATACAATTAACAATAACAATTAGAATACAGTAATAATAATTGCTATATTATCCGGATTATTTGCTTCTTATTTATTTACTCGCTTACGTGCTGTCATGTGTCTAGACAAACGCAAGATGGCAGCATTGAGACAGAAAACATTTCGTCAGCGTTTTATTTACTAATCAATCAATTAATTAATAAAATTAATATATGCATCCCTAAATACCATTGGAAAACAATTCATATATATATATATATATATATATATATATATATATATATATATATATATATAGCAGACGCCCTTATCCAGGGCGACGTACACGAAGTGCTTTAGGTATATATATATATATATATATATATATATATATATATATATATATATATATATATATATATATATATATATATATATATATATATATATATATATATCAGATAAGGTCCTAGTTGGAAAAATGAGTAACTCCTAATCATAGTAACTTTACAGTGGAACAAGACAACGCCAATAACTCAACATTTGATTCAGTCTACTAGTTTTAGGGTGTAAATACTGCAGCGGAATATTTTGAGGAATTCCATCAGTGTGGGGGACGAAGACCTGAAGAATCAGTACCAATAGCAATTTTCCTTGTCTTACACTTTGTAATGATTAAATCAGTTTGTAAGTAGTTCGCTAAAATGAAGACTATTTGAGTTGATAATTTAATGCGTCACACAGTAAAACAGTCATGTTTTTGAAAGACTGTAATCTGGGAAACTATCGATACAAACATCTTTATTTACACCAATTTTTATACAATACCGGTTTCACCAAGAAACAACACATGTGCACCATCAGTATTTGCAGATTTTCAAGTTTTGTTGTTTTTTTTTTTTTTTATTGTTTTCAGAAATCCTTCTGGATACTTTAAACTATCACCACATCCTAACACTGGCTTACAAATAATCTTTTACTTATACCCCAGACATCTCTGTTGTTTCATTACTGCATTTAATTCTTATTTAACTGAAGTGTGTGTGTGTGTGTGTTTGTGCTCAATAGCTATAATTAACAAAACATCTCAACACTGGAACATGAACAGGTATACTACGACATAAAAAACAAAAACAAAACAAAATTATATTTTGAAAATATATTTTTACTTTATACAGCCGAAGCTCATTTCATTTCAAATAAAGTGACAGCAGACTGCAAAATATACTGACTGTATCTACTGTATTATTAAAACACTATGTACAGAAAGGTATGATTACTAAATTTGAAGTTAAGGAATTACTTAAAAAAAAAAAAAAAAAAAAAAAAAAAAAATATATATATATATATATATATATATATATATATATATATATATATATATATATATATATATATATATATATATAGATATATATATATATATAAACACAAAAAAAACATCTGGAGCATGCAATGTTTTTCAGTGCAGGCCAAAAATCTGGCGGTCAGTTTTAAATGTCAACCAGAGTTTATTTTATTTAATTTTTTTACATAGTAAAGGAAGTATTGTTTTCGTTGGCCGAGCTGTCGACAGATCGTCGGGAGGATAAGTAAGCCTCAGATGTGGCTCGTGATGTGCGCCGTGCCCCGATGTAGCTCTTCCCAAGGCACCACAGGTCCTGCACGACCTTGCGGAAGTGGTTCCTGAATTTGACCCCAATGAAGGCGTAGAGCAGTGGGTTGAGGCAGCAGTGTAGGTAGGCCAGACTTTCAGTCAGGATCAGCACCAGCTGTGTGGTGTTGTGGTCGTGGCAGTCTGTGCTCGAGAACATGAAAATGATGTCGTAGAACAGGGCTGCGTTGTAAGGCAGGTGGCAGGCGACGAAAACCAGCACCACGGTCAGGACCACGCGCACAGCCTTGTGCCTTTGGAAGTTCTTGGCGCGCAGGAGCGTGTACACAACGCTGGAGTAGCAGAAGCCCATGACCAGCAACGGCAGGCAAAACCCCATGGCCACCTGGGAGCTCGGCACTAGCACCTTGATACGCTTTGCGGTGTCGTTGTCAGTGAAGCGAAAGAAGCATACGTGCTGCTCCTTTGACGTGATGGTCGGCGTGTCAGAATCCGGTACGAACACCTCCTCGGACGGGAAGGTAGCATTAGAGTCGGCGAATGTAAACTCTAGAAACGTCTTGCTGGGCTTGTAGCGCTCGTAGAAGATGAAGGTGGGCAAAGTCAGGAGCAAGGCCGAAAGCCAGACAAAGCCACAGATGACGTAACTGTAGACCATCATGCTCGAGCGGAAGCGGAAAGATCGGCGAGCCTGCACGATCGCCAAGTAGCGGTCTAGACTGATGCAAGCCAGGAGCAGGATGCCGCTGTACAGGTTGATGTTGTAGACGCCACGCAACAGCTTGCAGGACCAGTTGCCCAAAACCCAGTCATTTTGCTCACTAAAGATGATCAGAGGCAAGGCCACTACAAACATGACATCTGCGATGGCTACGTTGAGGAGGTAAACATCGGTCATGGACTTGGTACGCTTGTAGAAAGCATATGTAAGGATCACCAGGATATTCCCTATGAAACCTACTATGCAGATAAGCGGGTGCACATAGACCTGGAGAGAGTACTTGATTTGGATGCGTAATGAATCGGCGTCCAAGTCACACGGCTGCTCCATATCTTGTGTATAATCAAATTCCTCGTTCATTTTCACCTATGTGAAGGAATAGGAAGAATGGAAATATGAGGGGAAATGTTCAATTTTAAACACAAATACTCAACACAAATAATCTCTTGCTCTGTTTAATATGTCATGGAATAGAAATATAGTGTGACATTTCTCAGTTTGCCAGATGTTTATCCTACTTACTTGTAAGACTTGTCCTGAGATTTGAGTAATAACCTTCAGCTCGCTCGCTCACACACACACACACACACACACACACACACACACACACACACACGCTCTCCGTGACCCGAGGGAAGATCGGATAAAGATGAATGAAATATATACACATACATACAATCCATCCATCCATATATATATATATATATATATATATATATATATATATATATATATATATATATATATATAGATATATATATATATATATATATATATATATAAACTATCTATCTATCTATCTATCTATATATATCATTCATTCATTCATTCATCTTCTACTGCTATATCCGATCTTCCTTATATATATATATATATATATATATATATATATATATTTTTTTTTTTTATATAGACACACACACACACACACACACACACACACACACACACACACACACACACACACAGAATCACCAGAGTGCACAATCACCACAGAGCATTTTCCCTACAACTCTAAGGTGCTTCAGTAAGCCTTACAGAGTAACATCTGGCAGGTTTGATTCTCCCCGCTCCAAAAGTCATGACTTTCAAAAGTCAAAAAACACCTCATCGAGATGAAATTGTCACTTTGAAGCACGTTGTGATTTTTCATAACGAAGATAGAGCAGATTTGCAGGAACCAGGTCACACGCTTGTTCTAAAAACCACCAAAAGCCATGAGTCAAAATTCGGTACCAATGACCTATTTGTACAATTTTAAGAGAGTTACTTGAAGGACCAAACGTTGCAGAACTCATGCAAAAAGAGACGGCGTTCTTCCCTTCTGTAGAACTGCTTCCCTTTTAAGAGTTTTTTTTTTTTTTTTTTTTTTTTTATAAAAATGGTCTCAGATAGGACAAAAACACCTGATAAGATAAAGCCACTGAAACTATGAACTGGTGGTTTGTTTGGTTTTTGTTTTATGAATCTGATTTTTACCACACATCAGCAACTTATAGTTACAATAGTTACAGTGTTAAACAAAAACTTCTTTGATTCTTTATGAAATTAAATAAATGGATTAATCCAAAAAGTTCATGAAGTACAAAAGAAGCAGTCCTACATAAAGTACCTAAATACAGTTTACACAAAAACTTGTAGAAGGAATTAAAAAAAAATATATATATATTTAACTATTTAGCAAAGCAGTCTAACCTTTAAATAAATATCATACGTTGGGTTTTGCTGCACGCAAATGGACATAATTCAAGCTGTAACAAACTTTATGTTTTGAGGTAATAAAAATAAATGATCATAAAAGAAAAAATAAAAGTTAATAAAAGAGTTGTTCGAAATGGATTCCAATGACTGGGTCTGCAATCCACTCAAAATCTATATTACGATATTCTTATATTTAATATATTTATATACACACACACACCTCTATACCTATATATATATATATATATATATATTTATTTATTTTTTAATTATGTGGGGTTTTTTTAACCAAGATAACTTTGGGAAACTTTGGCCAAAAACAATTGACTAGTAAAAACTGGTTTATTCTACTTGGGCAAATCGGTGTATAAGAATGTTAGAATAGGGAAAAAAAGAAAGAATGAAAGCAAAGTTAAAAGGAAACAAAAGCGCTTACCAGCTTTGCCGCAAGTCTGCTTCACAGCTGTTGTCGTGTACGACTGTTGGATGAGAAACGTGTGTGCTCGCATGTTGTTGAATAAGGTGGAGTCTTTGATTAAATCGGAAAGTCTTTCGAACGCGTTACCTGATGTCTTGGCTGTTAGTTTCCATAATGCTCGGGACGTTTATAAACACACACCTATTTACACCGTTTACGGCTTCCGTACAACAAAAATACATAATGTCATGATTTATAATCTAACAAAAACCCCATAACCCTATTTTATACTGCTATTTATTATAAATAGCCCACTCATGCTCTTCTGTTTAGATGCTAACTGCATTTTATTGGCTCTGTAAATGTACCTTGTACAATGAGAATAAAGTTGAATCTAATTTAATCAAATAAATAAATAAATAAATAAATAAATAAGATATCCAGATGAAAAGGGAAGTGAACAGTGGACAATAGAGCTTTAATAGGAACTGCTGACATGTAGTTTACACAATTACATACATAAATACACAAGAAAAGAGGATTAAGTGTTGTTTACACGTCATGCCACATCTTCCATGTAATCTGCAGCCTGACTTGTCTGAGACACGCTCACGTCCTGCGTGATCTCTTCAAGCTGGAGAAAAGAAAAGCAATGAATTAAGGTTTTCATCACTGAACTTTTTTTCCTGCTGCTAAAACAACCTGTTCGTGCATGTCTAAGGTTTACACTCCTCCAAACTCACACTCAAATTTATTTTGCTTTCCTTCCTATATTGCCTCTCTTTCTTCTCATCGTACAATACCCAGCCTTATCACAACAACCACTGGGTCTTATCAAAGCCACAATCTGGGGCCATAGGAAGGAGATTTAATCACAATTTACCCTATCACTGAGATCGGGCCCTTCGACGGAGGCCTCTTCAATCTCCTCGCTGATGCTCACCTCGCTCTTTGAGTTATGACTGTGGAAGACAGAAAAAAAGAGAGAGAGAGAGAGAGAGAGAGAAATCAATACCTGGAGTGAAACATTTGTGGCTGAGTAATTGTTACTCTCACCGTGCTTTTGTTCATTCATGTTTTACATACATTTAACACGAGTGTTATTGGTATTGTGGTATTTTACTCACACACACATAAGCGTGTGTATGTGCATTCAAGCCATAAATATTTGAATAGCAAAAAAATTATAGAAAAAAGAAAGATTAATCAATTGCATTAGTTCAATTAGGAATTGCTGTTTTTTTCTATTAATTTTAGTAGGATGAAATTACAAAATGTGTCATTTTTAAAGAATACCATTAGATTTAAATAAACAAATGTAAAAAAAAAAAAAAAAAAAAAAACACTGGAAGCATGCTTTAAAGCATCAAGATAGTATACAAGTTTAAAAAAAAAAAAAAAAAAAAAAAAAAAAAAAGATAATACAAAAAAAAATGATAATCAAATTTTTTTCCAATAATGAAATTGTCCTATTCATAGATGTAAGTTTTAACAAAGTTGTCACTTACACTATAGCAACTATAAACAATAGTCTTATTATCGATCCATGTTTCCTTGAATCTTATTCGAGGGGTTCTTAAATATAATTTATTTAGTTTACTTACTAATCTTGGATGTGTCATATGCTCATAATGTATGAATAGAATTAAAATTGTCACTGAAAATGAACCAGCATCTGACCAATCGGAGGATTCCATCCCTGTTTCATGCTAAACATCTCTTTAAATAAAACTAAATTATAAAAACTGCCATTCATCCTATTAAATAATATTCACGTGCACTGTTCTGCATGACTGCCTGATGAATTAATAGCAATTCTGTAATATTATCATGACTTTATAAATCATTTGAATATTGAAAAAGACTAATATACATTCCTTTAACTCAACCGTGTATGATCAGTTTGTATTACTCTGTCATGATGGAAACATAAGAAGCCACAGAGCGAAAAGAGCAGAAGGAACTTAACCTGTTGAAGTCGTCATCGTAATCGAGTTCTTCATCTGCTGAAACAATGAAAAGAGGCCTCATAAAACAGACACACCAAAAACAGAAGGGACATTTTAACATGCACACACACATTAGGAGTGGTTTAGAAAAGAAACATCACTCACCGTGCAGAAGGGATCCGCTTTTCTCCTTCGGCGTTTTTACATCCTGAAGGCTCTTTTCTTTCGAGTCGGCTGAGATAGAGAGATAAAAAAAAACAAAAAAACAGAATGTATTTATATATATATATATAAAAAAAAAAAAAAAAAAGCGCACACCTTCAATCTTCAGCAAGATGTGTTAACGAGGTTCCCTCACCGTGACTGAACAGCTCATTCTACTTTAACATTTAGGTCTATGTATAATGTGGACATTTTGCTGACTGATTGTAACATTTCTGGGACTTGGAACAATTGCTTTGTGTTTCCAGCAACCTCTTTCCTCTTTCGTAAACGTGCTTGTTCTGTTGTGCAATGTGTGTGTATGTAAATGGGGTCAAAGACCAAAAAAAAAAAAAAAGAAAAAAAAAAAAAAAAAGTGTGTGTGAGAAGTAGGTGACTCAAGTTATATATATATATATATATATATATATATATATATATATATATATATATATATATATATATAGATATATATATATATATATATATACATATATACACACATACACACACACACACACACACACACACACACACACACACACACACACACACACACACACACACACACACACACACACACACACATATATATATATATACCTATTAATTAGTACAATTCTACATTACCCGGTGCACTTTATTCCCCTTTCTTTGAAACATGCCCCAAAAAGAGAATTTAATGCACAATAAATGCATTTATCCATAAGCAATTATGAACCTGGCATTCATTCATGCATGTATCACAGCCCTTCACTTTTCCTCCCTCCAATTATTGTATTGTATAACTGTCCATGTAACCAGACTTTGTCTCAAAATACAATTCTGTAAATCCTTGGTCATCATTATAAATATGTTATCATTATAAAGAGAAATATGACTGTTTCATAAATCTTTTTGCTACAGTAAGCTTTGTTTCATTAAGCCTTTTTACCACCTTGATTAAAAACCACTCTTAAAGGGGAGAATAAAAAGAATATCCATATCATATGGCATCTATCACCTTTCCTGTTTGATGCTGAACACCTGTTCACTGGTTACACTCAGCTACCGTTCTCTGCACAAACACACGTGATTTCCTCATACGTAAAAGTCTTTGAAATGCTATCATCGGAGCAGATAGGATTATAAAATGAGACTGAACCTAAAAAAAAAAAATAATAAAATAAGAATAATCATGATTGAGAACATGTGTATAAACCAGGATATTAATAAAAGGCTATTGAGGGGAAAAAAAAAAAAAAACAGTAAATGGGATGATTGAATAAAGTTTGGCAAATAATCTCTACCGATGAGGTATGGGTAGAGATTTTCAAATGAGTAAATTGTTCTCCTACCGTCTTTACTTGAGACGGGGTCTTTATGGTTATTTTCTGTACTCTTTAAGGGTGGAGTATCCGACAGTTGTGAAGGAGTTATCCCAGGCGCCTTTGTGAATCCCAGTCTCCTAAAGGGCACAGAGAGACAACACTGAGTTAGGAATTGTTGCATGTCTAGTAATGGGCGAGGTGGGTTCCTGTAACATATGAGAAAAGCAACCAAAGAGAAAGTTAGTAGAAAGCTAAGCCTAGCTCACCTGGTCTCAGGGTTAGTGCTGGGCTTGTTCTCAGCATCTGAGAACATGTCCTCTCCGTCGCCCTCAGTATCACTGCCTATAGCAGACAGGCTGAGGCCAGACAGAGCGTGTGCAAAAAGACCACACACAGACCACACGCACATATACACACACACACAACAAACAAACAAACAAACACAAACATGAGGACAGAAAGAAACACATTAGAGATTAAAAAGCGGAAAAAAAGGAGGAATTGGTGAAGGCTGAAAATAGATGCAGATGAAGGTCATCGTTGAGCTGAAGCAGTTGAACTATTCATTCATACCATTTTAAAATCACAGAGATTCATAATGCAATAATGATAAGTCCATGGCACCAAAGGGCCAGAGAGCCTGGTTGTTGTTTTTTTGCACCCACGGGTAAGATGGTTGCACTGGGCTACAATGGCAGAGTGATCACTCCATGCACACTCACTCATTGAGGCTAGTACCCCTCCTCATTTTGGAGAAGGACGGCCCTGCCAGGCTCTCCTCCCTCTGCGGGTGCTGGTTCCTTACAGGACCAGGGGAGAGAAAGCAGAGACAGACGGCAGGCAGCGACAGAAGGGGAGAAACATGTAAAAAAAGGAAGAAACAAAGAGGAAAGGAAAGACGAGATTGAGTACACAACAGAGCTGCAATACAAAAGTGCTGACAGGAGCGTTGACAGGGGGTGTTGAAAAAAAAAAAAACCCAAACAACAAACAAAAAAAAAAAAAAACAAAACACACACACATTTAGCTCAGCATCAGCTACTGAAAGCGACCAAAGCCTCTTGAGAATATAGGAAATACTTACTCTTTCTGACTAAAGCTCTTTTCAGAAAGTCTCTGCCCTGTGTATGGCTTATCTGTGGAGGGTAAACTACTGTCCCCCAATGTAGTGATGCCACAATAAAAGAGAAGATACATGTAAGGAAGGCATGTTAAATATAGTACGTACGCGCACACACACACACACACACACACACACACTACATATTGATTTATGTATGTATACATATCTACCGTAAATTCTGGACTATAAAGCGCACCTGCATATAAGCCGCATCCGCTCTATTTAAAAAAAAAAAAACAAAAAAAATAATAAATAAGCCGCACCTGCATACAAGCCGCATCCGCATCGGCTTTTGAATTGTAAATGTACATGTATGTACCTAAATAGATCCTTTCCTAACCTGTATTTTAACACGGTGTAACGGTGGACGCT